>JACCIB010000299.1:0-195846 GCA_018906965.1 Philotrypesis tridentata | reverse complement strand
ATGTATCGTAGCGCACACTTTCTTTCTCTCTCTGCGGAAAGTGTCTCTGCACTGCGCGAGAATATATGTATTTGGATTACGCGCAAGGTTACCTGCAGGGCTATTCTCGCAGGAAAAAATGGATACATAGGTCGCGCGCATTTTCTTTCTCTCTCTGCGGAAAGTGGTCTCTGCACTGCGCGAGAATATATGTATTTTGAATACGCGCAAGGTTACCTGCAGGGCTAATCTCGCAGAAAAATATGTATACATAGGTCGCGCGCACTTTCTTTCTCTCTCTGTGGGAAGTGTCTCTGAACTGCGTGAGAATATATCTAATTTTGAATACGCGCAAGGTTACCTGCAGGGCTATTCTCGCAGGAAAAATATGTATACATAGATCGCGCGCATTCTCTCTCTTCTCTCTCCTCTCTCATCTCTCTCTCTCTCTCTCTCTCTCTGTGGAAAGTCTCCCTGTGCTGTGTGAAAAATATCTATTGGGATATACATGCAAGATGATTACATGCTGCGTTCGCATAGAAAATCTTGTGAAGAGACACGAAGGCGAGGGAGGAGTTTCTTATTTTTTGGCGAGATTTCTATGATTTTGGAAGGAGAAATTTTCCACCAATCGTAAGTTTTCCAAAATTTTCTCTCGAGTCCGAGTGGAAAGGGCAAGAAGGGCTTCTATAAAATAGCTAAGAAATCATCTTCCATTGATCTAATTTACTGGGATGATCCAAACGAGCTTGTTGAGCGACTTGGATTACTTCTTGCCGAACAATCTGCTGGAAATAATAATCACGTCAATGAAATCCAATCAATTATCGAGGAGTTACGTGAAGCAGGTCATATATATTAATGTATACGAATTTTTTTCAATCATTTCCATCATGAGTCTCGATGTGTTTGGACGTACACTTGAGCGTCCGCAAGAAGTAGCTCGCGGTCCTGCAGGCCTTGGTTTCAATTTTACATCAGATGGTAATTTTGATTTACAAAATAAAAGATTGTGCAACCTCGCTTCTCCCAGTAAGCCTAATGATGCAGTCACCCTTGATACTTTACAAAAACTGATCAGCAAGGAAATTGGTGATGTAAACAGAAAATTTAGTACAATTAAAGTTTCAATAGAAGATCCTATAAAACTAGAATTAAATAAAATTAATGCAACTCTTAGAAATCAACAAAATATAATAGATAATCTTCGTAAACAATTAGTAGAATATGATAAGATAATCAAATCAATGGAAAAAGAAAAAGGTGAACTCAATAAAATCAATGCAACTCTTAGAAATCAGCAAAATGTAATAGATAATCTTCGTAAACAATTAGTAGAATATGATAAGATAATCGAACCAATGATAAAAGAAAAACAAAAACAAGAATTGAAAGATGCTGCTGCGAAAAAGTTTTGGGATGATATTCAGAAAAAAAATTAACAGTGAAGAGTGAAAATGGAGCATCAAAGAGTGGCTGAAGAGTTGCATAAACCAGCTCGACGCAGATATAAGCGAAGAAAATATGATATACGCGGGATAGATGAGACGTGGCAAGCTGATCTTGTAGAAATGATACCTTACTCTAAGGAGAATAAAGGTTTTAACTACTTACTCACCGTCATAGATATATTTTCAAAGTATGCATGGGCTATCCCAGTCAAGAAGAAAAGTGGCAATGATGTTTCTAAAGCAGTGGAGGGAATATTGAAGGAAGGACGAGTACCAAAAAACCTGCAAACCGATCAAGGAAAAGAATTTTACAATTCAAATTTTCATCAGCTCATGAAAAAGCATAAAATCAATCTTTACTCTTCACATAGTAATCTTCACGCAAGTATATGTGAACGTTTTAATAGAACGTTAAAAAATTCAATGTGGGTCGAGTTCAGCAAACAAGGAAATTATAAGTGGTTGAATATTTTGCCTAATTTGATTAAAGCTTATAATTCAAGAAAACATCGAACAATATCAATTGAACCCAAAAATGTTTCCAAGGTGAATGAAAAGCAAATCAAGAAGCGATTTCCAGTTGAAAAGTTGTCTGTGAAGAAACCGAAATTCAAAATTGGAGATAAAGTGCGGATAAGTAAAATAAAACATGTTTTTGAAAAAGGATATACTCCAAATTGGTCAACCGAGATTTTCACAATTACGAAAGTAGTAAAAACTAATCCAATAACTTACCACGTGAAAGATTATTATGATAATCCTGTGTCTGGCGGCTTTTATGAAACTGAAATTCAAAAGACAATATATCCTGAAATTTATCTAGTAGAAAAAGTTTTAAAGAAGCGTGGTAATCGTATTTATGTGAAATGGTTGGGATTTAGTAACCAACATAATAGCTGGATAAATAAAAACGATATTAAATAAAATTAAGTTAGATATAAAATGATATGATATGAAATAAAATTAAGATGGATATTAAATGAAAGGATAAGGATAAGGATAATAGGCAAATAAAAAGAATAATTATTATGATAAATAATGATATTTATTCATAAATGTAAAATGTATAATTATATTATAAAATAAAATACAATGATAAAACAAATTGTTCTCATTATTGTGTTGAAGTTTCAAACTTAAACGAATTTCCTCCCTTGTATATGATAAATAAAGTAAGCTTATTTGCGGCGTTGCTCATTTGATTATAAAGATTACTATCATGCAAAAGCATTGACGATATTTTGCATGGCAAAAAGATCTGGTAAGAGTCGTCCACCTCAGCGACAACCTTGACACCAAACCTAGTTTTCACTTCCTTTAGTGCTGTTACCATATGTTGTCTATCTTTTTCTAAGTCTGTAGCTTTCTTAGTTGGTAGAAAGTCGCGTTCTGCAACCTTGTTCAATGCAGATAAATCCATTCTGAAAAAAAATGATAAAATTAGGTTAACAACCACTGATAGAGAATAAATGAAGAAAAGTAACAATCAACTTACTTAGTCGAGTCTTGACTTCTTTGCAAGAGGTGAACTGTATTCGAACTCTTCGATGGCTCGAATGTACTCTTCGTCGTGTTGCAACGATTCATATAGCCAGTTCCCCTCCATAACTCCTGCCCCTTCCATTGCCTCTTGCAATATATCCCTACTCCTCTCTTCTTTGGGACTTATCCCCTCCATAGATGAATTCCATTCATGCATACATTCTTCCCGAATATCGTATTCGATTGTGATTGGTTGACCTTCGTTATCGTAAAGCGTCATCTCTACTCGTTTTACTCCCTCCTCCTCTGGCATTTCAGGGTTCTCATTGGTCTCCCTCTCTTTTTCTCTTCCCTCATTGGCTACCAGATTCCCCTTCTCTGCTTCCACTTGTAATGCAACAGTCATTGCTTCCCCCTCCAGTTGACTTGCAGCTAGCGACATCTGATCTTCCATTATTCTATAATGCCCCCATGGCAAAGTGTCTGTACTGTGAGGCAATAAATACCTTTTATCGTCATAAGGACTTAGAGCAATTTTTTTCTGTTTTTGAGTGTGAACTATATGCAATTTTGATCGTATATTGCATTGCTCTCGTTGTATAATATCTTCATCTAAAAGACATCTTCGATAGTCTTCAAATGTAATGGTTTTCCTTACAACATAGGATTTGATACCTTTAGCTTTCTTTATTGTTGCTCCACCATCAACTAAAATACTATACATTTTACTTCTTAAGCCAATGAATTCTGTCATAATTTTTCCAGAGCATTCGTCTTTCATGAGTCCAAGCACTTTTTTATTTGCACGAGGAATGCCAATCTTGTTTCATTATTTGATACATATCAAAATCTTCTACTTGATAAATCAAACTATCCGTATCTGTATAGAGGAGTTTGCATTTTTTTCCCACTCGCTGTTTCATATATGAGTAGTGGAACTCATACAGTAGTGTCTTCGATAAATCTAGGATGTAAAGTCCAACATATATTGGCTTCTTTATAGTAACACTCGTTCTTTTCATCTGAATGGCTACCAAATTTTCATCAAAAATAGCACAGCTATGAAAATTTGGTTGAGCTATTCGTGCTTCTGCTCCATATCTACCTGTAAATTTATTAACCAATCGTACATCTACGCGAGATCGCTCTCGTTCGATACACTTACCATAGACAGCGTTTATAAGTAATTTATAGAAGAGTTTTTCAAATTCATTTTTGGCTTGCTTTCTCTTCTCCGTATTTAGTTCCACATAAGGTTTGAGCCAAGCCTTTTGTTCAAATCTTAAAAGTCTATGCACCTTTTTTAAATGAAGTCCATTATCTAAAGCTTGTTTTAGTGCTCGATAATGAATGACATATCTTGTCTTGTCATTTAATGTAGTTAGCAGTTTCTTCTGCTTTGAACCAGGTGGTGTTTGGTGTTCTGCCCAAAACGGTAAATCTTGATGATCATCGTGTATTTCTTCAGGATACTCTAAGTCCACTTCAGAAAATAACCTGTATCTGAATCTGCTGATTCATTAAAAAAGTTTGGATTCGACTCATATTTTATCCACTCAAATTTTCCAACTGGCAAACGTTGTACCATTGCCCATCCATAAAGATTATTAATATCAAAGTATAATAACGTCTTTGTTTTTTGAGTATTATCATAAGAAGAACCCATGTACGGATTGTTCGCCTTACCATATCGATTACAACACTGACTGATTCCACCTCGAATACCTGATTCGATGAACATCAGCATATCGATATCCGTAAGAAGTTCTAATTCTACCTTTGTCATTTTAAGTGCGGCTGAAAATGTTAATCCAGGCGTAGTATAAAAATGAGCTGGACATAATCCATAGGCACTAAGAGATGTTTCTCTAAAACTTTCAAAGACGTCAGCTAGTAGCAGTACATCTGTTTTTAAATAGAGATCTGAATACTCTCCGAAAGTTGATATATTAAATTTTCGCCATACTTTACGAGCGTGATAATAGTCCTCTTCTGCAATATGAGAATCTGTAAGCTTGTTATAAAAATCATCCTTTTCTGGCAGTCTTGTAGCAGTTAGTTTATCTAATCCATCTACAAAATCGTAAGGAAATACACCTTTTCTTCTGAGAAGATCAATATTTTCATCTGAATAACCATCTAATTGAAATTCCGTAACTGCTATCGGTACGTTTTCCAGATATGACGCAAGTTTCTCCAATGATGATGGTAGAAAACGCCATGAATCTATAAATCTAAAACTAATATCACTTTCATCGATATATTTCGTAAATGAAATATATTTTTCCTTATTATGTGGTATTAGGCTGACTCGTCCTTTCAGTAATGAAGAAGTAGCAATCTCTTTCAAAATGAAATGAGTCTCATAATTAAGATTATGAAAAATTACTGGAATAAATCTTGAGTTCTGGTAATTCAAATTACAAGAATTATGAGCTGCACCCCTGAAACTAAAGAAAAAGTATGCTATTGAGTAAAGAAATTAATTTATTTTTTCTATATATATCACATTAAAAAAACTTACCGTCCTGTGAGATGACAATGATCTCGTACTGCTAGTTGATCTGATTGAATAGGTTTCCGACAAATATGACAATTGGTTGACCTCCGAAAAGATAATTCTTCCAGATCTGTAAGTTTCATTGGCTTTGGATTTTTATAGAGTTGTTCAATTTTTTCTGCAATTGATTTCAGTTCCTTAACAAACCATTCTGCAGCTGTTTCTTCATCAGAATGATTTTGTCTGTATGATCTATAGCCAGATAACTTGTCGTCATAGCTGCATTTTATATAATATCCTATACTGTACGCTTCATGAAGTTGAAAATCATTCTCATTTTCAGTTGGTTTCAATAAACATTCAAAATCTGCATAGATTACAAACGGCACTTTTTCACTTTTTTATAATCTTCAAATTTAAGAATATTGTTCTTAGAGTCAGGTAAATTTATTCTACAAGTATTTATATTTTTACAATAATTTTCATGATTTTCCAATCCCTCTTCACTATAAAATATTTGTCACAACAAACATCTGTCACAATGATAAGATTTTTTATTAGATTTTGAAACTTGAAATTTTAAAAGTCGTGACATGCTTTTTATCCATACATAATGAAACCGAGGCAGTCTTTCTTCTTCTTCTTCACCATGATTTTTTTCTTCATGTTCGTTTATATAAAAATCTTGAATAAGAAGGAGGTTTACATGATTCTCCTTCTTTTCGGTTGTAATGTAACAAGGTGACACTTCATGTTTCTGACCATACATCCTAAGCATATACACGTTCACAGAAATATTATTATTAAGCTTTTCAAATTTTGAAACATCTTTTACTTTAACTGGAAATTCTATATCACCAAAGTTAAGCTTATTTGTATGAGCGAGGTAATTACTTAATCTATGGGCGTTCATTGCACAAGGATATAACGCTGAAAGTATGGCATACTTAAAGCATTGATTATCATTGTTGTGAACATTGATACATGCTTTTTTCACTTCTATAAATTTTGGAAGTGGAATGTGAGTTTCCTCTAAGTGGTGTATATTTTTTTATATTTATACATAAACTTATAATACTCTTAAGTAAGTAAAGTCCATCCAGAATCCTTTTCTTGAAATTCTTCTAATTGTGTAAGAATCGGATCTTTGATATGCTCTTTAAACCATTCTTCTAAGTTTGATGATGTATAAATTGCAGAACTTTCGGTAGTGAAGTATTTTATATCTACCACTTCCTCTCCGTTCTTCTGCAAAATTCTGAAATGAAATCAGAATTAACTTTTACATTGATATAATCATTTATGCTTTCTTGTACTTTTTCTTTAAAAATCTGTTCTGCATCTATCATAAAACTTTTAATATCCTTGTGCTCTATATATATTATTACTCCAGATCTTATACGATTTTGAAATGCTGAGTCCACATCACGCCACTCAACTCTAGCTTCTATAGTTTCTATGCCGCCACCTTGTTGAAGTTTTTGTTCAAACTCAACTTGTATGCAGGACAGGTGGGTCATGCAAGTCTGACATTTCTGTTTCTCTCCTCTCGTAAGGTTAGATTTCTCTATCTTATCAGTCAATTCCTTTATTGTGGAATTGCACACATCTAACCAGTAATGAATATCCTTGCTGCTCAGTTCATGAATACTTTTTAAGCTATCGCGAAGGACTTGTACAAATCGTTCAATCAGTTCGATTGAAGCCATGTTTAGTCACAAAAGTTTCTTCTACACTGCTGAAAAATAAACTGGTTTGTACAAGAAAATTTTCGCCCTTTTGTACCCAAAGCTGCTGGAGGAAGTAGTGGGGGTTTGAGCCAATGGCAGAAAAGATTTTCTCTCAAACCAATAAAAAAAAAGGAAAATTTTCGAGGGGAAAGGGAAAAGTTTTCGTTAAACCAATCAGAGCTCGACAATTTCTGTTCAGCCAATGGTAAGCAGTTGAAGAGTGGGGGGGGGGGGGTAGACACATTCCTAAAGAGCAAGATGCTGAGTTTCATGCTTTTAAATTAGGATGCTAGACCATTCGTTTTCATTCTCGAGTTTACTGTTGACTTGAGAAGAACTAAAATATGGCTAGAACGCGCGATTATGACACAATGTTTAGAAGTGTTTTATTACCTTGTTCCGAAGAGAACGTTTATGTCTGCGATATTCAAGGATTCCAGAGAATCGCATCCGATTCTTTTATATTGAAAGAAATTTGCTTTGTAAGTTTGAAAAGAACTGCTTTTCCGACTGTTTACCACTTTAAGCCTCCAATAAGATGGGAAGAACTCACTGAAGAAGAGAAGTGTACAGCAAGTTGGTTAGAAAAATATCACCATGGATTGCCTTGGGATTCTGGAGATATTCCGTATGATCAGCTGCAAAAAATTTTTGAAATCTGCTTACAAGGGGTTCAAAAACTTTATGTAAAGGGCGAGCAGAAACAGCAATGGATAAAAAAATATTTACCTCATGTGTAAGTAGATAATTTTTCTGATACTTTTCTGTTACTTTTATCATACTTTTCTGATACTTTTTTCATACTTTTCTGATACTTTTTTCATACTTTTCTCATACTTTTCTGTTACTTTATTAAAGTATCAGAAAAGTATGAGAAAAGTATCAGAAGAGTATCAGAAAAGTATAAAAAGTTTTTTGTTAAATTTATAATATTTACGTAATATTTGATTTTATATTTTTTTCAGATCCATTTCCAATATAGAAAATTATGGCTGCAGTTTTCTTCAGGAAATCCACAGTCAACATCATGGATGTTTTAATCACTGCCTATGTAAACGAAAACAGCCTGTATGTGCTATTTCCAAAGCACTTTCAATAAAAAACTGGATTATAAATTATTTAAATTATATATTTAGTCGCGATGAAGTGGACTGTAAGAAATAAATAAAATTTTACGTATTAATAATAATATCTTGTACTTATTAGTAGTATATTGTATTAAAACCTATCTACGAAGATGAGATTTTTCTCCTATGTAAACGAAAACAGTCTTTATGTGCTATTTCAAGTCAAGCCGGCAATAGGATGTAAAGATGCACATGAGGTGCTAATTATTTATTTGCCCTGATGAGGAGTTGTAACAACGTCGGCAATAGAGAGAAAAATATACATTAGCTCGAAGAGATGCATTGTTGTCTTATTTACCAAAATATTTACTAGTGGGGGGGGGGGGGGTAAATGGACGTGGTCTATTACAAAATAAAATTTTTTAATATAAAGATTATTTTATTTATTATTGATTATTAATATTAATTTTTGATTATTATTAATTTATTATTATTACTAATTTTAATTTTTTTATTTATTATTATTTTTACTTAATACAAAATATTGTTTTTATTTTTTTTGTACCGCTGGTGAACATCGATTGGATCGATCATGAATTCTACATCTATTATATTAGGCATACTTCGCTGATGATGCTGATGTTGATGATGATGCTGTTGATGTTGCTGTTGTTGTTGATGCTGTTGTTGTTGATGCTGATGTTGATGATGATGCTGTTGATGTTGCTATTGATGATGCTGTTGTTGATGCTGTTGATGTTGTTGCTGTTGTTGTTGATGCTGATGTTGATGATGAGTCGGCTGCTGATGTGCCGGTGGTGGCGGTTGATGGGCTGGTGGCGGCTGTAGATGTGCTGGCGGTGGAGGTGGTGGTTTCTTCAGCGATAAGCTCCGTCGCTTATCGCTGCTCTCTTTCAGCTTTTCTTCAGCCTTAGCCTCTTTTGCCTTTTCTTCCGTTTTTAGTGGGCTGCGTCGTTTCTCATCTGTAACAATATAAAAAATTTTTATTCTATTTGAATATTGAAAAATACTTTAATGTATATTAAAAAAATAATAAAACCTTACCGATTGTTTTGTCACTTCTAGACTGACTACTCTTTTTGCAACTATTTGTTGCAGCTATCTGAAAAAAATATTTTAATTAAAAAATTGGATATAAAAAATTGAATCTGTCCTAGTAGAAACTTGACGTTAAATTAACTAATTTATCATTAAGTTTCTACCAGAGTAGATCTATTTTTAAAAATCAGTGGCAAGGTTCTTACCTTCATGTTTTCTTTTTCTGCTACTGCTGCTACTGCTGCTACTGCTGCTACTGCTGCTGCTGCTGCTGCTGCTACTGCTGCTGCGGCTACGTTTCGGGGTACGGCTACGGCTGCGGCCGCGACCGCTCTCACTACCTTTAATAGTAGCTTTCACGGGTAGTGGAGGTACTAAAAACATAAAATCGATCAGATTTATATAAATAAAATCAAAATTATTTTATAAATAATCAAATAAAAATTACTTACAACTTTCAATTGCATCGAGTGACCAACTGGCGTACTCGAGCATAGTTATAAGGCGTGGTGCGTTGGACACCACCCATTCAATACGCTCAATCATCTTTTTAAAAGATGTCTTCTTCGTAGATGCCATTTTTTTCACTTCTCTCTCTCTCTCTTGACCTGCACTGAACTTGGAGGTAAACTGATGTAGAACACAGTCGAACCAGGCTATTTATATCCGAAGCCCTTCTTGCCCTTTCCACTCGGACTCGAGAGAAAATTTTGGAAAACTTACGATTGGTGGAAAATTTCTCCTTCCAAAATCATAGAAATCTTGCCAAAAAATAAGAAACTCCTCCCTCGCCTTCGTGTCTCTTCACAAGATTTTCTATGCGAGCGCAGCATGTAATCATCTTGCATGTATATCCCAATAGATATTTTTCACACAACACAGGGAGACTTTCCACAGAGAGAGAGAGAGAAAGAGAGAGAGAGAGAGAGAGAGAGAGAGAGAAAGAAAATGCTCGCGATCTATGTATACATATTTTTCCTGCGAGAATAGTCCGGCAGGTAACCTTGCGCGTATTCAAAATAGATATATTCTCGCGCAGTGCAGAGACACTTTCCGCAGAGAGAGAAAGAAAGTGTGCGCTACGTATACATATTTTTCTGCAAGAATAGTCCTGCAGGTAGCCTTGCGCGTATTCAAAATTAGATATATTCTCACGCAGTGTAGAGATACTTTCCGCAGAGAGAGAAAGAAAATGCGCGCGATCTATGTATACATATTTTTTCCTGCGAGAATAGCCCTGCAGGTAACCTTGCGCGTATTCCAAATACATATATTCTCGCGCAGTGCAGAGACACTTTCCGCAGAGAGAGAAAGAAAATGCGCGCGATCTATGTATACTTATTTTTCCTGCGAGAATAGCCCTGCAGGTAACCTTGCGCGTATTCTAAATACATATATTCTCGCGCAGTGCAGAGACACTTTCCGCAGAGAGAGAAAGAAAATGCGCGCGATCTATGTATACATATTTTTCCTGCGAGAATAGCCCTGCAGGTAACCTTGCGCGTATTCAAAATAGATATATCGTTTCACAGCGTAAGAGAGATTTTCCGCAGAAAGTGCACGCGCTCTTTGTATTCTTACTTTTTCCTGAGATGTTAGCGCAGTACATTGTGCATAGACGCAATAGAGTATTTTCTCGCGCCTCCCATTGCTTCTATACTGCTCCAGAGAGAGAGAGAGGGAACAGCCTATCAAATGCTATAGGTATACTGGAACAAAAGAGAGGGGCGAGCAAGTCCCCTCTCTTCTTACGGGTTTTGACTTTGAGAGAGAGGGGGACCCAAAGAGTGGGGCAGTACGTGCCAGAACCCGTAGGTATACTGGAACAGCAAGGGAGGGGATCCCCTGTTCCAGTATACTGTAGGCGTACTGGAACAGAAAAGAGAGGGGATCCATTGTTCCAGACCGCCTACGTTCCAGTATGCCTATAGCCTATCTACTAATCCGCATATAATGATCCTTACGCATTGCAGCGGAGAGATTTACGAATACTCCTTTGACAAAGAAGAATAGGGTATCTCGTGGCACAGAATACTCGATCACAGGCGACTTTGTGAAACTGACGAGATACAATGAGAATACAACTTATATTTGCATGAGGAGTCGTGTCGTCTAACTCGCACTCCTCGTGCCACCGGCGCACAGTGGGCTGAAAACCTAAAAAAATGGTAAAAAATCCTGCTTCAAGCGAAATCGACTTGAAAATTACTCTAAGTAAGTGCATTTTCTTTGTATGATCATTTTTTAATTTTTTAAAATTTTGTTTTTCTACACACATACATTTACCCTTCCACCACACACTTATATACACAGGCACATTCTGCATAAATTACCTATTTATATACTACATATTTACATTATAACGGTCGCATATATAATACGCACGTTATCGCCTCTCCGGGCGTATGCCGTATTTACTTGTACTAATACTTATTCTGTTCTAGCTACCACCAGCGGACACTGAGTAAACAAGAGAGACAGAGAGAGTGCCTAATGCTAGGCCAGTATTAAGAGAGAGAGAGAGAGAGAGAGAGAGAGAGAGAGAGAGAGAGAGCGAGCGCGAGCTCGCCCGTCCGCGACTTTGCCGGCCCATCAATCACGCGATGCCAAATATGACAACGTCGTGACAAGGGCCAGAGCATCCTTCCGTATCTCGTGCGGCCTTGTATTCAGTATTGCGGTAGCGCCCGACTTACGCACACGTCCCCTGCGCCCGTGCTTCTTTTACACCTGTGCTCGTGCACCGCTCGAATCCCGTGCGACGACCGAGAGACGCCACCTTCGTCCGATCACGACCGGCACCACGCTATATTAGCTTACCCGATTGCGGGCCTGGACAACTGCAGCGATCCAGAGCAGTTGTGCGACCCTCCGGTACCGACGTGCGATTGTAAGTACAAACTCTTTCTCACTCTCGGTACTCGGGCGATCAAGCCCCATCTCTCTCTCTCTCGCTCTCTCTCTCTCTCTCTCTTTCTCTCTCTCTCTCTATCTCTCTCTCTCTCTCTCTCTCTCTCGCAGTGTACGGTGGAGCACACAGGCTCGTACGATCGAGCATTGTACATATTTCACTCTATAATATATATTTTCTCTAGTTCTCATTATTTCACGCGTGTTCATTTATTAGTAACCCCGTCCCCTGCCACCTTTATTCCGTGCATACGCGTGGATACCACGAGTCAGCCGAGCCGTGTTCATTACGAGAAGACAGCAACGAGATATAATAAACGTGGCTGTATTGGCCACGGTTGTACACGACCGATTGTTGCGAGACCGATTGTTACATGTTGTAACGGCAATCGTGCCGTTACAACATGTACTACTATTTACACATACTACTATTTACATAATAGATAAAAAGTCATCTGACTATTATGTTAGTCAGAACCACATTTTACAAATTCTGAGGATCTGTCAATTAATAATAAATTTTCCATCTCTTGTGTTAGAGAACTCATATTTTTATCTGCATTGTGACAGGATGAAAATAATGGATCCGAGTTGAAAAATAATCGATGGAACATGTCTTTATTAGTTGCTGTCCTAAAATAATAATATTATTTTTAGATTGTTATTATTTGAAGTATGAAGATTTTTAATTTTGAAGTATGAAGTATATAAATTCAATCATATAGGCTAGAATTGCAATTTTATATATATCAAAATAGGCATTTTAATCGTGCAATAGCATCATTTAACTGATAACTTTATTTTTAGATTAAAAGAGAGATCGATTTCCAATCTGGAACTTATGCAAGTACTTTTGTACTAGAAAAAGATAGCTTCGTGAATTTTTTGGTGTTGATCCGGATCGAAGTCGAATTATTATTCGAGTAATATAAGTTTCTGAATTGTGTAATAGCATAATTTGACTAATAGCTTTATTTTTAGATTAAAATTGAAATTGACTGATATTCCGGGATCTATGTAGACACTTTTTTACTAGAAAAAGTTATCTTAAAAAAATTTTTGGTATGAATCGGGACGATAGAACCTTCTCAAAATTAAATTTTAAGGCTTATATGGCTTATACATTTTTTAAAACATATTTACGACATCGCAACAACCTGTAAAACAAATCCTGAGTTATAGCGAAGTCTATTTTTTGTTGCTGAGTTATAGCGAAGTGTATATAAGCAGAAACATAGTTTGGAGTGTTTGAAAATATCTACATATACGATTATTTTTAAAATAAGTAGGTTCAAATCGAGATATATATTAGATATATAATGCTGTGTAACATGCGGGGCGCGGGCAGACCCCGGCTGCGGCGACGCGCGACTGTGGCGGTCGCGCATAGTTAGATTGTAGGCGTGAAGATTGCATGCGAGAGTGACGATCGAGTGAGTGTGCCTTGGGACGCGCGAGAGTCTCGACTCTGCGTTTGGGAATATCTGACGGATAGGTTAACTCGCGGACTATCTTGGGAAAAGGGGTTATCTACACGCTATTGTTGTCCCCGAGTTGCCTGTGGCTACCTAGTTGTCTCGCGTTGTCTCTTCCGAGTTTATCTTGACGGTGTCGAATAGGTTGCCTGGGTCGAATTTAATTTAAGTAACGGCGAGCGCGCCGGCGGCACGCGAGGCGTGCGGCACCCTCGTAATAAGTCAAAGTGCATAGCGACCTATAAGTGTAACATAAATAATAAGTTCTATGATTAAATATGTGTGAATATGTGTATAACATTATATTCAAAGACTTTATCCCTCGGTGTTTTTTAATATTTTATAAAATAGTCTATCGGTCTCTCCGAGGCAAGTGTTGGGAAAAAGGTAAAAATTAATTTATACCATTTTTCCTTTTGTTTCAACGTTTCGGTGAACACTGTCACCCTCTTCAGGTAGAGGAGCACAGCAGCCTATAGATCGAACGTGTTTCTTCCCCGGCCAGGAAGCCGGAACAATAATAGTCCGTCTCCTTGCTTCTCGCTTCTCGTTCTCCCGCCTGAGATTGGCCGGGGAAGAAACACGTTCGATCTATAGGCTGTTGTGCTCCTCTATATTTTCCTGAAGAGGGTGACAGTGTTCACCGAAACGTTGAAACAAAAGGAAAAATGGTATAAATTAATTTTTACCTTTTTCCCAACACTTGCCTCGGAGAGATCGATAGACTCTTTTATAAAATATTCTATGATTAAAGATATCCCTTGTATCAGAGTCGTTGCGTCGTGATTTCTCGAATCACCCCCTCTCCCTAGCCGCTGCTGCAGGGCTGAGTAAGCCAAGGCCAACCCTCGTGTTCGTGAGCCGATTAGTAAGGAGTCGCAAGACTCAGGTACTCGCGGGGTACCTGGCTCCACCGGGAATTTTCAGGTAAGGCTCAAAAGAAGGCAAGAGTAACGTGGTTACTGTTCCCTAGATTGCACGTGGAAAGAGAGAGATAAAGAGGAGTAATAGTCCGGGTAAATACGTCGCTCCCGTGAAAGATGAAATCCAATTCAATTTTTTTGCATAAACATCTTTATTGGACCCTACTGAATCGGAAAATGCATGTTGCTACCGAGAAAGTTGGTGCCAATTTGTTGAAACTAACTTTTTTTAAACAAATTAAAAATTATTGACCTTTTGCATTGGAAAAAATTTGTTTAGGTTCTTTGGTTAATAATAAATCGAAAATCATTTATAACATTTTTTCGTAAAATTAGTCATTTTTAAATTAAAAATCATTGAAAATTGAAAAAACTCAATTTTTGCAATTTTCAGACTCGTATACAGGTAAGAAATTAATAACATTTCATAAAACAAATCTCGGGAATAAAAAGTTTAAATCTTTATTTACAACCTCCGAAAAAGAAAATTCCGAAATCTTGATTGGTAACACATTTTTTAGCTATAAACATTTAGCCTGTACGGGCGTTCGTACGCTGTATATGCTATAGTGCATCTCTGGCGCCGATTATTTTCTATACACGGTATGTTTACAGCATGTTAGGATAAGTTAATACCGCGCACTGTTGTGAAGAGAGTTTGTTCACAGAAAATAAAACACGATCAGTCTTTATCGAATCGGTTTACGGGGTAGACGCGATATACTATAAAGTAATTTTTTCATCTGTAGGTTATGTGTAAATTTTGAGAGTAAAAATGTCTATCATCATTACTCCACTTAAAAAAAGGAAGTATTCACGAAACAATTTACCGTGTATCGTTTGTAATAGTGTTAGTGATACTGTGTCGCAACCATAATTAGAATCTTATTTAACTGTTCAAAGAACAGTCTCTCGCAGAAAAGACAATGTTGTCGAACGTTTCGAATTGCTCTATAATGGTAATGAAAATAAGCAATCATTTTCATGGCATAGGACTTGTTTTGCAACGTATACTAGCGAAGAAAAAATACGGCGAAGAGAAATTTCATTGAGTCAGGAAGAAAATGAACAGCGTATAGAAAATCTTACAGAACATGCAGATTCTTCAATGTCGTCGCCAAATTTTCATCACTCTTTGAGGAGCGAAAACAATTATGAGCATGACCACTGCATAATTTTTAATCAAAATAGTAAGTGCAAAGTCAAAACAAAATATGAAATGTCGGACAAATCAATTGCTGTAAAATTCATAGCAGTAGCTCGTTCAAAACTTGATGAAGTTGAATAAGTTTCTTTATCACAAAAATTGCTTAAAAAATTATTTGTATATAAGAAAAGAATCGTGCAACTAACTAGAATCACCTTCTATGACACCATCTAATGATGACACAGTATTCAGTAGCTTTCAACGCGTATTGTGTGAACTAAGAGGGGAACTATCAAAGTCAGCTTTAGAATTAAGTGCTATAACAACACGTATAAATTCGTACATTGATGATAAAAATAAATTTGTAAATAACAATAAAGTCTAGGATCTCTTGATTGCAAAATTCGGAGAAAATATTTTATTTTCTCACCCTAGCGAGCAAAATCAGTCACCAATGGTTTTTCTCAGCGATACAAGCTTAAGTAACTTAGTTGAACGCATAAGGCAAATGAGTAATCCTATAAATATTATTACTACATGCGCAGATATTTTAAAAAATGAAATGATTTCAAGTACATCCAATATAAGTAGTTATGTTTGTGATGACAATGTAATACATTTTTATTTAAACAATTTTGAGCTGCCATTGAATGGGACAACATTTTTTCGGAAATTGCTCACAAATAAACAGGTATTAAAAAACAATAGATTACGTCGAGCCAAATCGATTTTCATGGATATTCAATATACTATGAATGGGATCAAAAGTCCAAAGCATATTGCTTTAGCTGAAATGATACATCACACAACTCGTTCAAAAATGCTTATAAATATTTTATCAAAATTAGGTCACAGTATCAAATATATAGATTTATTACAATTAGATACTTCATTAGTAAAGAAAATAATCGTTGATCAAAATAATGTTTTTAGTAGAAATCCCAGTAATATTATTAAAGATTCATCATTATTTTTACATGGGGCAATAGATAACAATGATTTTATGAAAGAAACACTGAGTGGAAAGGAAAGGACACATGTTACTTCGATGGTACTATACCAAGAGTACACTTGTGATTCTCAATGTGATATCAATTTTACTTCGACTGAAAATGTTAAAAATGTTAGCCCGGATTATTTATTGTGTCAACCATTAGAAAACTTTATTATTACCAACAATAAGCCACTTATTTCGTCATGTATAAATATAAGTCTACTCCCAACTATAAATACAAATCATGTCATTGAGTTAATATCGATTCTTAGCAAATTAAAAATAAATGAAAATAGCAATATTGAACGTATCAATACAAACGTAATTCCAAGCTGGTCTCCATTTCAGCAAGTATTACGTAGTGAAAGTCGTCCACTATCTAATGTTGGATTTTGTAATTTGATCCCTCATTCACCTACATCACATGAAGTAGTATTTACAGCAATGAAAAATTTTGTTGCTTTAAATGAATTAAATGGAAAAAAATATTCAGTTTTAACTAGAGACATGGCTATATATTTAATAATGAAAGTAATTCGAATGCAGTCACAAACTTATTTTCCCACTTTAATAGTAAGAATTGATTTCTTTCACTTACAAAAAAATTGGATACGAATGTTAGGGCAACATTTAGAAGGTAGTGGCATCGAAAATGTTTTAGTAAATGCAAATGTGTACGGAGAAAAATCCGTAACAAACATTTTGAAACGATTACATTATAATAGAGGAGCACGAGCTGCAAAACTACTTTATGAGAGTATTAGAGTTCTTCAAATTATGGAATATTCAAAATCTCGCGATGGCCATTTTCTCAAAATGTTGCTTTCATGCTCAGATTTTTAATCACTTTCGAATTCTGTTCTTGAGCGTGACCACCAGAAGGTCCTGACTCTATTTAACAAAATTTGTGTAAAAGCTTCGCCTTTATTTGAATATTTTAACAAATTCTTAGAAGAAAAGTGTAAAGAAAGCGAAATTTTGTTATATTTCAATCGGTATTGCCAAATGGTTGAAATTCTTCTTGATTCTATCAAACCTGATAGAGAAGGAAATTGGGAGCTTCACTTATCATCAACAAGACAGATGTTACCTTATTTCTTTTCAATAAATCATCCTCTGTACGCACGAGGTGTAACATTATATCTTCAAGATATGCTACATTTACCAGACACCGTAAAGAATGATTTAAATCGAGGAATGATGTCCGTTAAAAGAAGTGAAGGTATTTTTAATGGCGTTGGTTGCGATTTAGCTTTGGAACATTCACAAAATCGATCTTCAGCTGTACCTGGCGGATTAATTGGTAAAACGCAAAGTGAAAAATCAATGCAAGAATGGTTTATGCTATATCCTATAAAAAATTCATTCCGAGAAATATTATTTTCGTTTTGTGGCTTAAATGATTCCTCCGATGATTTATTATCATTTAAACATAATGAATGGAATGTAGGTCAAATTAATAAAGATGAATTAGATATTCTTAGTGATGGTTTTTATAAAAAGTCTACTAAAGCAGATTTAATGCATGATATTGAAAAACGTACCAATTGCATTGACGACTGTTCGGCTTTACTATCTTCAAATGCGAAAATTCATTTATTTGATGGAATGACAATTATTCATTTAAGGGGTTATGACAGTGTTAAAATTTTGAAAATACCCATTTTTTTTTATTCACTTTTTTCATAGTTAATAGTCTGTAGAATATGGTCCTGAAAGCCGTTTTTGGCTAAAAAAATTTTCCTCGAAGATATTAACAAAAAACTAACAAATCTGTTTCAAGTAAATTTTTGAAAAATCGTGATTTTTAAATATTTTAATTAGGCCAAACTTGTGGAAAGGATTGTTCTAACCCACTTTTTACAGAGTAATTTCATGAGAAATCTTAATGAAAATATGACTTAAAAACCGTTTTACAAACCGTTTTTTTCTCAAGAGTTATTAATTCAATTATTTCCGTAAAATAAATAAAATCTGTAAAATTAATTTTTCTATGTGTGATTTTATGTTACTAAACTCAATGTGTTAAAGTAAAGGCATTCAACAAATTTGAATTTGCCACTCGAATAGGTTGTACCTCACAGCGTCTAGTCGAGAATGAAGATTTCTGTTTGATCGGTATAGTAGAATTTTCTGTAAAGCAGCAGAAAGCAGCCAAACAGCTGTTTTTCATCCAAGACACTAGATCAGTGCAGTTAGTCTGCTAGCTGCTGTAGCAATGCTTATAACCTTATAGTGGTGTTGCAAAAGTGCAAGAGCTTCTGCAGAGTACAAACATTATTCAGATAAGTATTGGAAACTAATTTGTAATAACAGTGTTCATAATGAGCTTTTTCTTTGTTGGTATATTTTTTGCTTTTAGGTATACGGGTGCAAGCCAGCAAAATGGGAGCTTATATTGACTGCCTGAAGTATTATTTTGCATACCTTTTAAGAACTTGAAGTGTATTTAATAATGGTAAGTATTGTATGTAACTGTAATTCATAAACATAACTTGATTATGAACAGCTAACGATAATTTTTATTTTATTTTCAGCTTCTGAATGCTATTATCACACAGCATGACAAGCGCGTACCATCAAATATACTTTATTGTATGTATATTTGAGTACCAAAAGCAAATCAAGGTATGCCGGATATTTTCTGTAAGTATAGCTGAGTTCATTTGTATGATTTACATTATAAACTTTAAATGCCTTTTACTCAAATTTAGTTTTTTCATGCTTTTGATGTACTTGCCGCAGCTTTCTGAAGGAACCGTAACATCAATCCGGATGAACCAAAGTGGAAAACCTTCCTAATGAGTACGGTCACAAACTGAGTGGAGCAGAATTGGCAAAAATAAGTTCAAAGTGAATGTTACGTATGTTTACATATGTAACATTCACTATAATTATTAATATTGTCAATATATGTTTAATTAATTATATTAATTTTGTGTTTTTCAGGAATCTGTTCCACTTAGTCTGAGACCAGACTCATAATGAAGATTTGGCACTTTGATTCAACAGGATTGATGGTACGGTTCCATCAGAAACATGCGGCAAGTAAATAAAAGTGATGAAAATCATGATTTTTGGTAAGCAAATACCTTTAATTGTTTTTAAATGTTACACTCACTTTATGCATATTATTTATGCATAAAAGTGATGTATAATACTTGTATTTGAAAGCAAAAATATAGTTTTTAGAGCACCTATATATCTATTAATTTTTTTCAACACTAACAATTTTTCTTTTTTTTCAGGTTTTAACACTGTCATAACCCCTTAATACAGCTTAGTAAATTTACGACATTCTGTGAATTTGCTAAAGCATTCTTTGATTACGTTACTAGTTTTCTTAAACGACCTAATGTTAATCGAGTAGATGTAATTTTTGATAGGTACGATGATCTTGGAATAAAAAATTTAGAAAGTTTACTAAGAAGTAAAGATTTAAGAGTATCGGAGTTATTTATAAAAAATGCTGAAAGTAAAATTCCAAGGAATATTAAGGAATTCATGGCGAATCCTAAGAATAAATTACAATTAGTGAAATTCTTATGTCAATAGGCAGTACATGTTAAATTAGATAATAATAAACAGTTCCTTATTTCTGGAGGATTTGAAGATGCACTACAATGTTACAAAATTAAAAGCGAAGGTATTAATGAAATTTCAAGATTATATAGTAATCATTTAGAAGCCCATTCTATAATTAGTCCAGTCGAATTAGCATGAAAAAATGGGCTCCGGTTGGAAAATTCATATCTGTAAAATTATTCGGTAATACGATGCGGAAGGACCTAAATAATGAATATATCAAAAATCGAACCAAAAATTTTGACCGCTAAGCGAGGTATGAACAAATAAATGGTAAAATTGCACTTTTTTTTAGTTTTTGCTCAGCCTAACGAAACGTAATTATCTATCGATCCATATAAATAAAGTGTAACTTGATGAATTAGTTAGTTGTAAAATAATGTTTGAACGCGAAAAAACGAGTTTTAGATAAATGTTTATAAGAATTGCAAAATGCAATGTATTTAGATGAAACTTGATGAAAAGATGCAGATGGTTATTAGAAATATGCGTGCGAAATCCCGATGCGTTAAAGTAAAAAATTATTGCTCCAGGGATTAGTTAATTAATTTTTCACTTTTTTTTGCAATTAATGTGCAGTCCATAAACGTGTTATGAATAGGTTCGTTTCTATAAAAATAGATTCGTATTGAACCCAAGAATAGTTTAGAAAGAGAAACGTAACGAAAAAGTTAATTTCAAGTAGCTTTTTACAAGCAACAAAGTGGGCGTCGAAATAGACGTTATAAATAAATGGAATTAATCGCAAACTAAAGTAGCTACGGAATTCGTTCTTTTTGCATGTAGTAGGTGTTATTTTTCTTCTAATTCTTGAAAAAAAATCAACCCCCTACCCCTATTAGGTCTCGAGATAGCATTTTTTTTTTAATCGACTCTAGCTGATAAACCATTAGGCGTAGCGAGTCGCGGTTTTTACTAATAGTTAGAGGAAGAGTTTAACCTGTTGCTAAAAATAACTAGATTTTCGTTGTAGCTGTTACGACAGTGATAGCAGCTTCGAAAGTTTATGTGAAATGACGCTCTCCGCGCGCGAGAAGGAGCGGCGGGCGCGCGCATGCGCAGAACGCGCGTCGGCTCGCTCTCGCCGAGGCGCAACATTTTTTTTCCGTTCCTTCAAATTCGCGGAGGTTGACTTTTCTCAGCGAAGATTCATCCGATTTTGATCATTCTTTTTTTAATTTAATATAACTTGACGAGATGAATAAAATTGTGTCGAAAAAATTCATTTTTTTTTATTTTTAAACCTTCAAAATACACTTTCAAATATTTTTTTTTAATTATTAATTTAAAAATCTATTCTTTTAATAATAATGAATAGAAATGTTAGTGTTTTTAAATTACAATTTTTTAAATAAATACGATATAAAACATTTGTTTAAACGTTTACTGATAATTTTTTTTTTAAAGGTAAGTACAATGAAAATTATACAATACCATATAATTTTAATTATAAGTAGGAAATTTCCCTCTATTTCGTCCTTCTGCTTACCAGATCATATATCCGACGAAATAGCCTTTAACGGTTTTTGGGGTCGCTACCTGCGTCTCCCTCCAAATTCTTCCCCATTCAACTGGAGAAGCAGCTCAGTTTTGCTTCGGCTGCTTAGTTTCGCTTTGACTGTCGAGCAAGCAGCACGATTTTCTTCTATTTCGACAGCCAGCGACGCACATTCGGCAGTGAAACGTATTATATAAGAGAGCAGGTGATGTAATACGGTTCAAGGACAGCATCCGGCTATCTGCTCTCGCTCAAATACGAAGACTGTACACTGTATAGTGTTGTGTTGTGAAGCGCTAGTTCATATTCGGAGCTGTTTATTGGAGAAATTTAAAAGAAACATCGGTTCTACGTCAGGTTATTCATGTAAGTAATAAATAAAATATTTATTAATTTCTAATTGATCAATTAATTTTGATAATAAAAAGTGAAATTTTTAATTTTTGTATAATATTAAATAATTAATATTTTTCGAATTTTTTTTTAACAAGACATTTATAGAAAGATTTATCAACTGAATCTGTATTTTTAAACACGTAATATATAAATAATTTTCAGTATTATAAATGTAATTCTTTTTGATACGATCCTCACCTTAAAAGCTATAAATAACTCAAGGCCACTGACTGTTTCGGGACACAATTTGGAGCCCACAGAATTCTTCTAATCCATTATAACATAGAGATATATATTTTTTGTTTTGGATCTGCTTTTGTATATTCGCATTATCTCGTTTAAATGCATTTTAATATTTAATAAATTTTAAAACTAGTATAATTAACATTCGTAGTAAAAACATTTTTTATGTAAAATTCATATTTTGTATATGCAGAACCATAGCAATAAGATAAATATTTAAAAAGTGTTGTTTCACATGGTTTTAAAAAATATATTTGCAACTTTTATTTCAGATTCAGATAAATAATAACGCTGAACTATGGCGGACGCAGACGCGCCGGATCCCGCTTGGCTGTGTCCGTTATGTGACGGTGAAATGCATCCTAATGGCACGGATTCAGAAATTATAAAGAAAAGGGCTATAAACAAATTTATATCCGCTAGCATAAAAAGAAAAGATAGAAGACACCTAACATTAAAATTATATGATGAAATACGAATTCATACGAATTGCCGCGTCACTTAGCATTCTTGCAGCTGAATAAAGGGCTCAACAAACTGAAGGTATAGTAACGACACATCAATAGATATTATTCCTACGTAATTGTAATAAAATTGTAATGTTAATAATTTTTTTTATCGTAGCTGGCAGTTCATCGCGTAGGGTGACGGAGACCTTTGATTTTGAGCATCAATGTTTTTTCTGCGGCACTGATGCTTCAGCAGATTTTATTGAGCAACAAACGAAAAATAAAATTGAACGGAGAAGAATTGTGAAATATGTAAGCAATTTAGCTACTAAAGAAAGCGTTGTAAAACGATGTAAAGACCGCAATGATTAATGGGGCAACGAAGTTTATGCTCGAATAGCAACGGCATTAGACTTAGCGGCGGCAGGTGCGCGATATCATTCCGATTGTTTGTCACATTTTTATCAGTATTACCCTACCGCAATTGTTGGTCGCCCTGGCGATGAGATGACAGGTAAAGCTGTCGAGTACGTAGTGAATTATTTATTAGAAAATAGAGCAGAATGCCAGTTTTCTTTTAATGCTATTTTGCTGGAATTCAACGCGCAATTTTCATCGGAGCAGCGACTTAACATAGACAAACATTTAAAACTTAGAATCATTAAAAAGATAAAAGAATATTTAAATAGCGACGTAATAATTCATTCTCAGCGTAATGATAGCATAATTTGTTTTCGCGGTACGGGTGAAAAAATTATTTCGGATGTTTGGTACAAGGAGAAGAGCAAAAATGAAGAGGAGGAACGCATGAAAATTGTAAAAGCTGCTGCAAAGATAATCGTAGAAGACATTCGTTCTCAAGTTTACGATATGGAGCACTATAAAGCTCCAAACTGTTTTCTTGCGAACGCTGATAGTGACGTTCCTGATTCTTTGGAGTTATTTTTAAATACTGTAATAAAAAGTAACAAAAAGAATCAGGATTCTAAAAAATGGAACAATCGCGTGCTCACGATGGCTCATGCTTTAATTTCATGCGTTCGTCCACGATCTTTTTTGTCGTCAATTCTGCTTGGCATCGCATCCATGATCCACAAAAAGCATGGGTCTAGGACGCTCATTGATACGTTATCCTTCCTTGGATTATGCTCTACGTACGACGAGGCTTTGCTTTTCGAAGCTTCAATTTTAAATGATCCGCAAGAAAATAAGTTTGAAAATTCCTACATTCAATTTATCTTTGATAATGCGGATCATAATACGCGTACGATAGATGGTAGTAATACATTTCATGCCATGGGTGGGATATTATGTGCCACGCCGATTGAATCCGTACAGTCAAGTAAAATCGTGCAAAGATTAAAAAAGTTACCAAGAGCTGATGTGATAGGAAATTATGGTTTTATTCCGTTGAAACATTATAAGAAAGCTGGCGTGATATATATTTGTGATAATATATTTTATGTATTTCGTGTTCTTTTAATTTTCAGATAACTCTGGATTATAATGCTATAGTAGGCACAAATAGAATAGTTCCTGACTGGAAAAAATTGACTGAAAAAATATTTTTATATGCCCAATTGGAATATCACAAATTAAGTTCAACTGAGGCATAGAAAAATTGCTGATAAACTTACTGATGGGAATGCAGCCGAACATCTAAGCATAGAAGAGTTTCTCGTAGAGACAAACTACTCAGATATTAAGAAGATTTTTATCACATATGAGAATAATTTGGACATCCGTATGTATATTTCATCATTTTCAATCTATCAATCTTCAATTGAAATTACTTATCGTTCTTAAAATGCACTTTATAATTTACAGTTCGCAGTTTAGTTTTTGTACTCCTTCCAAGTCTATTAAAATATAACATTAGACCGCCAAAAGGATCTTCAGTAGAATGGAAGTCAACTAAACATGCTACTGTACGATCGTACATATCACATATCAAGGTAAGCTATAAATTTGTGTAAATACTTGTTTCTTTAATACATCAGTTTACGTAATTGTTTTATATTAATGTAGACGCATGCAGAACTCTTGAATTTTATTCAAATTAATCGACAGATTTACGATAGCCAGAATATAAATGTTAGCCCATATTTAGTATTACATGCTATCACATTGTATTAAAAGAAACCTTGTATATATTTCAAGACGCAAGCGATGCAATAGATTGTTGCTTTAAATTATTCTTTGCTCTTAAACTACAGTATCCATTTAGCTGCGGACATTTATGGTCTTTTTATCACACATACGTATATAAGTTAACCTCTCTAAAAAAAAACTGTTGCTTCCAAAATAATTTCTCAGTTAGCAACCGAACTCGACAAAGCAGCTTCAAGTTTTTCACATATTCATTTATGTATTAAACAAGTTGTCCATTTATTGTGTTTTTTTAAGTTACGTATTTATTGTGATCTTACAATTATTTAAGTTAATATAAATAATAATAAAAGCTGTTCAAAATTATTTTTGAAAATGAATTTGGATAAAAATATTCTTGAATGTACTTGTCAATTATACGGTAACTTGCGATTAACAAGATCTGATATTCAATTTGTGATAAATATAGTAAGAAATTTTATCAAACACAAATATAATCCTTTTTTATTGCAATTACTAACGTCAAATCTACGTAACGTTGTTGATGACATGGCCATGAAAGAAATTAAAACTACTTTTTCAGAAAATAGTGATCCCCTTTTAAACTATAGTACCGAATATTAACGCTTAAATATTTACAAAAACTGCAATCTACTAGTTGAGCCAGATTATTTTACATTAACAAAAATGCAGAAAACTAAAATTGACAGAAATAAATTATTTTTGGAAGAACAATCATTCAAAGCGATGCACATATCTTTAGAAAACTCATTAAGAACTATATTGCAAACAGACGGGTTATTTGAAGAAATGTTAACCCACATGCAATGTCTTAAAGAAGAAACGTCAGTTTTAAGTAATTTTATTCAAGGCGAGTTGTGGGCGAAACAATTAGAAAATTTTAAGGAAGACGGGATTGCATTACCTATTAATATTTATTTTGACGATGTTGAAGCTGGGAATGCGCTGGGTTCTCACGCGGGAAAAAATCAGTTTGGCGGTGTCTACGCTACAATCCCATGCTTTCCAGCGAATTTTGCGTCGAAACTACATAGCATAGTCATTACAGACTTATTCTATTCTAAAGATAGGAAAAAGCTAGGTACTGAGAAAGTTTTTTCAGCACTCATTGAAGAGTTAAATAAGATTAGGAAAAAAGGCATGATAATCGATATTAAAGGAAAGAAATATAAAATTTTCTTAATAACTACATTAATTTTAGGCGATAACTTAGGTTTAAATAGCATATGCGGCTTCACCGAATCTTTTTCAAGCAAGCACATATTCTTGTAGAATATGTTATGCATCACCTGAACAGATGAAAACTCTTACAAAAGAGGATACTTCTTTATTGTGCACTGTAGAAAGTTATGAAAAAGACGTTCTTTGTATTAACACTCCTTCTACAGGAATAAAAAGCCGTTGCGTTTTTAATGATTTAAAAGATTTCCATGTAATAAAAAATAGTTATGTCGACGTCATGCATGACGTATTGGAAGGTATCGCCTTTTATGACATGGCTTTTTTGTTGTTAAATTTTACAGAAAAAAAATATTTTTCAATTGAACATCTCAACCTCATGTTAGAATTAATGAATTTCTCATTCGAATCAAAAAATCGACCACCGCCAATAGATATTGATTATGTAAAGAAAAATAATAAGTTAAAAATGTCAGCTTCGGAGTCTTTATTTTTTACTCGCTACTTTGGCTTGATCGTAGGAGATAAAGTTCCGAGACACGACAGTGTCTGGCAATTATATGTAAGTCTTCGAGAAATCATAAGCATTTTAACAGCTCCTACAATATCAAAATCTGATTTATTGCAGCTAGAAATATTCATTGAAAAGCGTGAATTCATTGTAAAATGTGAATTCATCACACTATTTATATACAATTCTGTATCGAATTAAAGCACAAATTTCATTTATTACTTCATTATATCCAACTGATTTTGCAAAATGGACCAGTGATCAAAATTTCAACAATGAGATTTGAATCTAAACATCGGAAGTTAAAAGAAATTTTTACAGCTACTTCTTTAACAAAAGATTCGTTAAAAACGATTGCGATTCGCTATCAATTAGGGATGATGCACTTTGCTTTCTCTAATTATAAGACGATTAATCCTGATAAATATGAAGAAAATGTAGATGGTCTGTCAAATAGTGCCATTAATGATAAGCCATTACTTAGCGTAACAATCAAAGAAATTACTTATAAAGCTGGGACAATAATTATTCCTGAAGCTCGAGAAAACTGTTTCAATTTTGGCGAAATAGAAAGCATCTATTCACAGAATGATCTAATTTATTTTAAATATAAACCATATCAAGTGATTGGATTTGATAAGCATTAATATGCTTATTGTGTAATATTAGAAGATAGTAGCTAAAAATCAATTCCATACAATTTACTAGCGCAATCAATACCATGCTTATTAGTTTATAAAAATAATGCGTCCTTCATAGCGAGTAGATACCGTTTGTAAAGTTAATTATATTGAAATAAAGTTAATAGTTTTAAAAAATGAATTATTTTAAATTTGATCTATTTTTATATTTTCTGTATCCGATTGATATACCATAATATCATTTATAATGATTTTATTATTATATACAAATATATATGTATAGATTTCGTATAAATATTTGTGCAATATACATATACAAATATAAGTTTATTGTTTTTATAAAACGTCAGTATCTATAGTGCGAGCCGCGCAATTCCGTCTGCTCGAGCACTGAAAATCGCCAAACTTCTGCACGGCGTTTTCATGTGCTCGACTAGCCGCGCGACTTACAGTGCTGTACACGTGAAACGCTAGTTGAGCACGTTACCGCAACATGACGCTCTACGCAGCATGATGATTTACCAGTTTTTGTTTTTTCCGTGCAGAGTAGCTCCATCTTGTTCTAG
Organism: Philotrypesis tridentata; assembly: GCA_018906965.1. Taxonomy (NCBI): domain Eukaryota; kingdom Metazoa; phylum Arthropoda; class Insecta; order Hymenoptera; family Pteromalidae; genus Philotrypesis; species Philotrypesis tridentata. The sequence continues at coordinate 167,931 of JACCIB010000299.1, read as the reverse complement.
GAGTTTGGCAGACACTTTTATACTGAAAAAAAGGTATCTTCAGGAATTTTTCGGGAGTCCGGAGCAAACTTTCACTTTTCCAACTATTAAGGCATAAATGTATTATAACCTAGTTGCAACATCTTACATTATATTAAGGGGTTATGCCTGAGTTAAAATTCAAAAAAATCAAAAAATTTTAGATTTGATTTTTTTAAGGCAAATTTAATGTAGAATACGCTGCTGAAGTCCTTTTTGCCCGAAAAAATTCCGCTACAAAGTTATAGGCCAAATACTAAAAAAATTTAAGTTTTCAAAATTGCGCATTATTGATGTTTTGTCTTATAGCACTTTTGATTATTCAAAACAATTGCCTTTTCATAGAAAATGTAAAATTAAATGCGTTTACAAACTCCTTTTGAAAATGCAATTTCATTAAAATAGACACACATATTATTTACTGAATCATTACAAACTGTAAATAACTAATTTTTATAAAATCGTAGATTTTATTTTTATTTTAAATGTTCAAAATAAAATAAATTTAGAATTTAAATCTAGTCTTGTAATTTTTTAATCAAACTTATAAAGGGATGTTACGTCTGAACATGTATATACAATTTCTTAATTTGCAATGGTTCCAAGGGAAATAAATAAAAGACTCTGGTATACGTTATGTGAAAAGTATATATGTATATATATTTATTCATTCATTTACTAAACATGAATTTACAGTAATTGCCCCTTGCTTTGCGATCGTTGTACGTTCGCATTACCGGGTGAGGGGTCGGAAAATACGAGACCAGTATAAAAATGAAAGACTCAGATATTTTAGGAAGAGAAAAAGTACCTTGCTATTCTCGGTGTGTTGTCTGTGTTCGTGTATATCTATATATATATGTATATGTAGAAGTCGATTCTGGATGCTGCCGCTCCGTGATCTCCCGCTGTGAGGGTCTTCCTCTGTAGAGAGAGAGTATACGGCGCCGCCGCGTCTGGGCCTTTTTACAGGTATTCGGTCGGCCCGTTCTATGCTTCCTTTCCATCTCTCTCTCTCTCTCTCTCTCTCTCTCTCTCTCTTTTCTTTCTCGAGCGGAATATCCCTTCTGTTTATTTAATTACGGTAGACTCGCGCACTACTGTTTTCGTTTTTCTGCGCATGTTCAAAAGAATACAATTGTACGCGTTTGTCGACTATTCGTGTTTGCGTATATAAGAATCGCGCACTTGCGGGCAATCGATCGTACTGATCAGTTTTCGGTCTGTGTACTTAGTATCCGCGCCGCCGCTCTTCTTCTCTATTTAAGCAGGTAGGTGATTTTTGGCGTTGGGCCCTCTCACTTTCCGCTGCCACGCCTAATTACGTGACCGTCGAAGGTTTTCTCGGCGCTTCTCTATCGATGATGACACTTGTGTACGCTTTTCCTCGATCTTCCACTTTCGATTTCCTCAAGGCGTCGGCTTTCCGTAGATGTGTATTTTCCATTCGTGTTGCGCACTTAATTAAGGGCAATTCCTATTCTCGAGGTTTCTTCGAGTTTTTCGGCTAATGCGCAATAGTCGTGAATTTTCCTTGTACTTTGCTGTTGCGTATGTATTTAGTATTTTCTTTCGTAATGAAATTTGTTTATTTCATTACAGGGATAAAAAAACATACGTGCAAATTTAAATTACCAGCTGAAAACATGGCACCTTACAGCGTATGGAAAGGGAAATCTCTATTTTACCGACCTAGTCGAGTTTGCATTTAGACATCAGCTGTTTTGTCTGCTGTCTGTAGTTTAGTGCAAGCTGGATGTTCTGCTGTAATGATAACTTCTGAGTCTACTAATCTTCAAATTTAGATAAGTGTTTGGACTATAAATAACATATTATTTGTGAAGAATTGGTTCTTTGTGAGTGTATTCTTTATTTTTAGGTACACGGACTATGAATATCATGTGCACGCCTGTGTGTTAGATAGTCTCAAAGCAGCCCAAAGTGTACTGTAATTGTTAACAATCCTGTTAAAAAATGGGTAAGCGATTACAAAAATTATATTCATGTAAAATATGTTGATTGTGAATGCGTATCAAAACATTAAATTTCAATTTCAGCTTTTGATATTGGTACATCAACATGAACAGCACCCGGGTCTTGATAAATCCCATAATACATAGGTATTTTATGTTAAAATATAAAAGAAATATGCCAAGCAGTTCATGTAAGTACTACTCGATACGTATACATAAGTGTCTTGCTTAAACTTTAAATGCATTTTTCTCATGTTTTGAATTTTTATGATTTTAGATCGCTTGCCGCAGGATTTCTCAGGAACCATCAGCCCAATCAAGCTGAAATTTTTTGGAGAGCTTCAGGGAATCCTTCGTCACTGCTTGAACGGAGGGAAATTGGCTAAGGTAAGTTTAAAGAATGTTACGCATGTGAACATATGCATAATTCACTATAATTATGAATATTATGACCTTATGTGTTTCTCAATATTTAAAATTTTTATTTTTCAGTAATCCCTTCCGTTCAAGCTGAGGAGAAAGATATTTAGAAGATTGTCCATCCAGTTTGGTCTATATTCATCACCCGGATGCTGAGAATTCATACGGCAAAGGGAAAAATCTGATCAAATTTAATACTTCACACATGGAATTGTTTGTATAGTAAGTATAGATATATAATTGTTTAAAAATATGTAAAATTACAATTAATATGTATACTTTAATTAATATGTATACTTTAAGTAGGAAAAAGAATTTTTTTAATATTAATTATAAATAATTTTTTTGCCTAATAACTAATAATTTGTTTTTTTCAGGTTTAACTCAGGCATAACCCCTTAAAGTGAAATTGACCTAGTGACACTTAATTGGTAAAATAGGCCCATCACGCGTAAAAATTAATTATTTTCATGAATATTTGTTCACACTTTAGATTAATAGGCACTATCAAGCATCGATCTACCATAAAACAATTTTTGGTACGGTTGTTCTATGAGGCTTTTTTGGAAACTGAAAAACATTAAGACTTTTTTTTTAAGACTTTTTTTTCAGTGTTTTTCTTTTATGAATTTTATCTCTAAAAGTTTTATGGTGTTGCATTTTATGGTTTTTTCACGGTAAAAATTTTATTTGTGTTATTACAAATCAGATGATATGGCGTTCATGGAGGTCTATGGTGTTTCTATGGAGTTTCATTAAGTATGAAATTTTGAATTTTTACTGCGCTTCATATTTTATAGATTTTCAAGTTTTAAGCGATTTTATGGTGTATATGGGGGTAACTTACCTTATATATTTGGAAAGGTAACAAGATACTCTATAATTTCACCATATTAAATTTATTACTATTTGAATATCCCTGCTCATCAGAAGGTCAAATCAAATAACTTTTTTTTTCGCCCATAATAAATCTTTTTAATTTTTGTCTTTTTTAAATGTTCCTAATACTTTTTGAAAGATAATTATAAATTCTTTAATTTGACCATTTCACATTTAAAGTTTTCTGCCATTATTCAAAGGAAAGCAAAATTAATTGATCAAAATGTATAACATCTAGGGTAATCTGACATCTTACATTATATTAAAGTGAAATTGACCTAGTGACACTTAACTGGTAAAACGGGCTCATCACGCGGAAAAATTAATTATTTTCATGGATTTTTTTTCACACTTTAGGTTAATAGGCACTATCAAGCTGATGTGGCTTTTTTCTGCCCACCCGCCCGCCCATGCGAAGCGCTGCCTTGGCGGCAGCACAAGTTCCATTTATATTATATATATATATAACCCTATACTACCCCTACTTTCGGCGCATTCAAAATACCCGATTTATGTATTTATATATATATATATATATATAAATCGGGTATTTTGAATGCATCTATATATATATATAGTTCTCTGACAAATCGAGCGGTCAATTTTTTGACCCTATCCAAAAATATTTTTAAAATGTTCCTAAGAGACTTGTGAGTATCCCATAATTTTTTCAGATTTTTTTCAGCAAATATCTTTTAGTTACAGAGGGTCAAATTTGATGAAATCAGGTTTTTTTGCTTTTTCTGACTACCTTCATTAATTTGTAAAGTCTCAGGGAAGCATTTTTCACTATAAAGACATATAACATTTTTTTCTGGAAACTTTCTAAATTTTTCAAAAAAAATATTTTTCAAGTTATATATATATGTTTTAAGAAACTTATAAGTCATTTAAGCCTTAAAATTAAGTTTTAGGAAAGTTCGATCATCCGGATCAAAACCAAAAAATTCATGATGATACCTTATTTCAATATAAAAAAGTCTGCAAAAGACCAAGAATGTCAGAGACCTTGGTTTCTCTGCAAAAAATCATTATAACAGTTCATATTGAAAAGAATTTAGTTTTATTGCTGTATCGAAGCATTTCACTAACATTATTAGTTTTTTTATGATTGAAATTATTATAAACGAACTTATTTAATTGATAAGATTGGTTAAATGCTTCGATACAGCAATAAAACTAAATTCTTTTCAATATGAACTGTTATAATGATTTTTTGCAGAGAAACCAAGGTCTCTGACATTCTTGGTCTTTTGCAGACTTTTTTATACTGAAATAAGGTATCATCATGAATTTTTTGGTTTTGATCCGGATGATCGAACTTTCCTAAAACTTGATTTTAAGGCTTAAATGACTTATAAGTTTCTTAAAACATATATATATATATATATATATGACTTGAAAAATATTTTTTTTGAAAAATTTAGAAAGTTTCCAGAAAAAAATGTTATATGTCTTTATAGTGAAAAATGCTTCCCTGAGACTTTACAAATTAATGAAAGTAGTCAGAAAAAGCAAAAAAACCTGATTTCATCAAATTTGACCCTCTGTAACTAAAAGATATTTGCTGAAAAAAATCTGAAAAAATTATGGGATACTCACAAGTCTCTTAGGAACATTTTAAAAATATTTTTGGATAGGGTCAAAAAATTGACCGCTCGATTTGTCAGAGTACCACCCATATATATATAGGTAATTCTCCCAAAATTTGAGGGGTCAATTTTTTTACTCTATCCAAAAATATTTTTAAAATGTAAAAGATAAATTATGACATGCTTCTAGAAAAATTATAAAAATAATAATATGATCAATTTTTATTAATTTTTTTTATCATTTATCATTATACAGACATTGCTAATTTTCAAATTAAAAACTAAATAATATTCAAAGCCGAGCGAGCATTAGCGAACACAATAACTCAGGCAATAAAAATGTTATTTGTGTAATTACAAATCATATGATATGACATTTATGGTGGTCTATGGTGTTATTATGGAGGTTTATTTAGTATGATTTTTTTTAATTTTTACTGCGTTTCGGATTTTATAGGTTTTCAAGTTTAAAATGATTTTATAGGGTATATGGGGGTAACTTTCCTCATAAATTTGGAAAGGTAATAAAATACTGTCCTTGTACAACCCCATATTACGGGTCACTCTTCCCCTACATACTGGTAAACCTTCCTTTTTTTCTTGACGCCCTTCCCTTTATTCCAGCAACCATTCTCTTTTATTCTAGCCAACTCTCCCTTCATCCAGGTTACCCATCTCCTTCATACAAAAAGACTTCATCAAAATTGTAATTTTTATCAATTGTTAATGGATATAATCGGTTGAGGTTCTTGGTAGAGGTTATTGTCAAATGAATACATTTGTTTATAGCGGACATTGTGTTATATATTTATTTTCATTCTTTAAACAGTAAAATAAAGTTTAAATTAAAAAAGTTCAATAAGAAGTTAAGTGCAGATAGTTTCAAATATAACATGTATACCCAAGTATTTGTTGAACTAATTCAATGATAGATATTGATTTCTAATTGATTTGTTTAAATTCCATTTATTTGCTAATTTTTAAATTAAAAACTAAACAATATTCAAAGCCGAGCGAGCATTAGCGAGCGAGGTAACTCTGGCTAGTGTATATATGACATTTAAAGAATTTTTTTTGAAAATTAGACAAAATTTTCTTAAAAAACTCCTATCCACGTCTATAGTGAAAAATGCTTCCCTGAGAAGCTATGCATTTTTTAAAATTAGCAAAAAAAAAAAAATGCAAAAAGACCTGATTTTACCACGTTGACCTCCTATAGCTCAGAGATAATCGATGCAAAAAATATGAACAAATTCAGGGAAGTGTATTTCATCAAACTGAAGTGATTTAAGGGGTTAAAATTATGAAACTATCGATATTTTTTTAATTCACTTTTTTCACAGTTAATAGTTCGTAGAATATGTTGGTGAAAGCTGTTTTTTGCTCAAACAATTTGCCTTCAAGATACAAACTCAAAACCGATAAATATTTTAATAAGACTAAACTTGTGGAATGAATTGTTCTACGACGCTTCTTATAGAGTAGTTTCATGAGAAATCTGACTGAAAATACGACATAAAAACCATTTAACGAACAGTTTTTTTCTCAAGAGTTATTAATTTAATTTTGTAAAATATTAACTTTTCTATGTGTGATTTTATGTTATTATTAAACTCAATGTGTTAAAGTAAAGGCATTCAACAAATTTGAATTTGCCACCAGACTATGTTGCGCCTTCTTGCCCAACGTCGGGTCGGGAATAAAGGTTGCTATGTGATCGGTATAGTAGAATTTTCTGAGAAGCAGCCAAACAGCTGTTTTTCATCCAACCTTCAAGTCACCAGATCAGTGCAGTTTATCTGCTAGCAGCTGTAACAATTAAGTGCTTATAACCTCAATGGTGTTTTTAAGTATAAGAGCTTCTACAGAGTACAGCAATTATACAGATAAGTATTGAAAACTAATAAGTTATAATTTATCCGTAAAGAGCTTTTCCTTTGATTCTTTATTTTTTGCTTTTAGGTGTACGGGTCCAAGACAACAAGATGGGCCTATTATTCTGACTAACTGGTGTATTATTTTGTATGCTTTCTAACAACTTGAAATGTTTTTGATAATGGTTAGTACTGCACGTAATTGTAATCATTAGTATAACTTGATTATGAATAGGTAACGGTAATTTTTATTTTATTTTCAGCTTCTATATACTATCATCACACAGCATGATGTACGCGTACCACCAAATATGCTTTATTGCATGTATATTTGAGTAGCAAAAATAAATGAAGGTATGCTGGATAGTTTCTGTAAGTACAGCTGAGTTTATTTGTATGATTTACATCAGAAACTTTAAATGCATTTTACTCAGATTTAGTTTTTTCATGATTTTTTTTACTTGCCGCAGGTTTTCACAGCAATGGGTGGACCTGTTGGAGTGGTGGAAAATTAGTGAGGTTATTTATTAATAATAAGTAACTTTATTGTAAGGAAAGTTAATAAAAATGCGTCTCTTCGAGCCAAAATGGTTTTTAATTACGCCATACGTTTCAGGGTATTGCACCCCCTCATCAGTGGCTAAGCAAATATTATTAAAAATTTTTTACAAGAACAATAGGAAAAATTACAATAAACTAAAACAAGTTAAAAAATTACCAAAAATCCAATTAATTGAGTCGTCTACTACATTGACGAAACAAGAAAACGCAGACGGCGCTAAAAAATTACAAATTCGCAAAATTTAAAGTGAAAATTTACAATAGAAAATTTACAATAGTTACAATAATCGTTACAAAATTAACAACTTACAGGTGTGACGCTCGAAAAACTTAAACAAAAGGAAAAAACACGACCGGTGCCACTCGGTGGTAATGTAATAACTCGGAACACATAACGCAACAGAGGTGACACGAGATGTTATTCATGTAGTAGAGCGGAGAGCCCGAGCCGCTCCGCGTGCGGCGCCCCTACCATGACTGTATCACTATATAGTACAGTATGGCCGGGCCGTTGCCACGGCAACCCGGCTCTCCGACCTCCCACTTGGGCTGTGCCGCTCCGGCCCGCCAGCCAATCACCATTGAACGCGTGTTGGCTGAACTGAAGAGAGCGCGAAGCGGTGAGCCACCTCTCTCCGCGTCCTAGACTCCTGGTACAATCTGCTCGCTACCGAGCCTCCGTAATCACAACATTTGTCAATTAAAATTTATTCGGACTAACTTTTAGATTGGAAATAACATTCTTATAACCGGCTTTGAGGTGGCACGTGTCCTCAGCCCTATTAAGCGTGCCATCGAAAAACTGTATATGGAGCATCTCCGAGAACCGTCTACGGAAAATAGATTGCTCTCTGTCAATTATTTTAATATTGTTAAAATCAAAGCTATGACCCGTCTCCAACGCATGTACTGCAAGAGGGGAATTAAGATCCCTTTTCTCTATATATGAGGGGGTACAATACCCTGAAACGTATGGCGTAATTAAAAACCATTTTGGCTCGAAGAGACGCATTTTTATTAACTTTCCTAACTACCATCATCGAGCGATAGAGTCAGTTTTAAACAATTTTGGGCATTTGCGTCACGATAATCATGCCTCCTACAACGAGATCGACGACAAGATTGCAACGAGCGATAACTTTATTGTAATGTGTGATGTGTCGTCGGACACGACTGTCTCCTTCCGAGACTTACAAGCGAGAGAGAGAGAATGAGCGCGAGTACAGTATATGCGAGCGCTCTTCTCTATAGTGTATATCTATATATGTGTGTTTTCATACTCGCGTATTCGCGTTTTCGGAGTCGCGCTTGTCTCGATGTACAAAATCATATATATACAAGAGATGGCGCGACCAGTATTAATTTGTAGAACAACAAGCAAAGAGTATAATATTTATACAATATTCAACACGCCTCCTTAAATTTATATTCTTTGCTTTTACATTCAGTCTTGTCGCTTTTGCAATTTTCAAATATATTTAATGCTTTTCTGTGTTTTGTGAACTTTTCTCTATTCAAACTTTTTGTTAATATATCAACTAGATTTAACTGTGAATTTATTTTTATAATATCGATTATTCCATTTTCATAATATTCATTTATCCAGTTGTGGATTTTCTATCTATATTGTCTCCGGCAAAATCTGAGTCTACCATGCAATCTAGTGTATCACATTTTGACTTATTAAAATACGTTAATTTTAGATCTTTAGTATTCACTAGATATTTTAATACTCTCATAGCATATTTGAAATGAGTTTCATTATAACAACTTTGGAATCTACTCAAGTAGTTTACACTATATGAGATATCTGGTCTCGTACCAGTACTTATATAAAGTAATTCTCCTATTAAGTTTCTATAATTTATTGACTCATTTTGTTCAGTTGCTTTTTCTAATTTTAGACTCGTCTCCATAGGAGTGTTATACAATTTTGCATTTTCTAGATTATACTTTGCAGCTAAAAATTCAATGTATTTTGTTTGGCTAAGTGTCATTGTGCCTTCATTCTTATTATAATCAATGTTTATTCCTATGTATTGGTTGACTTTTCCTAAGTCTTTCATTTCAAAATTTTCCATTAGTTTTGATTTTATTTCATTTATTTTATTTCTATTTTTACAACAGATTAATAGATCATCTACGAAAACTAGTATATATATTGAATATCTGTTTGCATTATTTACGTGTAAACAATAATCATGTTTGCTTCTCACGAAATTTAATTTGTCCATATACTTATGAAAACAATTATACCAAGCTCTTGGGCTTTCTCGTAAACCATATAATGCTTTTTGCAATTTACAGACTTTATTGTTTCCTACTTCATAGCCTTCTGGTTGATTTACGTAAACCTCTGATATTACTTCACCGTTCAGAAAAGCTGTTTCTACATCCATTTGATCAATAAACAAATCATTTTTACAACAAAATGATAATAATATTTTAAGTGTTTGCATTTTTCCTACGGGTGAGTAAACGTTTTCTATATGTTCTCGTTGTTGAAAGCCGCGAACTACCAATCTGGCTTTATAGGTAATATCGTTTTTTTCGTTTAAATACCCATTTGACATCAATTTTTTTGTTTAATGGCTTATCTACTAATTTCAAAGTTTTACTTTTCTTTAAACTTTCGATTTCTGAATTCATTGCTATTTTCCACTGTTTTGATTCGCTCGAATTTATCGCCTCCTCGAATTTATGAGGTACATTTGCATCAATGTTATTAATATAAATAAAATGCGCTATAGAATCACCGTATCTATTTACAGGACTTTTCTTTCTTTTTGACCTTCTCGGTTCTTTCAAATTAATTTCGTTTCCATTTTCACTATTTATATCATTTTCATTGATTTCTGTAATTAAATTATCTCTACTTTTCTCGAGAGAAGAAGTAGGGATAAATAAATTTTCGTTTGTGTTGCTGTCAACACTATCATATTCTTCTGAATCGCTTTCAGAATTTTCCGATTCACAACTTTCATGCTTTTCATCTGATTCGTTAAGACAAATTATTTTTGTGTCGTCTTCGACAACCTGTACATGTCTCGTGTTAATAACTTTGTTATTTACTAAAACTCTGTAACCGTTTTCTGTATAACCTACTAATATTCCTACTGTTGCCTTGTCATCCCATTTACTTTGTCTTTTGACCCCTGGGATTCGGACAAAAACTTTACTACCATAAATTTTCAAATGATTAACGTTTGGCTTTGTGCCAAAGAATATTTCGTAAGGAGTTTTATTTTCTACAGTATTTGCTATAGTGTGGTTTTTCAAGTAAGCTACCGTTTTAATAATTTCAGGCCAATATCGCCTATTTATATTTGCTTCTCGTTGTAAGCATCTGCCTATGTCCATTGCTGATCTATTGTATCTTTCCGCTACACCATTCAATTCATGCGTGTACGGTGGACATGGTAATAATTCTATTCCCTTATACTTAATAAAATTGTGAATCTCCTTATTCAAATATTCTTTGCCATTATCGCACTGTATTTTCTTAACCCAACCCTTTTGTTAAACTTATTTTCAACTAAATTTACAAATTCTATAAAACAACTTGCAGTTTCAGACTTATGTTTAATACAAAATATTCGCGTGCATTTACTGTAATCATCGACAAAAGTTAAGAAATATTTTTCTCCGCCATAACCAGTCGTTTGATGCGGTCCATTTAAATCAGTATGAATTAATTCTAAAATTTCAGAAGTTTTTGTTCGATTATTTTGAAATGGTACATTTGCTATTTTACTTTGAATGCAATTTGCACATTTCATATCAGTGTTTTCAATTTTATCTGGCAATCCCTCAACTAATTTTTTTTTAACTAATTTATTTAAGTATTGAAAATTAACATGACCTAATGCTCTGTGCCATTTTTCTTTCGCGGTTATTTTTACTGCATTTATACATTTTTCTTTCTGTTCATTCACTAGAAAACCTTTTATATAATATAAATTATTTACTTTATTTGCAACTACAATTAATTCTCTATTATTGTTATAAATTTTCGCGCTATCATTTCTAGCTACTATCGTATTACTTGCAGTTATTTTTGAAAAACTTAATATGTTCTGCTTTATGTCTTTTGCAAAATAAACATTTTTTAGATTTACATATTTTTTACTATAATAATTTTCAAAATAAATTTGTATATTTCCTACTTTTGTAGCTTTGAGCGTTTTACCGTTTGGTAATTTGACATCTATCGGTTTTTTCAAAATAACAGAATTTTCAAAATAATTATCATCGCGTACAATGTGATCGGTACAACCGCTCTCTAATAACCAAAAGATTTTCTTTCGATTTTCGCTACCGTTACAATCACTTTCGAAATTTACCTTATTTGTCTCTGGTGTATATACTTGCGTTGACCATGACTCGCTCGCGTAATCTTCGTGTCGCTCTTTCGTGCTGTGCGATGAATGTTGTCCTCTTCCTCGACCTCTGCCTCTGAAGCCCCTGTTGCTGCCTCTGTGACTACCTCTTCCTCGCTGATTTCGACTTGGTTGAGTGCTGCTGCTTTGACCTTGCTGTTGTCCTGTTCAACAGTCTTTTTGTGCGTGGCCATATTTTCCGCAATTATAGCAATTTCCCTTTATTTTCATGTTGAAAGTGCTTACATTGCTTTTGCTATCACTTTCGTTATTATCTATGTTATGTAAATTTTTTTCTTTTATTTTCGATTTAACATAATTGACCGTATGTTGTTCTTTGGGTATCACATCAAGAAAATCACCAATATAACTGTAGGTTGATGGTAGTGCTCGAAGAAAATAGTTTATCTTTTCTGCTTCTGTTATCTTGCCGCCAGCACTTTTAAAATCATTTACGACTTTTTCGAAGTCTACGAAAAATTCTTCGATTTCACTGTAACTTTTAAGTTTGATTTCTTCTATTTTTTTTCTTCGCAACATTTGTAAGGCTGTTGACTGTGTTATATACATTTTGTCAAACCTTTTTATCATCTCACACGCTGTTATGCATTCACTTACATATTCAAGCTGCTTATCTGAGATAGCACTTGGTATAATTGCACGTGCTTTGAGATCTTTTTTCTTCCAATCAGCTTCTGTGTCTGAAGCAATTCTTTCTCTTTTTATTTGCTCTTGACATTCTTTATATTCAAGAAAGATCATTAATCTTCTTTTCCAACTGGTATAATTTATACCGTCAAAAATTGGTATAATTATATCTTCAACTTTTGCTTGAGCCATTTCGTATTCACTTATTTTTGTGTAAATTTCGTTTCTCAAAACACAAACTTCTTTGGTTATTTTTATAACTTTTTTCAAAATTGTCTTTCTAATTTTTTCACTTAGTGTTTCCTTATTTTCTTCGATCATTAATTATTTGTGCAAATTCATAAAATTTTCCATGTGCTCTATCACGTCACTTAAACACGTTTTATGTGTGCCGACCGTAATCTCTTCGCATCACACTTTTTTCTTCAATTTTTCACAAAAATGTTTTTATCAGTCTCTTCTAGACTACTTTTATATGTTGTTTTCACTTATATTTCTTTTTAACTCTTCTCAGTTCAATTATTTTTCACTGGAACACTTGTATTTTCCACGTGGCTCTCACACCTCACTAGCACATTTTAATATGTCTTACTGCACTTTTTAAAAAAGTCACAATAAGGCATAAAAATTTTCCAACCATGCTCTGCTACCATGTTGGAGTGGTGGAAAATTAGTGAGGTTATTTATTAATAATAAGTAACTTTATTGTAATGTGTGATGTGTCGTCGGACACGACTGTCTCCTTCCGAGACTTACAAGCGAGAGAGAGAATGAGCGCGAGTACAGTATATGCGAGCGCTCTTCTCTATAGTGTATATCTATATATGTGTGTTTACATACTCGCGTATTCGCGTTTTCGGAGTCGCGCTTGTCTCGATGTACAAAATCATATATATACAAGAGATGGCGCGACCAGTATTAATTCGTAGAACAACAAGCAAAGAGTATAATATTTATACAATATTCAACAGGACCAAATGGGTTAAAATATTGGAGAAATCTTTGGAATAGGTTTCCTCACAAACTAAGTGGAGCAGAATTAGAAAAAGATAAGTTCAAAGTGAATGTTACGTATGTTTACTGTTACGTCCTACCTACACTCTCACCTCATAGGTAGGACATATGTTTGAGAGAAATGTATGTATTTTAATTATTTATTGAGAGCAAATATAGAATTGTGACAAATAACTAGGTTTAGACTCGTTACCCGCTCCGATATGTATTTTTGTATAATTATTTGACTTACCTTTTTCCGTTTCTCCTGTCTTGTTTTGCTGCTTCTGCTGTCCTCGTCTTTTTCTTTCTGCTTGCTCGTCTTATTTTGATAATGGATGATAGGTTTTGTTGTAAATGATGGCACTCTCAGTTTCGTTTTCTAGTTTGATTGATTATGTATTTCCTTCTTAATTCACATTTGCGTACTTGTACAATAAAAATCTCCGCAACATTTACGAACTGCGAGGTACGGAGTTCGGACTTAAACATGAGACTAATTAAAATGAGGCCAATTCGACTCTTTTAAAGCCTGAATATGATGACCAATTCTTAAAGTATAACGCTTAATAATCATATTAAAGAGTATATCGATTGCCGAATAAGTAACACTGCTAACTTGTTTTACAAAATCACAGCTCGTATTGAAAATTTAATGTTTCGAAATTTACATCCTAATTCTCTTCGTGTTTTGAATTTTGAAAAGCTAGTATTTTAATTTACAATTAATAGATTTAAAAATAAATTAAAAAGAACTAACGTCGTAGGACGTTACATTACATATGTAAATTCACTATAATTACTAATATTGTCAATATATGTGTGATTAATTATATTAATTTTGTGTTTTTCAGGAATCTGCTCCGCTTAGTCTGAGACCAGACTTATGGGGGAGATAAACCACTTGGATTCATGAAGATTGATGGTACGGATTCTACAAATTCTTGCGGCAAGTAAATAAAAAAGATGATTATCATCATTTTTGGTAAGTAAATACCTTTAATTGTTTTTTCTCACTTAATGCATATTTTTTATGTATAAAAATGATGTGAAATATTTATATTTCAAAGGAAAAATATAATTTTTAATGTACCTATATATGTTAATTTTTTACAAGACTAATGATTTTTCTTTTTTCTTCAGGTTTTAACCCTGCGATAACCCCTTAATATAGTTGAGAAAAAATTTTAATTTTGAGAATCACCCATATATATATATATATATCTTACTATATTATATAGTTATTTTGAGCTGCGCTGGAATTTAGCCCCCCCTCGCCCCCTCACGAGCCCCCACAGCTCGCCCTCAGCCCCCCTCAAAAGAACCAAGAAATGTTTGAAAAGTTTGGTTATTTTTATGCGTTTTGCCCCCCCCCCCGCCCCCTCACCACCCTCGCCCCCCCCCCAGCGCCCCCTCATTCTTCGTTTCATATATGTGGTCATATTTATTCTCATTAATGTTATTTATTTATAATATGACCAGAGGTCAACACTACAGGAGATAGGTAAATTATGACTTAAAGTAATAAATAGATGTCAGAGGTCACGGTTGGAAATGATAGGTGGAATCTCAAAGTTATAAGTAAAGGTGATAGGTAGAGATTTGTATATGGTTTATAAAATAGATAAAGGGTGAAGGTCATGATTGAAAAACTTGAAGGAAGGCGAAATCATTATGATTGAAACTAATAAGTTAAACGTGTTTAGTTGAAAGAATGTGTGGAGTCAATAACGAATGCAAGCAATAGGTGGAGGGTAGAAGGGCTAAGTACACCGTTCAGGGATCGGAGGAAGGTTAAATCGTTACGATTGGAAATTATAGTGTATGGTGCTGGCTATAGGTAGAAGTAATAGGTGGAAGTGAAGGGGTTATGTTGAAAGTTGTAGGTGGAGACATGAGATTATTTTTGACGGTGATAGGTAAAACGTGAAAATCATAGTTGGAGGTTGAAGGTAATAAGTGGATGCAAAGATGAAGTGTGGAGATTCTAGGGGCATGATGCAGGGACAGATGGAGCATAAAAACATTATAATTAGAAATGATGAATGTTTTATAAAAGAGTCTATCAATACGTGCCTTTCACGTATTGAGGAACATAAAAAATCTAAAAACAACGTCATACATGAACACAATAGTAAATTCAATCATAGTTTCAATTTTGAAAAAATAAATATTAAGGATAAAGAAAGTAATTTAAATAAAAGACTTGTTTCAGAAATGTTACACATAAAAATGCAGGATAATGGTATCAATAAAATGGAAGATACACAGAAACTCAATAACGTGTACACACACTTATTACACCGATTGAAAAACAATACGGATTATAGACGACTTTAAAAATTTGTAAACATGCATGAGAGCGGCGAGCATTGACGTCACTTGTAAACAGACCGCTCGAAAATTAGCGAGACTCCTCGCTGATATATAAGCGTTGGCTACACCTATTGTTTCCTTATTATTGAAACAGTAGTCGAGGAAGCCGGAACAATAATAGTCCGTCTCCTTGCTTCTCGCTTCTCCTTCCCCCGCCTGAGATTGGCCGGGGAAGAAACACATTCGATCTATAGGCTGTTGTGCTCCTCTATATGTAAGTCATAATTTGTCATATATTATAATTGTATTGTGCTCATTTATTTATTGAAATAAGAATTGACAGTTTCCTGAAGAGGGTGACAGTGTTCACCGAAACGTTGAAACAAAAGGAAAAATGGTATAAATTAATTTTTACCTTTTTCCCAACACTTGCCTCGGAGAGATCGATAGACTCTTTTATAAAATATTAAAAAACACCGAGGGATAAAGTCTTTGAATATTGTGTTATACACATATTCACACATACTTAGAAATGATTACTTCAGAGTCTTAATAATTTGCGGAAATGAAATATGGAGGGTGAAGGGATAATGATTGAAGGTGATAAGTGACGGGTAAGAGTTCATGATTGGAGGCGATAGATGGAGATTGAAGGAATCATTTGCAGGCGATGGGTGGAAGATGTAAGTGATATAAGAAGAGCGAAAACGATAGGTAAAGTGTGGAGATGATAGAGGCTGAGGGATATAATTGGAGGTGATAGGTCGAGGATGCAGGTGATAGATAGATCATGATTTAATTTAATAAATAGATATTGAAGGTTATGGTTGGAGATAATAGAAGAAAGCTCAAAGTCGAAGGGGACCGTGACAGGTAGAGGGTTACATAGGAATCACTTGATTATAGGTTCACATAGGGTTATACGGTTACATAGGATTATGGGATTACATAGGATTGTGATTTAACCTAATAGATTAGAGTATTGGCTGTAGGTACACCTGATTGGTGGAAGTGATAGGTGGAGGTTTCAAATCATTTGTGAAGGTGATAGGAAAAACGTCAAAATCATAGGTGAAGATTGAATGTAAGAAATGGATGCAAGAGATAACGGGTAGAAGTTCTAGGGGCACAAGGAATGGAAGGAGCATAATAACATTATGATTGGAAATCATGACTTGAGATTGTTGATAATAGGTGAAGATAAAAGCTAGAGGGTGATGGGTTAATGATTAAAGGCGATAAGTGAAGGTTGAAGGGATCATGATTGAAGGCGATTGATGGAGAGTGAACTGATCATGATTGGAGGCGGTAGGTGTCAGATGTAGGTGCTAAGAGAAGGGCGTAAACGATAGGTAAAGGGTAGAAACGATAAATAGTGGCTGATGGATATGTTTGGAGGTGATAGGTGGAAACGCAAAGTCATAGGTGAATGTAATGCGTACAAAGTTGGGTTCGGCTACATAGGGATTACGACATAGCTGGAGGGTGAAGGTCATGATTGAAAATATAGGAGTAGCATGATATCATTATGATTTGAAACAATAAGTTGAAGGTCTTTTACGTATTTTTCTTATTTATTATTAATAGTAAATCTATATAGTAAATGGAAGTAATAAATTATAAAAACAATATAAAAACACAAAGTTGAAGGTATTTTTAATAGGTGAAGGTAAGAGATGGAAATGAAGAGTTTTGATTGAAGGCGATAAGTAGGGTGTAGGACTGCAGTTTGAGGTTAGAGGACATGATTGGAAGTGAAAAGAGGATGCTGCAGGACATGATTAGAGGCGATACGTGGAGAATACAGGACATAATTGGAGGTGATAGATCAAAAGTAGAGATCATTCATGGATGGTGGAGGTCATGATTGAATGTGAAAGGCTGATATTGGAGGGCTTAGTTGAAGGTAGTATGTAAACGGTTGGGCTAGATCTTAGGTGGAGGGTAAAAGGTAAGATGAGAGGCAATAGATGGAAGGTGTAGGTGCTAGGTGGACGGTGAAGACATAGGAGATGTAAATCGTTATGAATAGAAATAAAAGGTTGAAGATGTTAGTATTAGGTAAAGATAATAGGCAGCAGTGAAGAGGTTGCGATTCAAGGTGAAAGGTGCAGGCTGGAGACGATAGGTGGAGTTGGACGGCATTATTGAAAATGATAGGTGGAGGCTAGAGGACATCATTGGAAACGATAGATAGAGGGTGGAGATGATAGGAGGAGGTAATGGTAATAGTGGTGGAGGTCATGATTGAAAATGATAGGTTGATGTGGAAGTTGTGACTGGAGGTGATGTGTGAGGGCTTGAGGTTATAGGTGCAGGGGATAGGTAGAGTATGTTAAGTGGATAGTGTATGTCATAGGTCGATGTGATAAGTGGTTGTCATGTGAGATGGGATCAGATCATAGGTGGAAATGAATGGCAAACTGTGGAGGGCAGGGTTCAAGGTGATGAGTGGAGGGTGATGGATATATTTTGAGGTAATAGGTGCAGGGTGAAGATGATGATTGGAGATAATAGGTGGAGAGTGGAGGTAATAGGTGGAAGTGAAAGGAGTCATAATTCAAATCGATGAGTGGAGGTAATAGAGGTTATCATTGGAGGAAATAAGTGGAGGCTGGAGGTGATAGGTGAACGGTGAAGGCGTAGGAGGAGGGGTAAATCGTTATTATTAGAAGCAATTGGTTGAGGATGTTAGCCAGCAGGGAAAGGCGGATAGTAAAGATCATGATTCACGGTGGTAAGGGAAGATAAAGGACGTGATTGAAGATAATAGGTGCAGGGAGAAGGTCATGGTTGAAGGTAAAAGGCAGAGCATGGAAGTAATTGGTGTAAATGGAAGGAGTCATGACTGGAGGCGATGGGGGTAAAGGCGGTAGGTGGAGGCGATAGGTGAATACTGCGGATCATAATTAATTATTTAATTCATTTAAAATCAAAAAGTTTAAATTACATTTTTGATAATATGAACGTAAAAATTTTACAACTATATCTGCATATATATATAAATGCAAACTTAGAAGTGATAGGGGTTGGCGAGCGGAGGGAGCAGGGGGGTACCCCCCTAGTATATGTATATATATACATATAGTGACGTGGCTACTTGGTGCTTCTTCTCTGGTCGCCCCTAGCTGCGACCTGCAACTCTGGAGGAGTCGCGCTCACAAAAATAAGAACTTACCCGGTGGACTCGATCTGGCACGTCTCGGCTGCTCAGCTCCGTGTCCTCCGTGTGGGTTCCCGTGTGCTAGGTAGGAATGTGGTTTGAATAAAGGGGAGGACGCGTTCAATGCAAAGGCGGATGTGCAGAACGCACTCACCCGTAATTTATTCAAGCTAAGAAGTAATTTACACGAACGCGCACTCGCGTTCTTGGTTCGCGTTTATCGTGGTGCACGGCGAAGCGAGGATCGAGCTCCGCGTGGCCCTCTGCTCGAGTTCAAGCTCGGCGTAGCCCCCGCGATCTAGCCTGTGCTAACGGTCGCGCCCCGGGCTTTCGGTGGCCCGAAGGCTTATCGAGAGAGAGAGAGAGAGAGAGAGAGAGAGAGAGAGCGGCGCTCGGCCGGCACTTACAGAGTGCCGCGTTGCTACGCGTCTGGTCGAGACGTCCCGGTCGGCGGCTCTCCTCGCAGGCGTCTCCGCTGGCTCCGGCGATTATGTCGGCCGGGCGGCTGATCGGGGGCGGTGAGGGTGCTGCCGTCTCGGAGATTGTCGACAGACGATCCCTGGGAGGCAAGGCCGGTGGCTGATGGTCTGCTTCCTCCTGGCTTGGACCTCCCAGTCGCCAAGGGCTTTTGCTCGGTACGTGGTAGCTTTGCGGCACGTGTGCTCGGGTTGAAGGCCGATAATTAGTCTGGCGAGCATCGGTGCGTCCGCCTAGATTTCGGGTGCGTGGAATCCAATGGTTCCTCCACTCCGTCTCAAGTGGCAGCGTGTTACTGAACGCTGTCGCGTCTCCTGCTTTCTCTCTGTTCCTTTCGCTCTCTCTCTCTCTCTCTCTCTCTCTCTCTCTCTCTCTCTCTCTCTCTCTCTCGAGCGTTTCTTCTCTCGCGCTGTCTCTTGCGCTGGCTGATCTTTTCGAGTCTCTCTCTCTCTATTTTAGATCCCCTCCAGATTGGAATTAGGAAGCACCACAGTACGCAGACAGCTTTAATTGACTGATGACGTTCGTATGGACAATCGGGAGGTGACGCTCTTGCTCTTGTTGGACTTCAGCAAGGCGTTTGGTACAATCTCCCCAACCAAGTTATAGGCCAAGCTGAGGGAGATGGGGTTCTGAAGGATGGCTCTCTTGTGGATCAAATCCTATTTGCAAGGCCGTACTCAGACGGTTATATCTGGGAAAAATGTTCGTGTTGATTGGTTAGAAACTGATCTAGGAGTGTCACAGGGTTCTGTTCTGGGTCCTCTCTTCTTCAGCTTGTACGTAAACGACTTCCAGGACGTAGTAAACGAATGCACAGTAAAACATCTTTTTTACGCTGACGATCTCCAAGTTTATCTGCACATCACCAAGGATAAATTCATGGAGGGCATGCCTCGTCTAGCAGAAGCGGCTCGTCTGATCTACAATTGGGCGGGGAGCTCAGGTCTGCACCTCAACTCCTCCAAGACCAAGGCAATATTCTTTGGTTCCAAAAAGAATGTAAATGACATCCAGTCTTGGGGCTTGCCAGGGATTGGGCTGCCGGGCGGAGTGATCGTCCCTTTTGAAGAAACGGTCGTGAGCCTCGGTGTTACTGTTGACAGTAAGTTTTCGTGGAAACCGCATGTTGATTCCATTGCAAAGAAAGTAAATAAAGTGTATAGCTTGCTGTTTATAAGGGATTGTACCAATGAGGCTCTTCACAGAAGGCTAGTTGAGTACTAGTCCAACCTCATCTGGACTACTGTACTGTGGTGTATCTGGAGGTGTCGACAGAATTACGTGCTCGTCTGCAAAGACGGAGCAATTCATGTGTGAGATACATCTTTGGGTTGAGGAGGGATGCTCATATTTCCCCCTACCACAGGAGTCTGGGCTGGATGCAATTTTACTTTATAAGGTAACTAGGTTGCGTGAGCCTGGTTACCTCGTCTCCATGTTTAGGAAGCACCAGCCTAGGCCCACTGGTAGAGTTATTCTATCCGAGCTGGATGTTCCTCTGTTGAGCACTGAGACGGGGGCAAAAGCTTTCCAAACTAAGGGTGCCCGCTATTGGAACTCCCTCCCTTCCACTCTACGTAATCTCCCCTCTCTGTCCTTCTTTAAAGGCGCTGCGCGCGATTATTTATTGGGATTCGACCCCTAGCTCTCTCTATTCCGCTTTATTTCTTGCGGTTCTATGCGCGTATCGACAGGTTTAAGTTTAAGTTTTGACTGGCCCGCTGGCCTCGCTTAAAATTGACATGATCTGTGATTGAAACTGTGATTTTTCCTTAAGTAATTCTTCTTGACCAAAGACTAGCTTTAAGTTAAGTCTATTGTTTTATAAATTTAAAATTTTATGTTAATGTGGTAAAAAAAGCCAAACTGTATTCTTGTATTATATTTGAACTTTGTGTTATATTTCTATTTTATAAATGTATTTTGTAATTTTGCCACCAAGAGAGCAAATAAAGGAGGATCTATCTATCTGTCTATCCTAACGGTTTTCCCCACTCGCTTCTAGCGGTTTCAGGCGTGGCTCCTGCCGCCCCGATTCTTGCCTTGCTGTGCGTGTACATGTTTGTGTGCGCGCACGGCTTTGCGCTGGACGCTCGTTATCGTTTACGTACGGGCGCCTTGTCGCAATATATATGTGCGCAATTGTAGATCCTAGAGCGCAATTGTGTGTGTGTGTGTGTGTGTGTGTGTGTGTGTGTATGTGTGTGTGTGTGTGTGCGTGTGCATATATATACGTCACTATCTGTGAAATCATGAGGTAAAAAAATTGATTTTTTATAACTCTCAGCATTTAATTATACAATTATGAAAAAAGTTAAGAATACTTACTTGCTTTCTTAAATTTTTTTTGCAATTTAACTGTATTTTTTGAGATAAGAAATCGAAAATTAAAAAAAAATTGTTATTTTGATTTTTTAAATGGTCTTAAACTTTAACACCCACTCTGAAACTTTACATGTTCTTTTGAGCTAACAAAAGGTACTTTTATGAATTTTTTGGTTGTCGGACTCTATATCGAACTCTCAGTTTTGCTAATTTCAAGATTTAAATATGGTATAATAATCGTATGACATAAATGTATGACTTTTAAAGTATTTTTGTTGAAAAGATGAGTGAATTACCTGAAAAAGTCCCTGTGTATGTCTATAGTAAAAAATGCATCCCTAAGGTGCTATAAATTAATGCAAATTGATAAAAAAATGCAAAAAATTCTAAAACCGCCAACTTAGAGCCCCTGAGATATATGTTGATTTGTTTATGTGTGTATTCATGTAAAAGTAAATATTAACTAAAAGAATACAAGTTTTGCATAGGTTATGGTAATGAGAAATTTAATTCTCTGTGTTGAAATATTAGTATTCCTTATATAATGGAAAAAAGTACATATTTATCGTCGTTAACACACACACAATGAAACGGGCGGACCACGCACGAGGAGACCAGCGCCGTGTTACATGCAACCTGGCAACCAATCAAGCAATATAGCGAGTAAGAGCGAGTGCCGAGAGAGGGACACCGGAAAAGTAGAGCCTGCGGAAACAAACGTCACTGCGAGCCGATAAATAGGCCGGCAAGAGGGCGACCAGACACTCGCATCCTCGGACTGTCTCTCCAAGCGAAGCTTCCCCGGGCTCTCTGCTAGAACGCAGTCTGCCATTCCTCGGGCCGTATCCCCGAGTAGTGCGGAACCAGAAGAGCCCCGGGAGGAGTTTGTATGCGGTAGGTTTAGTGGACAGCACCCTTGTTTATAACGGTATCTGCCCACCCTTAAGGGGATTTTACACCTATCCACTCCCTGGCACGACCTCTCCCGAGTCTCGAACTTCTCGGCTCGACGCCTTAAGGATTTTGGGCCGTTTCTACACACACACATATATATATATATATATATATATATATATATATATATAAAACAAAAATTCGGATAAACGCTGCTTTTCATGCGCTATTCTCATACAAATGAAATGCACCTACTTAGAGTAGTTTTCAAGTTGATTTCGCTTGAAGCAAGATTTTTGACATTTTTTTAGGTTTTCAGCCCACTGTGCGGCGCCGGTGAACCATGGACACTCTGGCGGTATCTAATACACGATGTTAACGAACACGATTATGTGCACTTGCCGGTACGAGTAAGCTGTATCTAAATGTATAGCGCGCGCGGGCGCTATACATAATTCCATACGCTTCCCCGCGCGTCTCTCGCTTCTACACGGTAGCAACGCCCGCAATAACCCGCGCATCATGCGATATAACGATCGTGCGAAATTGAAATATCGCATCCTAACCTCTCGTTACAATATATATATATATAGTATATATATATAGTATGTATATATGCTAGGGGGTACCCCCCTGCTCGCTCCGCTCGCCAACTCGCATAGCTTCAATTTCTAATTTTTCTCAAACCTTCAACTTATCATTTCAAATCATAAAGATTTCACGCTCCTCCTATATTTCCAATCCTGACCTTCACCCTCCAGCTATGTAGTAATTCCTATACACCCCTCTATCTAGCACCTTCACCTGTGACTTTGAGCTTCCACATAATCTCCAACCATAACCTCCAACATCCACCTATTGCATGAAGTCATGATGCACCTTGACCTATTATCTCCAATCACATACCTTAGGCTCCATCGATCATCTCCACCCTTCACCTATCGTTTCCGCCCTCCATCTACCGCCTCCAATTATCATCCCTTCATTCTCTATCTATTGCCTCCAGCCATGATCCCTTCACCGTCCAGCTTTTATCTCCGCATATTATGAATACCCTTAAGTAATCATTTCCAATTATAATATTTTTATGCTTCTTCTATCCATTCATCGTGCACCAAAAACCTCCACTCTTAATCACGTGCATAAATTATTATCCTTACTCTCCACCTATCATTATCACGTTTTACCTATTACCTTAACATATGTCCTTGAGCCACCACCTATCATCTCCAACAATGTATTCCTATATAAAATGATTCCTATATATACATATGGTGGTGTGGAAATAATAGAGTATTTAATTTGCACTTTACGGAGCGAGCAGTGAGGTTCAATTATTAAAATATAATATTATGCTATTCACTTATATAATTTGTACTTTTCCGTTTATTTCTATATTATAAGCAGAATAAAATAACTTATACATACTCTGCAACGTACACGGACCCTATCTCCTAATTTAAAATCTCATTTTATGTACTTTTCAATTAATTAAGCTATGTGTATGGAGTTAACATGCATATAGTCATGTGTGTAACATTATTTTATAATTTATTAGATTATTTATATTTTTTATTCGCGTTACAAGTTGTCATGATACGCGTCTGTATTAGACATATGAGTAAAAGCTCCAACTTGCAACATTCATATCAACTATTTAAATAATAAATTTATGAAAATAAACGCTCGTATGAGATTTTTTGATTAATAAATTATGTAAAACGCAAAAAATCCGGTTGCGATTCGTTAATTTTAATTCCAAAAACATCGTTGCAAGATTGAAGAAAAACACAGCGCGCCCGCGAGAATCGAGTCAATAGCCACGGCTAAGTTTGCCCCCGGAGTCGAGATTATATGTTTCACTTTATATATAAACTTGTCAAATATGAACGAAATAGACATTTCACATGCCGAATATTATTTTCTGAGGCCCTTTTACCATATAAATTTGTAACGTACATGATCGTTAGTTCATCAGGTTTCGACTCATGTATAGGTTTAAGGATGAATCATTAATTAACATTGTAAAAATAGCAACAAAAGCGTGCAAGTTTCGCGACCAGCATATTTGTATGCGAGCTATTTTGTTTTCCGGAGATTGTCATTAGCAACAAACCATTGTTTATGGTTAATTATACATCGATAAACATTCGTACGTTCTTATTTTTGCGAAAATTAATTATTTATAGCGGTAAAATATGTAAATTAAGATTCTACATGTATCAGTGTATCTATAGCGATACTGGCGCTCGGACGACTGGTGGGGGTAACTCAATGCTTCAGCGTCGGAGCAGTTCCGCTCACCTCTATAAAAGAGCGCGTCATTCCGGAAAGAGTATTCATTCTTTCTCTGAAGCTGGAGCTAGAAGGAGCAGTAAGTCTCCTAGCTAGCGGAAGCATACAGAGAAGCGCTGGCGCTCCGGAGAGCCCTAAAAGCGGAGCATTGAGTCTCCCATCCGACTAAACGCGGAAATAACAGCGAAGTGTTCTGTCATGTATGAGGCGATAATTTCATTTGTTTTTTAATAAAAAACAAAGTCAAATGAAAAATTAAAATTTTTCCTAAGTCCCTTCAAACAGCGAGATGCAAAACTTCTGCATTAAGTCAGACTAAGCCCTTGCAATTCCTTTTATATGCGCTGGACTACCCTTGGATCCAGTACGTGGTCTAAGAGGGAAAAAGCGATTTTTAAAATAATAATAATAAATAATATAACCAGATTTTAGTGAATCGCAAACACATAGCATTGCGTCTATGTTAAGCGCTCATGCAATTTTCAGCTCAGTTCTTCTTTATCAGGCATTGCGTGTTGATAAAGAACAATTTTCAGAACGAGAGGATCAAGTAGAAGTCCGAAATCAAAGTCTTCTTTTGCCCGAAGGCGCATTGCGTCGTCTTAGGGAATAGAGAAGCATCGTGCAGTGCGTCACGATTATTTATATTTGTGTTGCTGGATATATACAAGGCATTACGTCCTTGTATATAGAAGTAACTATTAATAATCATTCAACTTCAATTTATGCGCGAAATACTTTATTTATTCGCCCGGTGTTCCGGACCACATAAAATCAAGATGTAATTTTTATCAAAATCTCTCGCCTCTTTTCATTCTCCGTTGCGCGGAGGCGAGGGGTGTTTCAACTCTTATAATCATTGCAAATAATGGGGGGAGGGGCATTATGAGAGGCGTGAGGCGTGAGGTGGGTTCAAAATCCTAAAGAATAATCAACCTTTTGAAACAATTTTAGGTCTATTTGAGGGGGCGACGGGGGGTGCGAGGGGGGGGGGGGCTAAATTCCACCTCAGCTCAAACCAAGTATATAATATAGGAAAATATATGCATTCTTCAACCCTATATAAACCTATGTAATCCCTATGTAATCCTCTACCTATCACGTTCACCTATGACTTTGAGCTTCCACCTGCCATCTTCAACTACAACCTCAAATATCCACCTATTACACTAAGTCATTATCCGCCTATCACCCTTGACCTATCATCTTCAATCAAATCCCTCAGCCTCTCTCTATCGTCTTCATCCTTTACCTATCGTTTCCACCCTTCTCCTATCGCTCAGATCCATCACCTACCGCATCCCTTCACTGTCTATGTATCGCCTCCACTCATGATGTTGTCACGTCCCGTAGTTTTAAGATTTTAAAATAATATAGACTTTAAGTGCGACGTGACGCAGCGAGCGCGAACCTTCGGAGATGCGAGCCTGCGAGTTTTTGGGTTTTGCGCATTTTGGAAGGCCGCGCGCATTTAAAAACAATGAGTGTACGCGAGTCATGGGGAAAGCGAGAGAGAAGTAAGCCTCGTAAATTCCTCAAGGCACGCGGACACTCAAATAGCGATTAGGACAATAGGGATTAGGATAAGGACTGCGCGTTTCCGAAGGCGCAAAAGAGAGAGTCTCGCTGCGGGAGGATTTATGACGAGCAGCTGCTCATCATGAAGGTCGCTCGCAGTGCAGATTTTATGACTAATGCGTTTTCGGTAGGAAAATTTTGTGGCAACGCGGAGTGCTACAAACGCACAAAATAGATTATATTATTTTCGTATTTATTTAAAATTTCAATATAAAACTATAATATTACAATCTATAACGGGCGGTCGGCGTGAGACTACGTTTGTTATAGATTGATTACAAAACGGAACATTATCCGCGTTGCTACAAAATTTTGAACGCAGTTAAGTAGTTATTATAATTCCGTTGTGTACATGTATGTAAAGATTTTACCAATAGTTACATGCCAATAAATTGTGTACTTTTCGATTTACACAATTCGCTTTTTTTGGGTAACTGATGGTAAAGTCTAAAAAGAATTTGAACCTAATTATTAATTAATTGATCAGTCGGTGTGAAGCTACGATTAATTAATTTCACGGTGCAGTTCAAATTTTTATATATGCATGTGCACAAATTTAGTATGTAGGATCCATTATTGTTGTATATACATATATCATTTTAATGGATCAACATAGTATAATATATCGATTTGTGTGAAATTTTATAACAATGAACAAAATATATTTTATATTTTTTTTATAATAAAAGTTTTAAATTTATTAAATAAAAATAGATTTTATGAAAGTTCACACAAATCGACGGCGCTGAGTAGTGTGCAGAGAATCTGCGAACTGCAATCGTTCGGGAGAGGTAGAGGAGGAGCGAGCGCGGGCCCGAAGGAGGACCCAAAGAGAAAATTCGGCTAAGTGAGGGAAAGTCGGGAGTAACGGTTTTTCTCACTGGCTAATTTTCATCTTTTGGGAGGACCCGGCAAATCAAAAGGGCAGCACCACCGCTCTCCTTAAAAGGGCCGGCCGCCACCCCGGACCAAACACTCTCTCTATTTCATCGACGAAGCAATTTTCTTTCTCAGCAACTCTCCGCATTTTTGTATATACGCCTACTACTTTGTAGTGTTTTTATTTTAAAATATATTTTTGTTCTATTTTAATATTTATTTTCGGAATTTATACAAATCCCTTAATATCCTTGGACGTTGGAGGACAAGGAAGTTGGAAACTAGAGAGGAAAAAAGTAAGTAATTTTTGTATTACCTATAACTTTTCTACTCTTTGTTACTTTACTCTTTCCTTTGTGCATTTAGAACCGATAAAACGGTTCATTTGTACCCACCTTATAAATTTCAAATTATCAGATCTGAATTTCCGGGTCGATAGTTTGAAGTTTACTTCGCTATGTTCTCTCGTAAATAGGAAAGAATTTCAGGAGCAAAGCCCAGCTATTAGGCGAAAGCCTAGGCTAAATTTTCTCTAAAATAAGGGAGTGACAGACGTCACAATGTCTTCACCCTTCACTTATCGCCTTCAATCAATATCCCTTCATCCTCCAGCTCTTATCCCCGTATATTGTCAACACCCTCAAGTAATCATTTCCAATCATAATATTTTTATGCTCCTTCTATCCCTTCAACCGTAAGAGAGATAAGTGCCCTTAGAACCTCCAACCTTCACCTCTTGTATCTACTTGTTACCTTCAACCTCCACCTATGATTATCATGTTTTACCTATCACCTTTACAACTTGCCAGCTTCCACCTATCACTTCCAATCATGACCTCTTCACTTCCACCTATTACCTCTACCTCTAGACAACAGTAAACTGTCATTTCTAATCCTAACGATTTTATCGTCCTATCCGTCGACTGTGTACTTAGAACTTTCACCCTCCAACTATTTCTTCCATTCGTGTCCTTTACCCTATACCTTTGACCTTCAACCTCCACGTATAACCTCAACCTATCACTGCCAGTCATGATCTGGAGCCTCTATCTATCGCTTCCAATAATGTAGAGCCTTCACAAATCGCTTTTAATTGTGTCCTCCAATCTCCCTATGGTAGCTGCTGAACCACCCCATACCATAACGATTTCACGCTCCTCCTATATTTTCTATCATGACCTTCACCCTTAAGTTATGTCGTAATTCCTATATAACCCTCTACCTAATACCTTTACTGATGACATTGAGCTTCCACATATTATCTCCAACCATAACCTCCAACATCAACCTATTGCATTAAGTCATGATGCGCCTATCACCTGTACCCTCGACCTATCACCTCCAATCATATACCTCAGGCTTCATCGATCATCTCCAGCCATTACCCATCGTTTTCGCCCTCCACTTACCGCCTACAATTATGTTCCCTTCACTCTCCATCTATTGCTTCCAGCCATGATCCCTTCAACATTCACTTATCGCCTTAAACCATTATCCCTACACCGTCCAGCTTTTATCTCGGCATATTATCAACACCCTCAAGTAATCATTTCCAATCGTAATATTTTTATGCCCCTTCTACCCATTCATCTTGCCCCGAGAACCTCCACCCTTCACCACTTGCATAACTTATTATTTTTAACCTCCCCTACGATTTTCACGTTTTACCTATCACCTTCACAAATGATCTGGAGAATCCACCTATCACTTCCGATCATAACCGTTTCACTTCCGCCTATTACCTCTGCTTATAACCCTTTACCTATTACCGTTACCTATGACTTTGAGCTTCCCCGTATCATCTTCAACCATAACCTCAAACATCCACCTATTACATTAAGGGGTTATGACAGTGTTAAAACCTGAAAAAAAAGAAAAATTGTTAGTGTTGTAAAAAATTAATAGATATATAGGTGCTCTAAAAACTATATTTTTTCTTTCAAATACAAGTATTATACATCACTTTTATGCATAAATAATATGCTGTAACGGTCGGGTTACCGTTCTCCAGAGTAATCGGCCGTGTACAACCGGGATCCAAAGGACCGCGTTTACTAATATAATTGTTCGTTCTCGGGCGTGCTGAAGGCACAGCTCGGCCGACTCAAGTTGCGTGCGTAACGATGCGGTCACGCGGAGGCGGCAGGGACTGGGATTCGCATAAAGTAAAACGTGAGACAGAGAACTTAGATAAAAGGAGAAAAGTAAATATATTATGGAAATAGTGTGTACAACGCTCGTTCGTACGAGCAATGGTGCGCCACCGCACACTACGCGAGGACGAGAGAGAGAGACGGGCAAGATCGCCCGGACGTCGAGAGAGAGTACGAACAGGTACTTACAGTATGCATGACGGTGCCGGGGGGTCGCAAGGTCCGCTTAGCGCTCGCTCGTTCGAGGCTCCGCTGGTCGGTCCGCACGCTGGATACAGCTCGAGGTCGGACGGCAAGGGGCCGGGCGCAGATCGCACGCGTACACTACTATAAGGTTAAGACCGGCGTAGGTTCGCGTGTTGTACTCGCAAGCTACTTCGGTAAGCGAAGGCTCTCGCAATACTGAATACACGGAGCGCGGCGCGGCAGGATGCTACTGTCCGTGTCACGGCGTTGTCATATTTTGGCAACGCGTGATTGATGGACCGGCAACGCTGTAGACTGACCGACGCGTTCTCTCTCTACGCACGCTACTAGTACTCTCTCTCTTTCTCTCCTTCTCTCGATGTATTAGTGTCCGCTGGTGGGCGCTAGAATACAGAGATATTATTAGTACATGTTTATATAGTATGCGCCCGGAGAGGCGATAACGTGCATCTAATGCAACCGTTATAACACCCCCCTCCAGACGCTGAGTACCCATCCCGGCGTACCAGCTCGTGCTCACTACGTCTATCCGGGCGATACGGGTTTCAACTATTGAATGGCAAAATCACCAATTCATGTACTGAAAAAAAGGTTTATAAGGTTCCAAAAAAAAATTTTAATAAATTTACACAAATTATACATTTTAACGTAATTTATTATTAAAATTTGAAAAAAAAGAATATGTGGGGAAGTCCATCTCTCTCTCTTAACGCATTGCAATAGGCAGAAAAAGGAGAAAAAAAAAATTGAGACTAAAATAAACAAAATTTCGGCAGTCTTTGGCCTGTCCATGTGAGAGAGGTAAGGGACACACAAATGGGAGTAAAGAAAAGAAAAGAAAAGGAGGACATCAGCCGGCTTGGGTTGTTCGGCCGTGGGCCTCTCGGTCGATTAATTTCGACGCTTCCCGTACAGCAGGTCCGTCCCGTGTACGATGAAATTGGGGCACTCCTCCAATCTCTGGATGCCCCTCTCTCCGCAGATCGGGCATGCCGGGCTGGGGGGCGTATAGTACACGCCCGTAGTCCTTGCGACTAGAAGCTTCGCTTCTCGCTTGAGCTCTCTTGCGTGTTGGAATTCCGCGTTTAGCTCTGCGGCCGTCTTTATCGGTCGTCGTTCTCTGGACTTGGCTTCGGATGGTTCGCCCGATTTTTCTCGTCTGGGTTCGGTCGCTGGTTGTCCGGCTTCGTCCGACTGAGCGGCCAGGTTTTTCCGCGTTTTCTGAAGATGCCGTAGCGTTTCGATCATACTGTCGTCGTTCGGGAGGTCTTCTCGCTGGCTGAACTGCTGACGTATTTCTGTCCCGATTGCGAGGGTCTCCTCGAGGGCCGAGATCAGTTCGGTCCGGATTCGGGTGGCTTTAGTTCGGGCGGCTGCCCTCTTGTCCATCCATTCCTTGAACTGGACGTCCTCCATTTCGGACGAGGTCATGGTCTGTACCGGTGGTGCCGGCAGCTCTGCCGACGAAGTCGTCGGTACCTGATCAGGCGATATTTCGGCCGAGTCCGGTAAATATATCGTCCGGTTCAGGTCGAGCGTATCGGTCGATTCAGCCGGCGAGATGACTGGCGTTGACATCATCTGCAGGGCGGTTAGACGAGCTTGGACGTCGTCCGTTAAAGCTCCCAAGCTGGTTGCCTTCTTCATTGTTCGACCTATCCTGTATGAGTAAAGGAGAGGGACAAACAAAATAAACAACACAATGGTTAGTATAGGGTGAGAGGTTTAGAAGATGTTAAAGAAGATAGAAAACAAAGACATGCATATCTGCCGATTCCCTACGCTGCCGCCTTTCGCGCTCGCGTTCTTCGCGGGGAGAGACTTTCGGTATTCGCGCGAATTTTGTTTTTCGACCCTTTCGGGCGACCTCGCTTGGCTTTACTCTCGCTAACGCTCGCGGTTAGTGTCGGTATTTCTTTCGGTAGATTATCGCAATCGCCCAGTTTACTGGAGTTCATCTGGGTGTCTTCTTTTTCTTCCGACTGTTGATCTTCCTCGTCTACTTCTTCCTCTCCAGATGCAGGTCGGACGTCTTCTTGATCCCCTACATCCGACGGACCCAATACTCGGCCATCTAAGTCGATTAATTCATAAATGTTCGGACTCACTATGCGGTTGATCTTGAAGGGACCGATATAAGGTGGTGCGAGTTTCGCAGCGACGCCTTCAGCAGCGGACGATAAAATTCGATTCTTCTTTAATACAAGCTCATCTACTGCGTATTTTACGTCTCTGTGCTGAGCGTTAAAATATTTAGCTTGTCGTTGCTGCGCTATTTTAGCGTGATCATTGGCTACATCTCGCAGTTCTTCTAAATCTTCCATTCTTGCCTTCCAGTTTTCGACAGCTCAGCCGTTGCTGCTATTTCATCTTTGCGAAGCAACGTCAAAGGTGGATTCGGCTGACGGCCGAAGTTCAGCATGGCTGGAGAGGTCTGGAGAGATTCCTGGACCGCAGTATTCATGCTGAAGGTGAACTCCGCAATGTGTTCATCCCAGCTTTTGTGATGTCCGTCAAGATACTCACGAATCAGTGTTTTGATCGTACGGTTGGCACGCTCGACCGTATTCGGCTGAGGGTGGTACGGAGGTGCGTACGTATGGTGTACGCCTCTTTCCTGGAGAAATTTATCCATCGCTTTATTGCGAAACTCCGTTCCGTTGTCCGAAAAGAATACCTTCGGAGTTCCAAACCGTAGAAAGATTTGTTCGTTCAGATGCTTTATAATGGTTTGGGCATTCGCCTTTCGAATGGGGATGCATTCGACCCATCGAGTGAACATATCTTGGAATACTAACAGGTATTCGATGCCATGGGTCGATTTCGGTAAGGGTCCCATTACGTCTCCCGCTACTGTTTTCCAAGGTCGAGAGAAATTGCGGTTACCCATATGACCAGCAGGCTTACGCTGCTCAGACTTACATTGCTGGCAGATTTTACAAGTTCGAACGTAGTTCTTCACGTCTTTATTCATGGAAGGCCAATAGTACAACAGAGCTACTCGGCGCTGAGTTTTCGTGCGACCGAAATGGCCTGCCGTTGGCTGATCGTGACATTCGACCAGAGCTTGCTTGTGCTTCTCCTTTGGTAGAACTAGCTTC
Source organism: Philotrypesis tridentata (assembly GCA_018906965.1). Taxonomy (NCBI): domain Eukaryota; kingdom Metazoa; phylum Arthropoda; class Insecta; order Hymenoptera; family Pteromalidae; genus Philotrypesis; species Philotrypesis tridentata. The sequence continues at coordinate 135,203 of JACCIB010000299.1, read as the reverse complement.
CAGGCATTTTCGTCTTCTAAGATGCCCTCAACGAACGAGTTCGGCCGGTACGTATACAACTTGTTGCCGACGGTTTTCGAACCTGAATTTTCGAGTGGGCTTTCACTCACCGCTTGTCGTCTTTCTAGATACCAGGCATCAGTTGTATCGTCCTCTGGGCTAAACTTGCCAGAGTCGGCCGAGTCTCTTCTAATTCGTCGTCTTCTTCGTGCATTCGTGAGAGTGCGTCGGGAACTATGTGAGACGATCCTGCACGGTGTTCGATCGTATAATCGTATTCCTGTAGCTCAAGTGCCCATCTCGCTAGTCTACCCGTAGGGTTACGCAAGTTGCTGAGCCACTTGAGACTACTATGGTCTGTGATAACTAGGAAATGGTACCCTTCTACATACGGACGAAACTTCCGGATTGCCCATATTACTGCGAGGCATTCCCGTTCCGTTGCCGAGTAATTCCGTTCGGCTGACGTCATCGTTCGACTGGCAAATTCGATTACTCGTTCCTTGTCGTCGATGGTCTGGGTTAATACGCTCCCGAGCCCAGTGCCAGATGCGTCACATTGCATACAGAAGGTTTTGGTAAAGTCTGGGCGGTGTAGAACAGGAGCAGATGTGATCAGCATTATAATCTGTTCGAACGCACGTTGTTGTGGTTCTCCCCAGATGAAGTTGTCTTAAGCCTTCGCTTTCGTGAGATCAAATAACGGTCTAGCGATGTCAGCGAAATCTTTGAGAAATTTAAGGTACCAAACTGCCATGCCCACGAATCGTCGTACGTGGGTAGAGTTTTTTGGTACTGGATAATCGATGATCGGGGCGATCTTCTCGGGGTCTGGACGAAATCCGTCTTTATTCACTAGTACCCCAAGATATTTCGCTTCGCTCTGGCAAAAATGACTCTTTTTGCGATTGATCGTCAGATTAGCTTTCACGAGCTTGGTGAGTACAACTTCTAAGAATTTTAAATGGTCGTCGAACGTTTCTGTACAGACGATGATATCATCTAAGTAACTGTAACAATTTGGTTCTAGATCAGGTGTAATTAGAGAGTCAATCATTTTCTGGAAACACGCTGGAGCTTCTGCCAATCCAAATGGAAGGCGTTTCCATTGGTACAAGCCCATACCAGGGACGGTGAAGGCAGTGTACGGTCGACTTTCTTTTTTGATTTTAATCTGATGGTAAGCGTCGCTGAGATCGATAGTTGAAATATATCAAGCGCGTTGCAGCTTACTCAGAATGGTATTCATGTACGGGAGAGGATAGGCGCTGACTTTCGTTAATTTGTTTAACTTTCGGAAGTCAATGCACATGCGCCGTTCATCGCCTTTTCCCTTCCTAACCATTAAGGCTGGGCTAGACCAGTCACTGTCCGAAGGCTCGAGAATGTTGGCTGCTAGCTTAGCCTTGACTTGTGAATGCATCATTTCTTCGAGCTTAGGGGACACCGGGTAGTATTTCTGTTTAATTGGACGGCATGGCTCGACCTCCAATTCAAATTCTACTAAGTGTGTGAAGCCAAGTGGTCCCGTGTACTTTGGTATCAAATGGTCGAGCAACTCTTCAAACACGGCTTGCTGCGTGCTGGTCAATTCTTGCAACCGAATCGATGCGAGGCTCGGTTGACCCGTCTCACTCACGTCAGCTTCATCCGCGTGAATAACTTCAGTCGAATCCTCGACTGTCAACGTTCGCTCACGTGGATTCAATCTCGCGTCAAATTCTAACACAAAATCTGCTCCGAGATTACATCTTTCACGTAGATCAGGTACGATCAAGGCATTCAACGTACGAGTTTGTCCGCCTATTGTGAAAGGTAGTTCGACAGTACCTGAAACCATAGAGGTGTTGCCATCAGCCATGCAAGCGACAAGTCCATCGCATGGTTGAACAGTAGCGTCGCAAGCGTTGGCTAACTGTATAGACATCGTGCCGATGCAAGTCTGGGTTGCTTCTGGATCGTAAAGGGCCCTGATCCGGAACTCTCCAATTTTTACCTGCAACCACCAACGTTGGTCATCCAGTATTCCATTGCTACTGGTCGCTGCACAATGTGCGGCGGCAGCCGGTGCTGTAGTCGAACATTCTGAGGTCCGAGGCTTTATGGGGGCAGTAGGGACCTCCACTACTTTTCCCCGTTGTCTTTTCCCTTACAGTCAGGGCAAGTATTTTTGACAAATCCAGGCTTGCGGCAACCATAGCAAACAAGCTCTTTCTTCTTGTCAGTACTTGACTTGTCACCGTCGCCCGATTGATTGGTTTTACCAGTATCAGCCGGTTTTTCTTTATCAGCTTCACTACTGTCGGAATTTTTCCCTTTTCCGGACTTCGGAGAGTTCTTCTTCTTCTTCTTTGATTTAGTAGAATCTAAATTTAACTTCTCCTCCAATTCCTTCAGTCGTCCTTTTAGTACGGCTATCTCATCTAAAGATCGGGTACAGTTTTGCCTGAGGCGGAAGGAGTCACACAGTTTGTCTCTGCCATGATTCTGCTTTCGGCCTCATATGCTCTGTGTCGAAATTCGTCCATAGTGTTCACTTTGTGTCTCCCGAAGACTACTCTTAACGCTGGCTTCATGTTACAGTAGAGGATATCGAGTTTCTGTTTCAGCGTAGTATCCGGGTCCATACGCTCGAATATAGTCATCATAGCAAGGTAGTATTGATTGACGCTCTCGTCTGGTCCTTGTTTACGACTGCTTGCTTCTACTAGCAACTGTGACCGCCGGTGCTGGGGCATTCCAAATGAATGTCTGGCTTCTCTGCAGAAGTCCGCCCAGGTTCTCCAGTTTGGTCGGCTGAATCGAGCCCATTTCAAGGCCTCGCCAGACAGCAGTTGCGACAATCCATCTAATATTTCATTGTCTAGTAGTTGCGGTCGGGTCAGACTGGCAGCATCTTCAACTTCTTTGATGAATTCTTCTATATCTTCGTTCGGTTTACCCGCGAATTTAGCTTTCCATCTACGAACCTTGTCTATCACGTCTATGTTTCTGTCAGCGTTTGAGTGATTTACACAACTCGACCGACCTCCCCCTTCCCAGACTCTCTTATCTTCCTGGTAAGGGATGTATGAGCCCTGTGCCTTCTGCCAGTCGGATGTCGTCCGGTGAATTGGCGGTGGAGGTTGTACAGTCGAATGAACTTCTGTGAATTTCGGTGTTACATTTTCATTGTTGTTGTCTAGTGTGGGGCTTGCTTCGATGTTTACCACCCGACAGCAATTTGTGCAATTAAACGGTGGCGTTAAATGCTGAAATGGTGTAGACTGAGCCCTCTGTGTTAACGGTCGTGGCATGCACCATTTCAGGCTGTACGTGGAATCGGGCGCGAAGTATTTCGTTGAGTAAGTCTCGTTGAAATTTACGTGACGGTGTGCGTCCGAAGGTTGATTTATCGGTTGATGAGGTACGTTGGGCGCTTCCCTGCGTTTTCCATCACTAGGCTATCGATATAATCGCTAGCGTTCTTAAGCGATTGTTCGTATTTTTGTAATGACGTATTGAGCCTTTGTTGTTCCGTTGTTGACTTCTTCAGTTCTTCTAGCGTTTTGTCCATTATCTGCTCTTGTATTCTTAGCGTATATCTAAGCGTTCGTTCGTGTTCTTTCATCATTTTTTTGCAATGCTTGTAATCATCTGCGATTATTGTTGGCACTTCGAACACCTCTCCGTTGAGGGCTTTGACGAGCTTTACGTTGCCTTTCGGACTGCTTCCGGTATTTCTATTAAAGTTGAATACTGAATTTTGCTCGGAGCATTGCGAACTATGTTGGCTAGCGTCGTCCGAGTCCGTCAGCAGTGCGGTTAGAGGTGATTGGAAAACTAATGAGTCGAGATTTTGTGTTTCGGACGACGGTCCTTGTCGTTGCAATTGTTGTGCAAGATTGCCTGTCGTTGCATCTAAACTTGTCGTAGTCTAAACTCGTCGTAGTTTGTTGTGTTTACATCCGTTGGTTGTTTTGCCGCTAAAATATGTACCGATTTCGACTCACCGTTTTGTCGAATAAAATTGCTTAGATCCGCGGGCAACTCTTTTTGAATAAATTTTTCTCGACTTAACATACGTATTTTCTCTAAACTTTTCGGTTCTACCGAGAATAGCGACGGTTTAAAGTCCTGTGCGCTGTAATCTCCTATGAGACATTTGAACAGTCGAGATCTATTATTTTCAGCAATCCCGCTGTCTTGAAGACCAATTTTCGACATTGCGGTCGAAACATCTTTTTCAGATAATTTCCCTATATATTGCTGGAGCCTGTGATTAATCATATTTTCGGCTGACAACGATTCTGATAACGACATATCTACGATCGAAAAATTACTCATTCGACGAACACAATTCATAACAATGAAAGAAAAATTTTGTGAAAATTTTGTACAACGTACGATTTTAATACTTAACAGACGACGGAAAAACGCTGGGCGACGAAATAACTTGAATTACCACACGTTGGACTAGCATTAACAACAAAAAAAAAATTTTTAAATTGAATCTTCTTGCACGAAAAATTGAATAACTTAAATCATAGTAAAATTTAAGTGCAAAGAAAAATAATTCGAATTTATAAAAAAAAAATTAGAATAAATAATTTAAATTAACAATGGTCAATATGATTTATGAACAGTGTTGTAATAATTCAATTATTACGGCTATTGTATCGAGAGAGTTAGCAATGCTTAAATACGCGTGAACGAAAAATACGCCGTGAAAATCGCGCGGCTGTAATATTCGGAGCGTGTTTATTATATTCGCCGTTTCCCTCGAATTACAGGCGAAGACTCTATACCTGCCTAGGCGGGTAACCCTATACGGGCGAGCTACGGCTCGGCGCGCGATGTAAACATATGCTTCGCAGCGGCAGTGGCTGTATTGCTCGATCGGTCTGCCTACGCTTGCTTATAGACGGGCTACCAGCTCGTCTCGGACGAAAGTCGCACGGAGAATTTACGCATAACAGTACTTGAGAGTTTGTCTCTGTGTACTTATACACCAATGTTCGTATATAAGAGCGGCGCGTGTCTCGAGCTCTGAACTCAGCGCTCGAATGTAAACAAGCGCGTCGTTATGTTACGCGGCACTCGTCGACTCTTTCGTTCGAATGCGACGCTAATAAGTAATAGGTAGTTCGTTCGAGAATTCGAGTTTACAAAAATTCTACTACACTCGACCGAATAATTAGTTTTCCACTTTGGTTCATCCGGATTGATGTTACGGTTCCTTCAGAAAGCTGCGGCAAGTACATCAAAAGCATGAAAAAACTAAATTTGAGTAAAAGGCATTTAAAGTTCATAATTTAAATCATACAAATGAACTCAGCTATACTTACAGAAAATATCCGGCATACCTTGATTTTCTTTTGGTACTCAAATATACATACAATAAAGTATATTTGATGGTACGCGCTTGTCATGCTGTGTGATAATAGCATTTGGAAGCTGAAAATAAAATAAAAATTATCGTTAGCTATTCATAATCAAGTTATGTTTATGAATTACAGTTACATACAATACTTACCATTATTAAATACACTTCAAGTTCTTAAAAAGTATGCAAAATAATACTTCAGGCAGTCAATATAAGCTCCCATTTTGCTGGCTTGCACCCGTATACCTAAACGCAAAGAATAAACCAACAAAGAAAAAGCTCATTATGAACACTGTTATTATTAATTAGTTTCCAATACTTATCTGAATAATTTTTCTACTCTGCAGAAGCTCTTGCACTTTTGCAACACCACTAAGGTTATAAGCATTACTACAGCAGCTAGCAGACTAACTGCACTGATCTAGTGTCTTGGATGAAAAACAGCTGTTTGGCTGCTTTCTGCTGCTTTACAGAAAATTCTACTGTGAGGCACAACCTATTCGAGTGGCAAATTCAAATTTGTTGAATGCCTTTACTTTAACACATTGAGTTTAGTAACATAAAATCACACATAGAAAAATTAATTTTACAGATTTTATTTATTTTACGGAAATAAATTAATAACTCTTGAGAAAAAAACGGTTTGTAAAACGGTTTTTAAGTCATATTTTCAGTAAGATTTCTCATGAAATTACTCTGTAAAAAGTGGGTTAGAACAATCCTTTCCACAAGTTTGGCCTAATTAAAATATTTAAAAATCACGATTTTTCAAAAATTTACTTGAAACAGATTTGTTAGTTTTTTGTTAATATCTTCGAGGAAAATTTTTTTAGCCAAAAACGGCTTTCAGGACCATATTCTACAGACTATTAACTATGAAAAAAGTGAATAAAAAAAAAATGGGTATTTTCAAAATTTTAACACTGTCATAACCCCTTAAGTCATGATGCGCCTATCACCCTTGACCTATCATCTTCAATCGCATTCCTCAGCCTCCCTCTCTTCACGCTTTACCTATCGCTCAGCTCCACCACCTACTACCTTCAATCATAATCCCTTCACTGTCCATCTATCGCCTCCAATCATGATGCCATCACCCTTCACTTATCGTCTTCAATCATTATCTCTTCATCCTACAGCTTTTATCCACGCATATTATCAACACCCATAAGTACCTACTAAGCACTTTCACCCTCCACCTATTCTTTCCATTCGTGCCCTTTACCCTATACCTATGTCCTTCAACCTCCACGTACAACCTCGACCTGTCATCGCAATCCATGCACTCGAGCCTCTATCTATCGCTTCTAATAATATACAGCCTTCATAAATCGCTTTTAATTGTATCCTCCAATCTCCTTATCGCCTCCAGCCTCCATCTATTGGTTTCACCCTCCCACTATCCTTTTCAACTTTCTCCTATCACCTACATCCACCACCTGTTGCCTTCAATCATGATCCTTTCAACTTGCACTTACAGCCTTCAATAAAAACTATTCACTTATAATTATTTCCTTCTCATGTTGTAACCTCTATGTAGTACTCTATCTATCACCTTCACATATGGCCTTGAGCCACCACTTATCATCTCCAACAATGTATTCCTATATATATATAAGGGGGGGGGGGTAGAGGGCGGTTCCACCTCGCTCTGTTCACGAACCCCCATTGCTTAAGTTTTTAATTTTATATTTTGGTAATGTTCTGATATAATTTACAGCAACAATTATACACATGACTTCTATGCACACCTAGCACCTTTTTCAAAATATCTACCTATCTCCAAGATCAATAACATTCTGATTCCGCCGGTCCCTATCTCCAATATTGTCTTTCTTCTCCAATAATAATCTATACGTTCTATTAAATTATTATAAATGTTAACATTCTAAGGAATGAGAGCGGGCGGGAGGGAGGGGGGGAAGGGGTGGGCAAATTCCACCTCAGCCCAAAACAACTATATAATATAGTAAGATATATATATATTATAACGTCGCATATACAATACGCACGTTATCGCCTCTCCGGGGTATGCCGTATTTACTTGTACTAATACTTCTTCTGTTCTAGCTACCACCAGCGGACACTGAGTCAGCAAGAGAGACACAGAGAGCGAGAGAGTGCCTAATGCTAGGCCAGTACTAAAAGAGAGAGAGCGCGAGTTCGACCGTCCGCGATGTTGCCGGCCCATCAATCACACGATGCCAAATATGACAACGTCGTGACAAGGGCCGGAGCATCCTTCCGTATCTAGTGCGGCCTTGTATTCAGTATTGCGGTAGCGCCCGGCTTACATACCTGTCCCCCGCGCTCGTGCTTCTTTTACACCTGTACTCGAGCACCACCCGAATCCCGTGCGACGAACGAGAGACGCCACCTTCGTCCGATCACGACCGGCACCACGCTATATTAGCTGACCCGAATGCGTGCTTGGACGACTGCAGCGATCCAGAGCAATTCTGCAACCCTCTGGCACCGACGTGCGATTGTAAGTACTAACTCTCTCACTGTCGGTACTCGGGCGATCAAGCCCTATCTCTCTCTCTCTCTCTCTCTCTCTCTCTCTCTCTCTCTCTCTCTCTCTCTCTCTCTCTCTCTCTCTTTCTCGTGCCATGTGCGGTGGAGCACACACGCTCGTATGATCGAGCATTGTCCATATTTCACTCTATAGTATATATTTTCTCTAGTTCTCATTATTTCACGTGTGTTCATTTATTATTAACCCCGTCCCCTGCCGCCTTCGTTCCGTGCATACGCGCGGATACCACGAGTCGGCCGAGCCGTGTTTATCAAGAGGAGACAGCAACGAGATATAATAAACGAGGTTGTATTGGCCACGGTTGTACATGACCGATGGTTACAAGAATGGCAATCGTGCCGTTACAAATGGCGCCCTAACGTTTTTGTGGCTTAAATAATAATTGAATATTCGTGAAAATATTTTCTTCTTTTCCCTCACATTATTTCGTAAAATTTGCACCGCGCGTAGGATCCGCAATACTCATATTATTCTCATTGTTGCATTAATTACGCGTCCGAGAAAAATTATTAGTATAATAATTTTATTCTCGAACGAGCCACCGTATTGAAATATTTTTCGTAGTCGAACGAAAAATATTTCAATACACAAAGTCGACGAGAGCGCGTCGCAAGATATTAACGTGTTTGTTTACATTCGAGCGCTGAATCGAAAGCTCGAGGGACGCGCCGCTCTCGCGCACACGAACATTAGTGTATAATCGCACAACAGGCAAATAGCCCTCGAGTGCTGTTACTCGGAAATTTGTTTGTGCGATTTTTGTTCGACGCGTTCAGGTAACCCGTCCTTAGGCAAGCGAAAACCGATCGGCCGAGCGGTGAAGACACTGCCGCTGCGTGCTACACTTATATTTATGTCGCGCGCGCTGAGCCATAGCTCGACTTGATAGTGTTGCCTGCCCGGGCAAATATAGGGATTTTCGCCTGTAGATTGAGAGACACAGTGAGCATTATAAACGCACGCTTAATACTACGGCTGCGCAAGTCTCACTGTGTATTTCACATTTCTTAGTATCTGTCGACTGACTTTCCCAGTACTATAGCCGTATAGTAATTGCCTATAATATTATTTACAATATTATTTATTTATATAACACTATTTTATTATTTGTCATATTTGTAACTTGTATTATTTTTATGTAAACTTGTAATTGATTTTTTGCGTTTATTCAATATTTCGTGTGCGAACAATATTGATTTACAGTATTTTTTCCGTATTTTTATTTCCCGTGTTATTATTTACGTTGTTCAACGACTAGTGGTAAACTCGTTTTTTTCTCGCGTTTAGCATTTTCACGTAGTAAATCGTACGTGAGGGACAAAAAAATTTTTTTTTACACTTCTTTCGTATATTGAGAATAATTCTTCGACTGTAAACATGTCGCCATCCGAGTCGTTAACGCACGGTTATATGATTGCCAACCGGTTAGTACAATTTCTAACCAAATTAACCAAGTCTGATTTATCGCTCGCGTTGTCGAAAATCGATCTGAAAGACAGCGGAGTTTTCGATGATAATAGATTACGACTGCATAAATGCCTCTTGGGAGCATGTACCGCGGAAGATTTCAAATCCTCTATAGTCCCGGTAGATGAGAAGGTACTATGAAGAGTACGAACGAAGAATCGAAACGAGTACATGAATTCGATGCCGGCAGATCTCAGCAATTTCCTACGACGCAGCAACTACTCAGATATGCTACATATTTTAAACGTTAAAAGTAACCCGGTTGATTTACCATCGACTAGTTACAGAGAAGTTATTAAAGCAACGACGAATAATTTTGTAGAGCAGGAAAATCCATCCGGACAATCCTGCGGAAATTCGTAGATCAATAATTACGAATTTATGTCGACTACAAATGCCGCTAATGAAGTTCGAGACTCGGACGATCAAAGCCAGCATTGCTCGCACCATTCCGACCGTAGAGTATGAGAGAATCTGAGCGAACATTCAAAAGTGAATCCAGCCGGACGAAATATGAAATTTGTCACGTCAGTCAACGACTGTATTTATGGCGTCCCGACACCGATTGCAGACAATTATAATCAATGTAAAATGATGCTAAGAGCGCAAGAAAAAACTTTGAAACTGACGCTAGAAGTACACGAGCAGACGCTTATGAAGACGTTAGAAGAAAATCAAAAGCTTCAAGCGGCTGTGCGTAAGCACGAACTGACGATCAACCAAGCTGGCGATTATATCGAAACGCTGGTTAAGGAAATCACACGATTGGAGAAGTTACTGGCAAATATAAATCAAGTTTTGCAAGCGCCGCCGTACACTCGATCGGCAGACCCCATTTGCCACGTGAATTTCAGCGAGACGTATTCTAAAAGATACTTTACGCCAGAAACTGTGCCTTTGTCAAACTCGTGCTGTCAATTTTTACCATATAGGGCTGAATCTACGCCGTCTGATCGTTCTTCAACACCGGTGTATAATTATTCGAACTATTTTCGACCAATTAACCCAACAGCTGGCCCTAAGTCGAACAACAACACGCAACACACACCACCGATGAATGCGGAAGCTCAGCCGAAGGCAGAACTACCAATCACTCCGGATTTAGAGCCTAATTATTACATCTATCAAGATAATACCATCGTCTGTAAAGAAATGTTCGACAATATTTTGAAATATTTAGATGGTAAAGTACTGGGTCCAACAGATGTGGAAAATCTTAAGGCTTTTTATGAGAAAACGGCCGTCGATTCGCCTGCTGCGCATCAAGAAGACGAACGAACCACATCTGGGGAGAAAGAAGAAGCCAAAGAAGATCTACGATCGGAAGACAAAGACTACGTGCCGATGAACATTAGTAATCCGCATGATAGCGATAGTCGGCCGACAGACATAAGACCGACGCAAACCATGAGCGTAGGCGAAAATAGGACCAAGCGATGTCGACCGAAAGGTGCGAAACCGTAACTCTTTCCCCGCAGAGAACGCGAGCACAAAAGGCGGCAGCGCAGGGTATCGGCAGATATGCATGTCATTCTTTACTTCTTACCTTCTTGACATGTTTTTTCCTATCCCCCCATAATTACCCATTGTATTTTTTTGTTTCTCTGCTTATTCTCTACCTTGTCAGGCATAAGTCTGCCAAATTTTTTTTTCTTCTCTTCTACGTGTTGCGTAAAGGCACTAACGCCAGATGATTTATTCTTTTATGTTTTTTGACCGAAATGGCCTCCGGCCGAAAACGTGTAAAGAGAGAGAGAGAGAGAGAGAGAGAGAGAGAGAGAGAGAGAGAGAAAGAGAGAGAGTAACCCCCTTTTTGTTTTATTGACTTCTTAATTAATATTATTATTGTTGAAATTTTTTTTTCATCCTTATTTGGATATTGGCAGTAGTACTCCCTTATCGCCCGGATATGCGTAGTGAGCGCGAGCTGGTACGCCGGCACGGGTACTCAGCGTCTGGAGGGGGGTGTTACAACGGTCGCATATACAGGGTGTCCCATTTTAACTTAGACAGCTGAATAACATGATAAATTGCAATCTAATCAAAAAATATTTCAGACCAAAGTTGTTGGGCATTGAGGGGCTGACCCTTCTGTGACCTTGAATATGCCCTTGAACTTCATTCTCAAGGTCATTTAAAGGTCAACTTTTGTTGTTTGAATATAACCCACTATTTTTAGCCTCGGATTTTAAAAGAGCCAGAAATTTTACGTCCAGATGAGCTTTTGCGATAGGGGTCAAAGTAAATTCTACAAGTCATTTCAAGGTCAAATTTCTGTTTGGAGCATTAAGCTGGTAAATCCGTGTTTTTAAAACCATGCCTCAGACAGAAGGTATTGGGTATTCAATTGCTGACCCTTCCATGACCTTGAACATGTTCTGTGTTTTCAACTTCAGATTCTGAAAGAACGCGAAGTTTCACACCCAGATAAGCTTTCGCTATAGGAGACGATGTGAAATTTTTCTGAGATTGACCATAACCCTGAATGTTAAAATTTCATAGATCGACTTTAAATGAATCAGCAGTCTTGTGTTATTTATAAAAAATCATAGTAGATTATTTTATATTGAAATTACAAAATGACACCGAAGTAATATGTTTTATTTATTTATCGACTTTTGAATACGTGAACTTTTTATTCATACTCTGACCTTACAGTGTTTCTTTTTATTCGTCTAGGGTCGCTTTACATACTTAAGGTGCTTATACCTTTTGTTGTTGTATCTCTCCAATATTGTATCCATTTAGTGCCTACTTCACTAGATTTTATGTATTTTATTGCACATTTGTAAGTGAGCATAAATTAATCTGATAAAATTCTTATCATTACAATGGCAAATTATACGTCTAATGAAGTAGTCGATATTCTTATAACTTTCGGTGAATGTGGTAGAAATTACAGACTTACTTCACAAACTTATGCGGAGCGGTTTCCAAATCACCGCCATCCTAGTGCTCAACAAATGATAAACATCGAAAGAAGATCTCGCAATAATCCACTGCATCGCCAAAGACAGAGGAATAGGCTTCAGAATAATAACGACCCTAGGTTGCTTGCAGTTTTGGATGTTTGATAGACGTATCAAAATCTGCTAAAAATATGGATAGTGAGGAAATTTGAATGACAAAAAACGGATGATATTATAATAAGGTTCTTGCAATGCTCTTAAATTAATTTTGCACATAAGTAAGGTATATAGTTATTTCATTATGTAAATTATAGATTAAGTTTTAGTCTCATGATAACACTTATGCTCATATACACCAAACTGGACAATCTGAAACTCTCATCTAAGAAATATGTATACGTAATAGCAGCTTCCCATTAAACGTCTATTCAACTGGTCACCATTTTTTAGTATCACTTTCACTACCTCCAATTTCAATTATAATTTCAACGTAAGAAAGTTGCGATCAATAAATAAATTGGCAAGTTTTTTTATAAAAAACCATTATGTTGAAATAAATAACTAAATAAATGAGCGCTTAAATGAGGAAATATTTTTTATATATGTCGAAATAGTTTGTAGTTGTTGGGGACAGCCTTGCAGAGAGAGAGAGAGAGAGAGAGAGAGAGAGAGAGGGAGAGAGAGATGGGGGGAGGGAGGGAGGGATGGAGAGAGAGCGAGAGAGAGAGAGATGGGGGAGGGAGGGAGAGAGAGATAGATGGGCCTTCATTTGCTTTCTTGTAGCAAAATTAAAATACATAATTACTAAATATATAAAATACAATACACGAAGATACTTTGTTTGTGATACATTAAAACAAATAAATAAATAAATAAATAAATAAATACTGACACTAGGATATAAAATACAAATGCAAATAATACCGTTTGGTTAAGGCCTAAATTAAAATAATATTAGCATAGCAGAGCAGAATACAATGGTATCACAACTTGTTAGCAACCAGAACTTTATCACAGACTGCGTTTAAATACTAATAAACAAAAGAAGAGTGAGTCAGTGAGTGAGTGAGTGAGAGAGAGAGAGAGAGAGAGAGAGAGAGGAGACGTAGAAAAAAAAGGAAGTTATTGCTGGCCCTCTCGCCGCGCTCGAGCGCAAGCGTACACGCGGGCGAAGAGCGGTCAGTCCTGAGGCGCTGGAAACGGGGTTCGAGCCAGGGCGACTGACGCGCGGATGCGATCTAATTACTCTTCAACCGTTAATCAGAATGCGTGACTTCTAACAAATGACGTCGCTTGAACAGCGCGATGAGCGGAAGGATCTTATGGCTTTCAAAGACGAATGAGGTGACGATTTATGGCGGGCAAATAATTCGGGACAAGCGGTCAGACAAATTGAGTCCTATCGCGCAATTGTAGATCCTAGAGCGCAATCCTAGAGCGTAATTGTGTGTGCGTGCGTGCGTGCGTGCGCGCACGATATGTAGCATTTCGGTGAGCGCGCCTATCTATATTGAAACGTGGTAAAAAGATTTGTCTTGTATGGCACGGAAGTTCGAGACTCGAGCGTGATATTTGATCACGGGTCGGTCGAGAGAGGGGTCGAAACCACCTCTACAAGAGTAACCGTCCCTACCCTCTACAGTTATCCTGAGAGGTGCTGCTCGTCGATAAGTGACGGAGGTCAGCTTCGGTCTGACTCGGCGCCTGTCGACTTAGGAGAGGCTCAACGCACCTAGCGGAGTGCGTGCATCAAAGCACTGGATGCATGAGTGGCGAGCGCTCGGCGAGAATGCGGGTTGGGTTAATTCGGTGTCCTCTGCTGCCGGGACAATCGAAGCGAGGTTCTTTTCGTCGGGAACATAAAATATGTTTTTTTTTCGTGCGAGCTGTGAAATGCGGGAGTCTTCGTACGAACCATCAGTACAATCTTTAAACTTACATTTGGGCAAAGTTCAGATAAAAATCTATAATTTTTGTACTACACTTTAAGAACATAATTTAAACAAGAATAGTTCTGAAAGAATAGTTTTAAAATGAGATCTTTGAAATATACTATTACTGTAGTATTCGTAGCATATAAAAGACGTAAAAAAATGTCATTATAAAAATTGAATTAATGTACACTGTAACGAGGCAAAATGTCGCTAGACCGACGATGGTTTAATCGTTAGAGTATCGAGCTAGTAATCCAGAGGTCCTGAGTTCAAGCCTGACTCTCAACAATTTTAGGGACACTCCTTTGTTTGCATAAGTGTCTATACATTTGAGCTTCAGTGATTCGGATTCCACTGTGTACAGCGTGTATATTTTCACTCTACATAAAACTATAGGTCCTCATTGCTCTGCACAAGTACTTAAAAATAGTGGATTCAATGCACTGAAATTAAGTAATCACAAGTGAAGGCAATGTAGAGCCATATAAGACTCAGATGAGGACTTGAAAAGGCTGTAAAAAAAAAGTCGTCAGTTCACGCGAACAAGAGTCGCCGAGGTAGAGCGTCCCGAGATCGAGTGAATGATGAAATAAGTGCATGAGCTAATGGCGTTTGTTTATTTGTTTTAAATAGCTGCTCGAGAGGTGGAGAGACTTCAGCGAGAGGTGAAAACAGAAGAGTAGAAAGAGAAGAAAGCGTAAAAGAACAGTCCTGCTTCATTCAGAGCGTTCAATTCCGTTCGTTCATCATTGATGACTTATTTTAATGAAAAATTTGGATGGGGTAAGAAATTGACGATTAGGCGTCATTTTTTCCGAAATAAATTTCCCATTGAATATTTTTCCTAAAAACTTTTTTCCCAAAAAATTTTTTCCCCAAAATGTCATTTTTCCCAAAAACAAAAATAATCAAAGCGTAAAGTTTATACACCACTTAAAATTTTATTTGATAACCAAAATTTTTGAATTATGTTATAATATTATTGCGCTGTAAATATTCTTGGTGTCGTAGTAGAATGTTTTCAAGCTGCTCTTATTTTTGTCTTCTTTTTCTCTCTGTTCCCCTTCGAATTCTTTGTCCTAGTTGCAATTAACGAAGTATAATGTCCGTGTCATCCTGTTCCTTTTTAAGTTCGTCGAAAAAGGCGTACAAATTGGGGTGATGTTTGCGCACAACATGCTGAAACCTACTGTGCCAGCCTTCAGATAGATTGTTTGTACTTGCCATATTATTTAAGACGGGGACATAGTGATTCCAAATGCGAGGCGGGTATCGTGCGGCGCGAATAACCAGGCGAATGGTTGTACTACGTCTTCTTGAAATTGCACGTCGACGGATGTAAGTTGATTCGAAATAGTCCGCAACCGAACTCAGTTCGTCGGGTAATTCTGCACGAAGTACGTTGAAATACCTCTCAACATCGTTGACTGGCACAAAAGCTAACGCGTAGAGCTTATGCGCTCCTTTTTTCATTCTGCGGTATTCACTGTTATATACCGATTTCAAGCCTTCACTTACTACGCGGCGATCAACTGATTGGCACAGATGAAAACAGCAGCATTTAACTGAATTGTCCCCGACAATTTCTTGTGCATCATTTATAATACCTAATTAAAAATCGGTCATAACGTACGTAGGTAAAGTTGCTTCGCCAAGTTGCTTTTGTGCTTCTCGCAAAAGTACACGGAATACTGCAGTGTAGGCAAATTGCTGTTTGTTTTCTAGCAGAGCATGCACGAACGGTATTCACACCTTTTGCGACACATGATTCAAACTGACTTGTTCGACTACATCAAGAATTGAAAAAAGTTGAAAAAAAATCGTTGGTGCGGTTTTGAAGGTCCCGTCGACAAACCACATATCGCACAGAAACAGTTGGGTTATGCTATCTGCGCCGCAAAAATAATAATTCAGTCGCAGTCATCGACTTCGACTTCGTCATCCTCTTCATCGACGTTTAAGGAGTCAATAGAAGAAAATGGTGGCCATCTATAGTTTGCTGATATTGGATGGGTATTTCTTCTAAGTCGGAAATTCTGATGGGGTTGGGAGGTAAATTTTGCAGGCGCCGCCGGGTGATATGTGTTCGCAGGTTAGGGCGGGCGGGCATTTCAGCCAAGATATCTAATGAATTGATATACAACTTTGCATATTGGAAATCATATTTTTGAGAATCGAATTTAAGAATATTGAAAATTGAATTATACTCGAAGGTACTTCACATAACTCCCTATGCAGAATTTGTGCTGGTGGCATCTCAGCAGGTTCTTCAGCGACTCTTTTAAAACGTTCGCTAATCCGTATAGCTGCAACTTCTTCGCGATTGGGAGTGTAGTTATGCTCAGACCGTGCAGGTCCTTTTACAACGACGAAGTTGTCGTCGTATCCCGAAGTAATAGCCCGAGCAGTGCACTCGCCTTTTCTGCGGCAATTACAATACCTCCGAAAATCGCCGGAATACTTATAATATAGGTATCTATTGATATGCAAAACCTGACCCGCGTTCGACTCAACTATTTCCGCCATTTTAGTATAATTACTATAAATTTTGAAACAACCCTCTATCTCACCATAAAATTTTACCTTTCTCCCTAAATATTGTGGAGGTATTTACAGCTATACGTTCGAATCGACAACAAAAACGGATCAACACTTATTTATTTTCGTTTTGGGAAAAATGAAATTTTCACACCGAAATTGACAGCATAATTTAACAGACAGACATCGATATACAAATATCCTCAATAAAATACTAGTTTCAATGATTTTTTTTATCTACGATAGTAATTTTTCCGGATATGTGGGAGATTCGGCTTAGAAAACTCAAGCAAATAAGGATCCCTTTTATTTTTTTTTAGTTGGTTCCTTCAATCAAAGAAATTTGAGTGTACAAGGGGGGATGGTAGGGCGTAATAGTTGTGGTTGTATTAATACAACAAGGGAGTTCATCATAGTGAAAGGACTCAGGGCAGAGTCGGTACAGTGATTGTGCTCGAAAGATTTCACCGCTGCAAAGATAACATATAAGGGGAATCATGTGGAAAAAGAAAACTTTGTGGCGACAGCCTACTTTGTCACAAAATTTTTCACAACCATTAAAAAATAAAAATCGATTTTTTGAACAAAAGTGTTCCGTCGTAAGTGCGACGGCTTAGTAAATAAGGAATTTATATTCATGTCTATTTTTATAACGTAGTAATTAAGATAATTTCGCAGTATCCCCACTTACTAAGACACGCTGGAATACAGGCAACGCGCGATTTTTACTATGTACGCAGTCCAGCGATAGATCCCTCACGGCACATCTGCTGCGCAGATTTTCTTTTCCACTCCACACTAAACGAAATATAATAGTACAGACCTACAGTTCAGACAGGAAGCGCAGCCGGGCGCGCGTAATTGCACCTAATAAATGTTCCCGATCCTCCGATACCCAAACTACACTTTTAAGCTAAGACACGCGCCCTCGCATATAAACCCCATACCCATCGTAAACTCATAAAACAATAGACCTTCGCGATCCTCGCTTTCTCCGGCCCTCTCTAAATTTTTCCAAGCACTTCAGTATCCCCTTTCCGCACTATCCCCTCCACCTCTTGTCGCATCCCTTGTCCAGCCCAATAATAAACTTCTGAACCAATCCTAGACAATTTCCATTTAATAAACGACTCCACCTACACCTCCCTCCCAACAATTTATGTATTCTTCGAGGCCTCCAAGCAAGCGAGCTTAAGGAGACGGGGCAGATTTTGTTCGACCACGGCACGACAAACACTCTACTCCAGCTGCGAAAATTTTAAGTGTAAAAATAAATACATTTTGAAGGTATACACTTTGTACTTTCATTCTCCTTCAACAGGCGCGCAAAGGGACACGGCGCACGGCAACGAGGCTGAGGCCTCAACAAAAAGTTTTGCCAAAAAGAGACTGTTAAAGATTTTTATTTGTAAATCGGCGTTCATAACTTTATTCGGCTTGGTTTTATAAGTACTCATAAATTTTTTGGTTGGTCTAAATTGAAATCCAGTGCGCAAGAAACTTTTCAAAGAAAGCTTAATTTTTAACAATGAATTTGCAATATTTCTGCTAAGAAACCGTTAAAATTGCTCAAAATTTACAAATCGTCCTTATTTTTCGTACCAAATAAGAGTCCAAAATTTGAAAAAATATTAGTACTAAACAAAAAAGTTCAGAAATTTGGTAGAACTGCATCTTAAAGGAGGATTTTTTTTTCCATAGCATTACTATACCGTGAGTAGCATGACTACCAGACTGGTAAATCGATAGACACGTTCCTTACAGAAGCGGTAAACTATATAGAAAAGAGTAAGAAAAATAAAAGAATTGTACTGGTAGCTTTACTGGATATGAAGGGTGTCTTTAATCGCACAACCATAAAGGCTATAGCAACAGGAATGCAGAAGCGCACTGTGGTATTCCATGGTGAACGGCCTAATTAGGATACTAAATAATATATGCGCGTTAGTTAGGCTAAGTGGAAGTCCTAGCAAAGTCAATGTCATGTCGTGTAGGACTACGTATAAGACCAAACCTGTGGAAGGACTTCAATTGGAAAGAGTTCCTTTGAAGCTGAACAGGGAGGTAAATTATCTAGGCATTATAGTGGGCTCGAAACTGAGTCCGGGAAGGCACTTCGGGGCAAAGTGTGAAAAGATCATTAGTGTGTTTTCAGTGTGCAAAATACCACCGCCTCGACTGGCTCTCTTGCTTAAACATTACCCTCGCTAGAAAAATGAATTTTCTCCCCCTGATTGCAAATATACTTTTTTTTAACAATAACCTCGATGCTCCCTTTATTTTTTTCTGTTTTTCCCCATTGCTTCCCTGCACATCCCTTTCTTTCTCCACTCTCTTTCGCCCAATCCATATCCACATATATTTATATTTTTATATATTATTTATTGTTCTCTATTTTTATTGATGCTCGACAAAACTATGTACATCGACTGGAAAGTTTATTTTCAATATTCCTTCACCACAAGTTAACACAACAGATTCTATTATATAGGACTTGGTTTTCAATAAAGCTATTGACTCAATTGATTTAGCGCGTGAGGCTGCAGGTGTATAAACCCGTTGTAATTTTATTATATAAAATTGTACTCAAAAAATAACAAAAAATTCAACTAACCTGTCTGTGATGAATTTCATGCAGATACAATGTTGATAAAGACATATCTACTGCTGTTAGCTCTGGTGATATGGTATATCTCGTTGATTGCATCTCTTGATGTGTTGAATCCAATGCGGATGCATCTAGAGATGGATGTGTACCACTAATAACTTGCTGTAAACTGTACAATAAGCTTTTCTCGTCAACGTGCAATGGGCCTTCAGCTCTATTGACATTACGTCGAATTGTATTACAACTAGTTGTACAAGATGAATTTTGTCCAATAGGAGAGATATGTGAGGATATCCCAGCACTTTGTTGCGTATAATTAAAAAAATTATGAGTTGCATTTGGCATACTAGCTTGATTTATTCCTGGACTTCTAAGAATATTCGATACTATGTCATTATACTGAAAAACGATATCTTAATTAACAAAAATTATGAATTATCAAAAAGACGTAACATTTAAACATTAATACTTTATGTTTGTCTCAATTTACAATATATAAAATTTGGCATGAAATATCTTCGATTATTCTTTAATTTAGCAGCATCGCCGTGCATTAAGAATAATCAAATTTGAATGAATGAATAAATTAATATATCTCTTTAAGGAATCACTTAAGGGGTCAGGCCTGATTTAAATCCTGAAAGAAAATAAAGAATTGTTAGATTAACAAAAAATTTTAGTTTTCATTTTACATTAAAAATATTTTTTGTGATTAGTATATTTATAAAATACTTCACTCTAACCAGCAAAATATATATGTATATCTCTAATGCCTCTATATATTAAAAAAGTTATAAAAGTATGATTTTATGTATTTTTACTTACTTGCCGTATGACATCTCTGGATCCAGTTGCTGAAAATGCTTCATTCAGGATGGAAAATTTTCCCAATGAGACTCTCCTCAGAATAAGTGGAGCGGATTTCTGAAAAGTAACTGTTTTAATTAGCTACAATTATGTTGAAAATATTAGTAATTACAGTGAATGTTACGTATATTGACATACGTAACATTCACTTTTTATTTATCTGACTTATTCTGTGAAAAATCTTATTCCAAAGGTTTCTCTAAAATTTGAGCCCAATTGGTCCATCCATGGCAGAGAGACCTTACGGCAAGTGACCTGAAATCGTAAAAAAAAATATAAGAAAAATGCAGTTAAAGTTTTGTTATATATTTAGTCGAATAAAATTTACTTACCATTTTTATTCAGCATCAGGACCTTATTTCCTTGAAAACTAGTTGCACACTAGTCATTTCTGTAATATTTTATGAAGAACCGGATCCAAACAGCTTTTCTGCAACAGAAAATGAAAAATCATGAAAAAGGAATTATATTATACTTTTAACTAATATTCTATTTTAAATTATAAAATAGAAATTTTTTGATAAATTAGTTTTTTCTCATACATATATATACTTTATTTCGTAGAAAAAATATTTATTGTGTATATATATTCCACGAAAAAAATAATAAAATTACTACAAATAAATAATAAAGTTAATTATACTGAATATTCTATGAATAATTACAAAGTACACACCAGAAGGTTTCTTGCTTCAAACAAATACACTACAAGAGCACAAATTTCAAGGTTATCTGAAACTTGTCCAGATGAAAAGTAGGTCATACTGGAAAGCAGACAACTCTACTGATCATCAGCTGACTGACTTGGTGTTGTTTTTGTAGTCTGCATGTATGAAGAAAGAGAACGTGTTTACACATATGGTTTGCATGTGATTCATGTTTATAAAATACATGAAAACAATTATATGATTCTGTGTGTTTCAGTATAAGTATAGTGATGCAGTTTTTGTGTATTATTGTGTGATAGGAAGTGTGATGTAGGGTTAAGCTTATATGTGTAGTGTACGTCAATGAAATGCAGGGTTATGATTTCAATATGTACCAACCCTATAAGAATTATCATCTGGATGATTTTTCTTTCTTCGAGCTTAGCGTGCTTGCAATGTAGATTCTACTGATTTCTTGTCAGACCAGAAAAGTCTTCCTTCATCCATGTTCTTGGCCCAGTTGATTGCAGATGATACAGGTTGAGTACCAGGCCTACTCGTGATGTTCAGGATTCCAGCTTTGCCCTCTTTGAATGAAGAGAAATGTAGCAGCAATGTAGACTCCAATTTCCCAACTTGTTTTGTGTGTAGTATTTAACGCATCTTCCAAGCAAGCAAGGATCCGTCAAGTCTTTGTAAATTGGCTCAATTGCATCCATGACAGCAAGAGGAATCGAATCTTTCTTATGAAAGTTCTTTAGCTTTTTGTTGGCTTTGGCTACCTGCTTACCAATTTTTCTACTGGACTCAATGAAAGCAGCTTTGTGGCATCCGGTGCAAGTGGCAGATAGTGTAGTGCTGAGACCTCTTGTATCGATTTCATCAAATTTGACATCCCTATCACAAGCTTTACAGGCCAGAAATTCCTGTAATCCTTGGGTACAGTACGGAAATATAAAAGATTCTTTGTATTCTCCTTTTAATTTCTGTCTGGAACTTGATGGAGCATCAGTTCTTTGCTGCAGTATTCCAGATGTTGATAGAAGTGCATCAGGTATGTTGTTAAAGATGCTTCTATCGCTCGATTGGTGGTAATTGGGTGTAAATGAATGTGTGCATCTCTTCGAGTCACAAGGTTTTCTTTATTTAGCCAACGTTTCGACCGTGTACAGGTCCTATTCAAGCTATGTAAAAAAAAATTTTTACCAATAATGTCATACAATACAGGAAACTGTCAAAAATTTTTTTATTACAATAAATATACAGACTTTAAAATGAACAGAGTATTACATAGAAAAGGCGATATTTTTGAAACTTACATATTGGAGCACATTTGATTTGTGTACATCTCGATAATCCTTTCCCCCGGCTAGTTAACACTTGTATTCCGAAAGGAAAAGTAGATGAGACGTTAAAAATATTTAATTCGTATAATAGCAGACTTCAATTTACACATGAAATGGAAGTGAACAAATCCATAAGTTTTTTGGACGTATTATTGATTAATGAAACACATAAAATAAAAGCTGATTGGTACACGAAACCAACTTTCTCTGGCAGATTTTTGCACTTTAATTCGCAACACCCGATAAGTCAAAAAATTGCCATGGTGTATAATCTAGTTGACAGGGCGGTGAAGTTATCGGATAAATGTTTTCATCAGAAAAACATTGATATTGTAAAATGTCTATTATTCGATAATGATTACCCTTCTGTTTTCGTTGAAAAATACGTCAAAAAACGACTATCTGCAATCAGAATGATTAAAAAACCAAAGCAATGTGAAAAAAACAATACATATAACAATCACATTAGCATACCATACATCGATGGTTTCTATGAGCGGGTGCGACATTCATTTAAGAAAAACAACATTACGACCATTCCAAAAATACACAGTAATATGTGCAATATTATTGTGAAAGGAAAGGATAAAAAAGAGAAACACCTACAGAAAAATGTTGTTTATAAACTTGGATGTAACGATTGCACGGCTACATATGTGGGCCAAACAAACAGAAATGTGTGTACACGTATTGAAGAACATAGAAAATCTAAGGACAGTGTCATTTCCGAGCATAGTAAAAAGTACAATCATACTTTTAATTTTGAAGCATTTAAAACAAAAGACAAAGAAAACAATTTAAATAAAAGATTGATCTCGGAAATGATGCATATACATTTGCAAGATAATGGTATCAATAAGAAAGAGGATACCCAGAAAGTCAATAACGTGTACACACATTTAATATACCAGCTTAAGATTTAAAATCAAATTTGTATACATCGAAAGGATGAGGTGATGCGTGACGTCATATGTAAACAAACTGCGCGAAAGACTTTTCGCACTATATAAGCGACGATTGCCGGCTACTTCCTCACTTCCGAGACAGTAGCTGACAAAGTGTATAAATAATAGCTGTGTCACTCGGTCTCTCTCTTCCCCCGCTGTTAACTAGCCGGGGGAAAGGATTATCGAGATGTACACAAATCAAATGTGCTCCAATATGCAAGTTTCAAAAATATCGCCTTTTCTATGTAATACTCTGTTCATTTTAAAGTCTGTATGTTTATTGTAATAAAAAAATTTTTGACAGTTTCTTGATGAGGGCGACAATGATCGCCGAAACGTCGTTTCTTAAAAGAAAGGAGTTTTAATTTTTTAAACCCTTTCAAAACCTTTGCCTCGGAGAGATCGATAATAACAACAAAAGAATTATAAAAGTGGAATATAATTCACAAAACAAGAAGACACACTGAAAACTTTCATTTTTTATGTGTCAAGAACACAAAATTCAAATAATCAAAATTTTAGACAAAACAAATACAATCAATCCAATTTCAGACAAAACAATGCCAAACCATATTCACACGAAGAAAATAACAATCCACAACATTATACGAAGACAGATAATAATTATACTAAAACTTACATCCCTCGAACACCAAACACTTATCCGACAACATTTTCCTATCTTACATTTCCTTATTCTCCACCAACCTTACTTCGTACTAATTTTCTGCCACCAACAACATTTGAGTTTCCACCGCCAAAAACATTCAATTTTCCAAACCAGTCTACAATAAACACACAAAACCCTAGTTCAACTAATGCAACATCAATGAACAATTCAAAAACACTAAACACTTCACCAGTCACAACATTTACACCAACAACTTTATACCGCCAAAAATATTTAACTTTCAGAATCAGTCTACAAACATACAAAACCTGCCTACTTCAACCAATACAACATTAATAAACCATTCAGAAATACCCAACACTTCACCAGCCATGATATTCACACAACCAACATCTCAATTCACAATTCCGATGCCAAAAACATTTACATTTTCAATACCACAAACATTCACATATCCAATGCCTACAACATTCACATATGCAATGCCAAAAACATTCACCGTTACAAATTCTACAAACACTGAAAATCCTTCAACATCCACTAATAACTTCCACTAAACCCTATACTTAACCAATTAAATTAACTTTAATTTATGTATATGTGAATAAGTGTAATACACTGTATTCAAATGGCTTTATCCCTCGGTGTTTTAGTAATTAGTTTTGTGAACTTTAATTTATGTTACATAATTTTATTTTATATTTTAATAATTTCATTTCTTTCATAATTATAGTAATTTCAATAATTTCATTTTTATAATAATGTTAGTTTTTAATATTACTCTGTTCTTCTTAAGTTTATATGTTTATTGTTATCTAATAAAATTGACAGTTTCCTGATGAGGGCGACAATGGTCGCCGAAACGTCGTTTTGTAAGAAAGGGATTTTGTTTTCTTAAACCCTTTCATAACCACTGCCTCGGAGAGATCGATATAAGTCAACGAAAGAATGTTAGTTTTTAAATAAATTAGAAAAATATTTTTTTTAAAATTACTATTATTTATCTTACATAATTTATTATTAAAAAATAACAATACCCCATAAAGATCCCAATTGTTAGCAACAACTATTGCAATGTGGTTTGCATTAATTTTTTTTCATTAGCTTCTTTTACCATATAATTTAGTAGGCCATCAGAAGAATCTAAAGTTTTTTCAAACCAAAAACCAAAAATACGCTCACTATCCTCTTGAAAATTAAATATAAAAATTTAATAATCTTTTAATCTAACTTCAATAATTATGTTTGCTATATGTGTGCAAAAACAATATTGACTAATGATCAAAGAATGGTCAATGTAAGAGCCAAAAAAAGTAAATTTTTTTTTATTTTAAATAAATGAATGGATACTTCTGAATTCATAGGAAACATATCAGTACAATAATTGCTTATAATACCTATACATTATTTTGCTCTGACATTCATTGGTACAATAAAGTCGCAATTTTTTTTATCTTCATCTCATCACTCGATAATTCCAAATAATAATACTCTGGTTTAGTATAGGCTATACACACACACACACACACACACACACACACACACACACACACACACACACACACACACACACACACACACACACACACGTATATGTATGCACGTATATAATAAATGTTTTGCAAACATACGCATAATGGCCTTGAACATTTCAACTGTATAATTATTAATAAAATAATAAAGCATGCAAGTATTGCAGCCTATCTTTTACATCAGCAGTTTTGCTACATTTTTTCTGTCATACCAACAACCTACTATCATTTCTCAACATTTTATGAATTACAAATTATTAAATACATTTCATTTACACCCTGCCATTATTAAACAATATTAAAATGATACATTCTTAGCTCTTTTATTCTATGGAGTTTATCAGATAATGCATTCCAGACTAAAAGACTTGGTCCCTAAAAGTCACAGCCATTAAATGCAATCAACAACAGTTTATGATACAGGCCACTCGACTTCAGTAATAACAATAACGGCACTGATATGATTACAATAGTAATATTAATTCAGACGATCTAGCTTGGTTTTTATGCAGGTTGCAGATACATGATATGAATAATGGCATTAAATTAAAATGTAACGAAGAGCAAACTGTTTCATCTTGCGAAGCATTTAATTCAATTTCTAAAGTCGATAATAGAACTCACCAGTCCGTAGTATTTTTACCTGTCCTTCCTTATCCTATCACGCAATATGATACAGTATACACAGCTATGTATAATTTTAACGAAATTTTACAGCAGCTCGATCAAAAATATTTACCTGTAACAAGTGACGAAGGTGTTTATAAAATCACTAGACACATACAAATGTTAAAAGGAGATGAAATGGATAATATAGTGTTGAAATGTGGTGAAAATTATGTATAGGAGAAGAGTTTTATTATACAAATAATTACTCACTCACAGTGTTCTTTACAAATGCAGACTGATTCTTGTCAGCGATCACTCGTTCGCTTATAACAGCTGATTTGGCAAATCAGCATTGTCCGCATTTTGCCAAGTTCCTTGCACTCCTGTGCTCAGCATAAATTTATAATTTCAACATTTAATTTTAATTCTAGGAGGATTTCATATCACGAAAGTAGTATTTGGATGTTTAGGAAAGTTTATAAAGGGAACTGGTGTCGAAAATGTTTTAATTGAAACCGGTTTATTTGGTATTTAATTAACAGGTTCGCACTATAATCGAGAAATAAAAGGGTATTTTTTACTAAGGAGAGTGTATATACTTAATGATTCGATAAGTACGTTAAATGATGGCAGCTTCGAAGAGGGTCAGAAAAAAAAATAATTTTTAATGAATCGTCTGAAAATTTAAGAAATAATTTTAACGAATTTGTTAAAAATCGATGGAATGAATCTCCACTTTTTAAGTATTGTAATATGGTATTGCTAATTTTTTATCTTGCTTCTGATTTGATTCGAGCTAACCGGCAAGGAGAATGGAAATTACACGTGAGAACGGTAGAAAAGTTGAAGCTGATTCAAAATTATGGACCGTGTTAATTATTCGAGGTGGAGTGCTATGTATCTAGAAGATATTAAAAAATTGCGCAAAGAAAAACCAGATATATGTGCTGAATTTATGAAACGAAGATTTACTGTCAAGCAATCGTCTATTTCTTGTAAATCAGTGGCTACCGATCAGGCACTCGAACAAACGATTAACAGGACGGCGAAGAGTACATCCGGAATCATAGGAAGTACAAAAAAAAGGATGCTGTAGCTGCATGGAATATGATATTTCATGAAATGGTCAGCATCGCTAGTTTTTGTAAAGAGTTGACAGGTCTAAGTAAAAATAACGAAGAATTGAAAACGCACCACGAATTCAACTCGTCCACTACAAGTTCTTCTGAGTAATCAGTATGTAAAATAATAGATTATCACATTAATCATGTAAACCCTTTCAAAGAGGGTATATGATCCTCTACGTGATCTAACAATACAAGAACTAGTTGACGACAGAGTTGCAAAATTACTTTTTAATGTATTTGAATCCGGTTATAAAGCCTACAATCATTTCAGACAGGAGCGAATTATTGAAAAAAAATTCCAATATTTGCGACAATTAAACGGAACAATGTTCCTTTTTTAAGACAATGCTAAGTACAACATCAAAGCAAACTATAGATAAAACTAAAAAGCCATGACTTATTCTCATCGAATAATTGATATTGCAAGAGAGCGTTATTACGATATTAATAATATATTAACGTATGAATTGATACCAGAAAATTTGTTATTCGATGAGAGCGGGCTTTCAAAAAAAGAAAGTAATAAAAGTCAATTAAGGGGTTATGCCTGAGTTAAACCTGTAAAAAAGACATTAATAAGTAATAGGCTAAAAAAATTATTTATTCATAGTATAAAAAAAAATCTTTCTCCTACTTAAAATGTAGGTATTAAAGATATTTTTAACTATTTTAAAAAAATTATATATCTATACTTACATTGTAAACAATTACATGTATGAATCACTAATTTTCAGCACTTTTTTCCCTTTGCCGCAGGATATCTCAGCATCCAGATGATGAATTGACACCAGACAGGATGGAAAATCTTCTAAATATGTTTCTTCACTGCTTGAGCGGAAGACTTTTTTATAAAATATAAATTTTAAATATTTAGTAACTTATAAGATGATTATATTAGTAATTATAGTGAATATTACATATATTCACATACGTAACATTGACTTTTGCCTTGTATTAGTCAATTCTGGTATCAATTCATTATCTGGATGCTGAGATATCCTGCGGCAAAAAATCATACATCATCTACAATCATAAAAATGGCAAAACTGAGAAAAGTGCATTTAAAATTTATCGAGACACTTATGTATATTTAACTGGTAGTACTTACATGAACTACTTGGCATATTTTTCTTATATTTTGGCATAAGATACCTATATATTAAGACATGTATGAAGACCCGGGTGCTGTACATGTAGATATACCAGTATCGAAAGCTGAAATTGAAATGTAAGTTTTTAATACGCATTCACAGTCAGCATGTTTTAGATGAATATAAATTTTGTCATTGCTTACCCATTACTTTATAGGATCATTAGTAATTACTGTAGACTTTGAGACCATCTGACACACAGGCATCTTCTCGTGCACATGATATTTATAGCCCATATACCTGAAACAATGAATACACTCACAAAGAACAGATTCTTCACAAATAATATGTTGTTTATAGTACAAAACACTTATCTAAAGTTGAATACTAGTGAGACTCAGAAGTTATCACAACAGCACAACATCCAGCTTGCTCTAAACTACGAGAAGCAGGTGAAACAGCTGATGTCGGAATGCAAACTCGACTAGGTCGGTAAAACAGGGATTTCCTTTTGCATATGCTGTGAGGTACCATGTTTTTAGACGGTAATTTAAATGTGCACGTATGTTGTTTTACCCCTCTATAAGTTTGATTAAAAATTACAAGACTAAATTTAAATTCTAAATTTATTTTATTTTGAACATTCAAAATAAAAGAAAATCTACTATTTCATAAAAATCAGCTACTACAGTACGTAATGATTTAGTAAATAATTTGTGTTTTTTTTAAATAAAATTGCGTTTTCAGAAGGAATTTGTGAACACATTGAATATTACATTTTCTATAAAAACGCAATTTTTTGAATAATCAAAAGCGCTATAAGACAAAATATGAATAATACGCAATTTTGAAAAATTATATTTTTTTGGTATTTTACCTATAACTTTGTAACGGAATTCTTTCGGGCAAAAAGGACTAAGGCAGCTAATTCTATACTAAATATGCCTTAAAAAAATCAAATAAAAAAAATTTTGATTTTTTTAAATTTTAACTCAGCCATAACCCCTTAATAGATGGAATAAAAATAAGAATACTCTCACGCTAATCCAGTTATTCTTCTAAACGTTATAATAAATTTTTCTGAAATCAAAATACTATTCACTTCACTAGCTTGTCAGAGGAATAGAAATAGATATAGAATATATCTGGAAAATAAATTAAAAAATTTAAACAAAGAATCAGTTTACATAAAGTTTATTTATATTGTACTGTTATATATCAAAATAAAACTGAATACTTATCTAAATGGATCCTGTTACCCGTATTTATTTTACACAAAATTTACTTATCGACTTAATTATTATTTGACACTGTTTTAATTAAAATATATATTTAGGTTAGATATTATATTTAATACTGCTTTTTCTAATATATTCAAAAGGAAACATTGAACTAAAATCCACATTAGTTATTATAAAAGCACTGCATCGTCGCGAAGCATCGTCTGCATCTGCGCAGCGTGTATAATATATAAGTTATGACGGGAATCCCGTCATTAGCTGCTCGCCTGGACACCACACGATGTAGACGACAACGTCTTACACTCAGTGGTGTTTCCAGAGAACGTTCGAGCAGACAGCACTAGTAGAGACGAAGAAGGACGGCGCGGCACCGAGAGGAGCCTGCCGCCGAGCAGCAGCAGCACGAGGCAAGGGCGAGAGAGTAGGGGAACGCAGCGCGCAGCAGCGCGGCAGCCGAGGCGAGAGCAAGAGGAAGATACGAAGCATGCGAGCCACGATATGAACTCGCGCCAGCGACGGCCGCCATGTTGGAGAGCGACTGATTGTAGTACGAGTGGAGAAGGATGACGACGTATGCGAGAGAGAAAACGCTTTATAGACGGACAAGAGAGAGTGGAGGCAAAGTGCCACACTGTGTGATATTGGGAAAAGGTGCAGGGATACGGCTCAATCCACAGCGCGCGTGCGAGCGGCAAACGAATAATGTAAGCGTGCCGAAATGCGAAGCAATGTAAAAATTTGTAAGTACCGTATGTAATGCCAATCAAGCGTGTAAGAGTGTTTTGAATTTCGCGCGAGTCTAGAAGAATTGAAAAAGAGGGCCTGAGAGTGTAAACGTGCTATATGGTGCAGAAGCGTGTAATTTTGCAATAGGCACGAGGGAGCGACATAACGGAAAGTGTGTGTGAGAGAGCGAGATAGAGATAGACGCCGCGAACCGGTGTAGCCGCCGAGCGGCTACGGGAATCAGTATCCATTGGACCTTGGCAGAGAACAGAGCGCAGAAAGAGTTTTTGGCAGAAAGTATCCAGAGCGACCGGAGAGAGTATTTCCCCTCGTGTATGTTTCCGAGCCAAATTATAAGTTTCTTTCGCGGGCTGTTCAACAGGGAACGAGGCATCGTGGTTGGTGGAGTTGTGCATATTAGTCAATGTGTACCAAGAAAGGTGCAAATTCTACATTTTAATGACTGTTACGTCCATTTGCTAGTTTTATTAAATAATGAAACTTGGTTTTTGACACCAAAAACTCATATTTCAATTAGAAAAAATATAATAGTTGATTGTAATAGGTTAATACCAACCTAATATAAAATTGATGGCGAATGGGTTAAATTAACCCCAAATTTAACAAAATCTTTACATCCTAATGTATTACGACCAGATATAAATTTATGATGGACTTTCCAACCTGTAAATAATTTGGCAACTGGTGGAGTTTATTCACAAAACGATTTACAAAAGTTACAAGCACAATTAATGTTTCCCATGCAGAGAGAGCAATTATTAAATGTGATTGCTAAACATATTGCTGGTGAATCAGTACGAGGAATAACATTTATAGAAAGTACTTTTTATCTGGAATATTTTTAATCATAGTAATTTTGCATATTTAAAAATCTAATTTTAATCTTATTTTAAGAGGTTATGCACTGCATGCGGTTTATGGCTGGTCTATTAGATTATTTGGATTTTCAATTCATTAACACATTTATTCATTTCATTAGGAACAAATGAGAATATTCAACATAAGAAATATTTGAATGATCATGAAGAATTGAATGAAGTCAAAATTATTCTACAAATTTCTTGGCCTTTAGAATCTAAGACGTCATTTATTAAATGTATTGTAACGAGAGGTTAGATCGCGCTATTCGAACAGAGCGTTCTCGTTATGTCGCACGATGTGAACGTAGCAGCAAGCTTCGTTGCTGTATTAAGTCGAGGGATGCGTGGGGGATGAACGGATTAGGCCCGCGCGCCGAATAGATTAGATTCGAATTGACTGTGCTGGTGGGTACCTCGTGCGTTAGGTACACCGTTTGCGAGGCCACCGCTAGTGCCCGAGGTAATCTAACTCGTCCACGTAGGAGCTCCAGACTGTGTTCGATTTCACCATCCGGATTACAGGAGTGGGGACGCCTTCTCTCTGCCATTCGATAGCAGCCCAGCGAGATACCCGTAGGATAGTTGGCGGCTCGTGATAGTACCGAGGAAGCGACGTACACCTCGTGCTAATTGTAAGTTGAATTTCATAAGAATATTTTCTCGACAAGGTCGCCGACGGACGAGTATTCTCTGCCACAGAATACTCGTCGCTTCCTTGTTTGAGAGCGTGTACAAATATCCGAGTATTTATTTCCCCGTGTCATCGCTTCGTCCTCTTGATTTCCGAACCCGAAAGAATTATTCTTTGCACAGTAAGTGTGATGCTCGGGCGCATCACACTTTTGTACACGCTACATTTGGTCGCGTAAATATCATTACGCAGATTGCCGAGGAGCTACGCTGGGGTAGCGTTATGAACGTTAAAGGTAAGACTCGGTGATGCGGTGACATACTGTGGTCTCCGTGCCAAAGCCAAATTGCCCCGTTACAGTATTTAGATAAATGTGTAGTTCGTTAAATTGCTTGATTGCTTCGATCGATCTCTCTGGGGCAATGGTTCGAAAAGGGTTAAAGAAATAAAAAGTTCCTTTCTTCTTTACAAAAACGACGTTTCGGCGATCATTGTCGACCTCATAAGAAATCTGTTAAAATTTTTATTATATAAACATATGATTTAAGAGAATAGAGCAATACGTACAAAGCGATATTTTTCAAAACTTAGATACATGTAACTTGTGTACATCTCTATAATCCTTTCCCTCGGCTAGTTAACAACGGGGGAAGAGAGGTCGATTGACACAGCTATTATTGATATGGCTTTGTCGGCTACTATCTCGGAAGTGAGGTGGTAGTCGACAGCAGTCGCTTATACATTGCGAAAAGTTCGCACCCTTTCGCGCGGTTTGTTTATCAATGACATCATGCATGCCCGTTCCGTTTAGATGTACACAGATTGAATTCGAGGTTTTCTATTTTAATTCTTAAGCTGGTATATTAAATGTGTTTAGCGAGCCCTTTAAAACTACCGAACGGCCCGAAATCGGTGAGCGATGTATAGCAGGCGTCGGCAACCTGCTCGAAATCAAAAACATCAAAAAGTGCCGGAGCCAATAACACCTGAGACTCGATCACTCGACGAACGAGAAGTTGCAGCGCAAATACACGAACTCAGCCGCACCCAAGGGTTAACGCTCGATCAGGTCCCAGTGGCCAACCATGAGTCAGCGCAGATCGAACCGCGTAATAGAGAACAAACGGACTACAATCGGTTGCTTTTCACGAGCTTAGAAAGTGCGGATCCCAAAACAATGACGCTAATCGTGCGATTACTAGCAAACCGTACGCAGGACAAAATCGTCAGCATTATGCGCGCGAGTAATGTGGACGAGCCCCCGCGGTCAATTAAAACCACGCAGGCAACGCGAAAGAACGTGCGAGCAAAGGCGACAGGCCAGCGACTAGCTTCATAAAAAGTTTTAAGGCCGAGAGGACCCCAAGGAACGGGCGAGCGCTCCCCAGAAACACCCGGGCCGGCGTGGGGGTGATCCGGGCGACGAGCCGAGCAGCGATCCGGATGACGTTGGGTCCGAAAGCAGCTACTTCTCTAATTCCTTATACGATTCGGACATCAGCAGTAGTTCGGCCAGCACATATTACAGAGTACTACGCCACAGGCTGCCATGCCGCGAAAGAGGCGACGGAAGCCGAGAATCGGCGTGAAGAGAATCGCCGGTCAGGACGTTAGGAACGTAATGGCAGTCGGAACGGCCAACGCAGGCGAAGCAGCGGCGACAGTGGGTCATCGCGGAAGGCGCGACGATAGCCGCGATAGCAGGCGCCGGCGCGAACGAATCGATAGCAGCGGAAAGGGTGGTGATCGGCGGCAAAGCGGTAGCCGCGATCGTCGTAACTGGGGAGAGCACGAACAGCTGCAGGCGAGACGGAGCGAGCTGCCCCAACAGGGCCCTCCTCCTTCACCCTCACCCTCACCCCCACCATCGCCGCCCCCGCACCAATACACCCCACCAATATCGCCGAGCCAAACCATGGCGCTATCCCATATAGCACCCAATACTCTGGGAATATTGCTGGAATGTTACTTTGGTAAGTGAAGTAGGATCAATTATGTTGCGGGAACGTTACGTAACCAGCTGGCTACGGTCAGGCAACATTGCTCTGAAATGGAATGTCCGTTTTAATATTACATCGATTCGATCGGTATTCCGTACTCATCCGTGGAAAGTAATATTACAGTAATATTGTTGTAAACTTATTCAACATTCCCAGAACATTAATGTATTATACATTGTTTTTTCGTATCGAAAAAAAATTTTTCCCTATTAAAATAATACAGGAATGTTATGCTAACATTGCACAACGTTATCACAACATTACTGGAATATAATATCTTACAAAGGGATCAAAGACAAATGTTTGAAAAAAATTTCTCTGGTCGGGATTTGAACCCAACTCCTTTCGCTCAGTAGACTCGCTCGTTATCCACTGA
Organism: Philotrypesis tridentata; assembly: GCA_018906965.1. Lineage (NCBI taxonomy): Eukaryota > Metazoa > Arthropoda > Insecta > Hymenoptera > Pteromalidae > Philotrypesis > Philotrypesis tridentata. The sequence goes on along the minus strand of JACCIB010000299.1, from coordinate 101,191 downwards.
GCTATTGCTAGGTTATATTTTAAAGGCCCTCGTTTATCTTTCATTTTAACCTACACATTAACTTGAATGACAACAACAAAACAATAGCTCAGTGGATAACGAGCGAGTCTACTGAGCGAAAGGAGTTGGGTTCAAATCCCGACCGGAGAAATTTTTTTTAACATTTTTCATTGATCCCTTTGTAAGATATTATATTCCAGTAATATTGTCATAACATTGTGCAATGTTACCTTAACATTGCTGTATTATTTCAATAGGGACAAAATTTTTTCGAAAAAGTCGGAAAAAAATTTATAATACATTAATGTTCTGGGAATGTTGAATAAGCTTACTAAAATATTACTGTAACAATACTTTCCACGGATGAGTACGGAATACCGATCGAATCGATGTAATATTAAAACGGACATTCCACTTGGCAGCAATGTTGCCTGACCGTGGCCAGCTGGTTACGTAACCTTCCCGCAACATAATTGATCCTATTTTACTTACCAAAATAACAATAGCAATATTCTCAGAGTGTTGGGTGCTATATGTATAGTGCCGGTCTCGCGAACCCAACCGCCGACCAATTATTGGGTAACACGAACCCAGACGGCTCCTCAGTGCCGTGCAGGTTCACCCAATGGACGCAAGCCCTAAATCTAATACCATATTTCGAGGGCGATCCGGATTCATTGACGGGTTTCGTGACGGCCGTACAGAACATATTAACAATGTTTGGGCCGGCCTATGAAAGGTGCCTATTAAGACACATCGCGAATCGCCTCAAGGGCAAGGACACCGACGGATTTAGAGCAAGAACTGCGACATATTCATCGGTGGAACTACTCTTGCGCGATCTTACATTCCACTACGCGAACATCGGTGTCACGGAACAGATTCACGCGGAATTGCGAGTGATTGAACAAGGTGCAATGGAGAGCGTGGGATCGTACGGTTTCCGCGTAGAGAAGCTTTATAACTGTTTGCTCACGATTATTCAATTGGCTCCAGATCTGAGCCAAGTCGATAGAGACTCGCGCGCCCGTCAGGCAAACAATGAAATCTTACACCAATTCTTGTACGGTCCATGCGCTCCGTTGGACCATCTGACCGGTCGATCGAATCCAATGACGTGGCAGGAGGCATTCACGAAAGCGATGAAGCACGAGGCAAAACGAAGCTCGAGAACGGGTATCGTGAGTATAGCGCCGCTGCCAAAACAGTCCGTGCAAATATGCCTCACGACCGCAGAGGACATAATTCCCGCGAACGCGCAGAGCCACGGTAGCGACAATGTAACTAATGCGCAAACTCAAGCAAGCGGCGATAGCAAAAATCACTGTCTATACTGCAATAAGCACGGGCACACCCTAAGTACGTGCCGCACAATCGCGTATGATTTACAAAATAAGAAAATTCAAAACTCCCGTTGCAAAAGGGATACGTACGGCAGATTTCTGAATAATAACAAAAATTATAGCGGCGGTAAAGCTCGAGGCAACAAAAGTCAAAATCAAGGCCATAATGATAAAAAAAGCCAAGGTAATTCGGGCGGCGACAACGGTAATAGCGCCGGGAGCGACGAAACAAAATCCGCCAGAGGTCAGGATGCAAACGAAAAAAACTAGAGAGGCGTTCGCCGCGTTCCCCAAACGACGGGCGTGCTTTTGACAACGGTGATAAGTTAAGTAAGTTGACAGACAAGGTGCAAGCCCTCGAAATAAATCCAAAGTCGGACTCGAGCGGCGCCTCACTTGAGGAGAAACCGTTTTCAATCGAGCCCCCGTCCGAAGAGAAAACTCCAGATTCTCAGAATTCAGAGTCGCACGTAGAACCACCCCCCATGACTAAGGACGGTAGCGAGTGTGCGCGTCAGCCTTCCGCCATGGATAACCTATCATCACGCGTTATCGACGCAAAAATTATAGCGCTGGAATCAAGGGATTCTCAAAGTCCTGCGATCGAGAAAGACGCGTAGAACGAAAAAGAGACCGACGCAAATGTACAATTTTTGACCGCGGAAAGACAGCCGCCAATAGTCACGCTGAACTCTCAGCAGTTCAAGGAGGGAAAATGCAGTCTCTACGTGGACTTGGGTGCCGATATCTCGACAATAAAAGAGGGAAAATTGGCAACATGCTACCCGTTCAACCGCGAAAGAAAACTATGAATATGCGGCGTGACAGCGGGTAAAGAACAAACGCTTGGCGTCGCAACCGTATTTTTACACGGGGTGCTGTGCGAGATGCACCTAACCCCCGATAATTATCCGATTGATATCGACGGCATCCTAGGTATCGACGCGATGGAAGGGCACAAAAATCCCGTTCGACGTGATAGAAAGCGTTACGATACCGCCACGCGTGAAAATGGTCATAAGCCCGCACGTGAAAATAAAGACGCGAGCGTGGGCGGGGTACCACTAATAAATCTGCATCCTTAACTTTTGATTGGAAATTTCATCGCCGAAAACAGAGGCGGCCGCTTTATGAGGTATGTATTAATACGGGTTACGCCGCCGTTAAGATTCCGAGTCCGACAGTGGAGCTCATGGAATGCAAGGCTCTCTACTCACATCCTTTAAGCCCGAGCCGTTGGGGAGCCGTTGTTCATAACCGTTGTTCATAACCGTGAAAAATATAAAGAGGTAAAATTCCGAAATGACGATCTGCAACGCGAACACACTCGCTGACCTCGACGGTTGTAAAGAGAAGGAGAGAGAATATATTCGGGAAGTCCACGAATATGCAGAAGTATTTGGGCTCGACGGCGAGCCACCAGCCGCGACGCAATTGTTGAAGCACAAAATCGTGCTCAAATCAAATAAGCTGATACATTGCCGCTTCCGATTCCCGCCCGCGATAAAACAGCAAATGACGATAGAGCTAGAGAAGCTACGCAAGCAGGAAATAGTAGAGCCGTCACATTACAATTACTCCTCTGCCCTGTGAATTATTGCAAAAAAACCCGACGCGCAGGGAAACAAGCGGTTTCGGCTCGTAACAGATTTTCGACGCTTCAATGAGGAGACGGAGGGCAGCTGCCATCCGCTCCCGTTCATGAGTGGCATACTCGAAAATCTCGCTTCCGCGAATTACATTACTAGTCCAGTGGCACTAGCAATTGGTGTGGATGTTGCTTGGAGGAGTCTGGTTTTTTTTTAATTGGTGTAAAACCATATGTAGAACATAAATATCTAGCTGCTACGTGGAAAAATTTTTAATAAACAATAACCGAAAAAATACTGACTTTTGTATGGAAAAGTCTTTTTATTTCGAGAAAGAAGCCTCTTACGGCAAAATATAGCTGATTGTATTTTGTTTTCTTTTAAATTTTCTGTACAATCAATCTGTCGCTTACCAAAAAATGTCCACTTTTACTTTGTTAAATAAAAAAAAACAGTGAAAAACGAATGGTATTGTTAAATGCCCATAAGGTAAACATAAATGTGAATAATTTTTAACTAGAATGTTGAATAAAGTAGCTAACTCTGTTGTGATGAAGTACCGGAAAGTCCGGTCGCTGAACAACAAACCGTTTTGTAAATAACAATTGATTAACTAAGCTAAGCAGATAATCTTTGATGGCCCGTAATTTTGTTGAAAATGATCCCAAATACCGGCTGAATTTTTTACATACTTTTGGACATTATAGGAATCGAAAGAAACCAAAAAATTTTTTTCCCGTTTTTGCAATAGTTCTAGAATTTTTTGAAAATGTTGGCTTTAATTAATTAATGGATAGTTACACTAAATATTGATCGATCGAAGAAATTTTTTTTTGATTGAATAGAGCTTTTAATGACGGTTAATCAAAATTTTTTGCATTTAATCATTCATTATGCTTATCTTTAATAATGTTAAGGTAAATAAATTCAATATATTACTTGCAAAAATTCATATATTTATTAGATTCTCGCTTTTATATTTGTGGAAATCCACCAAAAAGTGGCACACAAGTCGGTCCAAAAATTGCACTTTCTTATTTTTGAGGGCACACCTATCGGGATATGCTAGTTTTGTTCGTCAGCTCATTCCGAACAATAAACCGGTGTGTGCTTGCTAAAACCCTATGCCAACAAAGAGCTACAGGCGAAAAACAAAAAAAAACACGCATTATCTACAGTATTATAATTTTTTAGAATTTTTTCATATACATAGACTTAAAGTACACTAAAAGACCTTTAATTTGCATACCAAATTGTCTGGATCAGATGCACTGATCAAAAGATATGCACATTTAAAGACAACGAACTCTGTTTCGGGCGCTTACGAGAATAGCTAATTTTACCTTTTATTCTTAAAATCCTTCTAACTTTTGATCCAAGCATCAGTTTGCAACGTTTAACCCATTAACGCCCATGATGTACATTTTTGACATAAAAGTTTGAACCGTCACCACGTAATGAATTCGCGCGTTAAAATTCGGGACCCACTATTACTTATGTAAAAAAGACTGCTCTTTCCAATGGTGTGGATAAAATTTTTATAAAATTCAATTTTATTACCCAAAAATGAAAAACAATGAAAAAAAACGCACTTTTTCAAAAAAAAATTTTTTTTTTTAATCGATTTTTCGACCGCTTTAGATTTTTCTATGCATAAAAGAGTCATATGTAGTCTGGCATTGATACCTATACTTAAAGAATCCGCGGTGGATTTAGCGCCAAAATTTTTTTTTTCAACACTGTGGCGTCCTATATGCCAATTTTTTTGTTTCATATTCACCAATTTTTTTCTGGAAAACTGTCAACTTTTATAAAAATTTTATAAGAGTAAAAATATCTTAGAATTCATCAAGGAATACTCTCAAATTTTTTCAGATTGATCCGGGAATATTTTTGATTTTTCGAAAATTCGGAAAATCAAAATTTTGAAAAACGTCCGGAAAAAATCTGAAAAAAATTGAGAACATTTCTTGATGAATTCTTAGACATTTTTATTCTTTGCAAAATTTTCTTAAACCTTATAGATTTTAAGAAAAAAATCAGAAACCATATTGTATAATAGTCAGGGAGTCAGGGAGTTTAATAGTGGGATATCGTGCACTTTCTTCAAAAGATTTTTTGACAGTCAAAATTTGTTTGTGGTAACCTACTGAAAGTAACCCTAAATTGTCGACTTCGCACCTGATCGGGAACATTGTTATTATTGCAAAATAAACTTCAAAAAAGCACTTTTTTTAGTTTTCCGCGAATAACGTTTTTGTAACGCATTTTATGCAAAAAAAGGTAGAGAGGAAAGTTGTTTAGAATTGAATTTCCAATCAGACACATGTATTTCCGAATGCAAAATTAACTTTTTTCATCGCTAAATTGTTAAACAAAAAAAAACTTTTTCCAAATTTTCACATTGCCACAGTTTTTTCAAAAAAAAAGATCTTTTCTGTCGAATAAGCTCTCACTGATGACTTTTAGTACAAATAATCTAAAAATCGTTGCCCGATCCGTATATCTCAAAATGGCGTCCTATTGCAAAATTATTTACCCGAAAATTTCAAATTCATTTCAAATTTGCCCATGGAACGATAAACGGATCCAACTACTCTTAATCGATAGCCTTTGACGTACTTAATAAATGCTAAAAAAGAATTTTCTTAAAATTAATATTTAACAACATTTTTAGCAATAAATAGTTTTTATTTTCGCCAATTTTTAAGTTAGAGAAACGCGGTAAAATGCATTTTAAAGTACTTAAAAAACCATGAATTTTCATAAAAAATTCGTCAAGATCCGACCAATAGGAGCCGAGATACGAAATTTTTTTCAACCGACGATTACACCGAAAGTATTTAATCATTTTTAATGAATTTTCACAAAATGCTTGTTCAAATGATGCTCTAGATGATAGCATTTTTCTTGATAGTTGTAATGGACTTAATTCTTGTAAAAGGACCGATGGACGGATGCGAGATCAGCGCGCGCGGCCGCGCGACTGCTCCGGCCGGGCGGCGCGGTGGTGGGGGGGGGGGGGACCGCCGCTGCGGCTTTCGTGAACCTTAGATGTAAATTGATTTTCTCGGCAACCAAAGGTCCTACGGTAATGCTTTTTTTTTAATTTATGTGTTTTTTCCTCAACATTCACGTCGTGTCAATGAAATTTACATGAGTGCAATGCAAATATCCGAAAATTACGTTTTTTAGATGTAAATTTAATTTCTCGGCAACCAAAGGTCCTACGTCAATGCTTTTTTTTTTAATTTTATGTGTTTTTGCCTCAACTTTCACGTCATGTTAATTAAATTTTCATAAGTGCCATACAAACACAAGAAAATTTCATGTTTTCTGTTATATGCAGTACTACATAATGTATTCATATTTTGTATATATAAGTGTGTATATTAATTTTAAAAGCTCAGTACAAGGATAGTGTTTGCTTACGATTTCTGCATTAAACGAAATTAAGGAATTAATGTCGATAAAATGTTTTTCAACTATAAGTTATCGCTTCGCGTTATGTAAAAGTTTTTAAACTAGCATTGAATTTAGTCGATTTTCACAGGATAACATACTTATTTCTATATATATTTACGCATGTGTAACGTTTTTAAAATCGTATGTGTATACGAGCGCGCGGCACACACACATACACACATATACGCGCTTATTCATAGCGTCAAGTGGAGAAAATGGTTTAAAAAGGCAACCAAAGGTCCTACGTTAATGCTTTTTTTTTAGTTTTATGTGTTTTTGCCTCAACTTTCACGTCATGTTAATTAAATTTTCATAAGTGCCATACAAACACAAGAAAATTTCATATTTTCTGTTATATGCAATACTACATAATGTATTCATATTTTGTATATATGTGTGTATATATTAATTTAAAAGCTCAATACAAGGATAGTGTTTGCTTACGATTTCAGCATTAAACGGAATTAAAGAATTAATGTCCATAAAGTTCCTCTCCTATACGTTATATTCCATTCTCCACTTTATGCCATAAAAAACCCCCGCAAGCGCGTGTATGTATGTTAGTGTGCTGCGCGCGCGAGGGTGTGTGTATGTTTGTGTACTGCGCGTGCGTGTGTGTGTATCTGTGCGTGCTGTACGCGTATATACACGTAGGATCTTGCAAAAAAATCATATTTGCTGTTGAAACAGATAAAAAGTTATTTTATACGTGTACAAACATTTATATACATAAGTATAATCTCATGTAAATCGATTAAATTCAATGCAGCTCCAGAAAGTTGTATACAATTATATTTTATGGACATTAATTCTTTAATTCCGTTTATTGCTGAAATCGTAAGCAAACACTATCCTTTTATTGAGCTTTTAAATTAATATACACACACACATATATACAAAATATGAATACATTATGTAGTACTGCATATAACAGAAAATATGAAATTTTCTTGTGTTTGTATGGCACTTATGAAAATTTAATTAACATGACGTGAAAGTTGAGGCAAAAACACATAAAATTAAAAAAAAAGCATTGACGTAGGACCTTTGGTTGCCGAAAAATTAAATTTACATCTAAAAAACGTAATTTTCGGATATTTTCATTGCACTCATGTAAATTTCATTGACACGACGTGAAAGTTGAGGAAAAAACACATAAAATAAAAAAAAAAGCATTACCGTACGACCTTTGGTTGCCGAGAAAATCAATTTGCATCTAAGGTTCACGAAAGCCGCAGCGGCGGTCCCCCCCACCACCGCGCCGCCCGGCCGGAGCAGTCGCGCGGCCGCGCGCCCTGATCTCGCATCCGTCCATCGGTCCTTTTACAAGAATTAAGTCCATTACAACTATCAAGAAAAATGCTATCATCTAGAGCATCATTTGAACAAGCATTGTGTGAAAATTCATTAAAAATTATTAAATAGTTTCGGTGTAATCGTCGGTTGAAAAAAATTTCGTATCTCGGCTCCTATTGGTCGGATCTTGACGAATTTTTTACGAAAATTCATGGTTTTTTAAGTACTTTAAAATGCATTTTACCGCGTTTCTCTAACTTAAAAATTGGCGAAAATAAAAATTATTTATTGCTAAAAATGTTGTTAAATATTAATTTTAAGAAAATTCCTTTTTAGCATTTAATAAGTACGTCAAAAGCTATCGATTAAGAGTAGTTGGATCCATTTATCGTTCCATGAGCAAATTTGAAATGAATTTGAAATTTTCGGGTAAATAATTTTGCAATAGGAGGCCATTTTGAGATATACGGATCGGGCAACGATTTTAAGATTGTTTGTACTAAAAGTCATCATTGAGAGCTTATCCGACGGAAAAGATCTTTTTTTTGAAAAAACTGTGGCAATGTGAAAATTTGGAAAAAGTTTTTTTTGTTTAACAATTTAGCGATGAAAAAAGTTAATTTTGCATTCGGAAATACATGTGTCTGATTGGAAATTCAATTCTAAACAACTTTCCTCTCTACCTTTTTTTGCATAAAATGGTTACAAAAACGTTATTCGCGGAAAACTAAAAAAAGTGCTATTTTGAAGTTTATTTTGCAATAATAACAATGTTCCCGATTAAGTCCGAAGTCGAGAATTTAGGGTTACTTTCAGTAGGTTACCACAAACAAATTTTGACTGTCAAAAAATCTTTTGAAGAAAGTGCACGACAAAATGCCAGGACTCCCGGACTATAAGACTTTAGTTACATTTTTGTATAGGACGTGAAGAATGCGTCTTTTGCCATTTAGCAAATTTTGCAAAGAATAAAAATGTCTTAGAATTCATCAAGGAATGTTCTCAATATTTTTCAGATTTTTTCCGGACGTTTTTCAAAATTTTGATTTTCCGAATTTTCGAAAAATCAAAAATTGTCCCGGATCAATCTGAAAAAATTTTTGAGTATTATAAAAAATTGAGAACATTCCTTGATGAATTCTAAGACATTTTTATTCTTTGCAAAATTTGCTAAATGGCTAAAGACGCATTCTTCACGTCCTATACAAAAATGTAACTAAAGTCTTATACAATTTGGTTTCTGATTTTTTTCTTAAAATCTATAAGGGTTAAGCAAATTTTGCAAAGAATAAAAATGTCTTAGAATTCATCAAGAAATGTTCTCAATTTTTTTCAGATTTTTTCCGGACGTTTTTCAAAATTTTGATTTTTCGAATTTTCGAAAAATCAAAAATTTTCCCGGATCAATCTGAAAAAATTTGAGAGTATTCCTTGATGAATTCTAATATATTTTTATTCTTACAAAATTTTTATAAAAGTTGACAGTTTTCCAGAAAAAAATCGGTGAATATGAAACAAAAAAATTTGCATATAGGACGCCATTGTGTTGAAAAAAAAATTTTGGCGCTAATTACACCACGGATTCTTTAAGTAGAGGTATCAATGCCAGACTACATATGACTCTTTTATGCATAGAAAAATCTAAAGCGGTCGAAAAATCGATTTAAAAAAAATTTTTTTTTCAAAAAGTGCGTTTTTTTTTCATTGTTTTTCATTTTTGGGTAATAAGATTGAATTTTATCAAAATTTCATCCACACCATTGGAAAGAGCAGTCTTTTTTACATAAGAAATAGTGGGTCCCGAATTTTAACGCGCGAATTCATTACGTGGTGACGGTTCAAACTTTTATGTCAAAAATGTACATCCTGGGCGTTAATGCGTTAATACGTCAAATTAAAGCTCTTTCCTTGCACTGTTCTGACAATTAGTCTAGATTCTAAATTTTTAATGTAGTGTGCTATATATATGCTTCTCAAGTAGATCATTTTTTGAAAGCATATATATAGTTCACTATATTTTATAAAAAAATTTGGACTAACTAACAAAAAAGGAGAAGAAAAGAGCTTTAATTTGAGCTACTAAATATAGGAAACGCACAACTGAATCAAAAGTTTGAAGCATTTGAAAAAAGGGAAAAATCTCTGTTTCGGCCGAAATCGAGTAATTTTGTGTAAATAATCTAAATTTGCCGTTTTTTAAAACCTCGTACCTTCCGATCCAACGGACCGATGCCGAAGTTTAATAGCTTAAAATAAAGCTCTTACGTTCTACTTTTTTACTAATTAATCTGAAACTGAAATTTCTCATACGATAGGCTATATATATGCTTCTCATAATCAGTAAAAAACGATCAACTTGAGAGTTTATACACAATGTGTCAGAGTAGAGCAACTCATCATCATCATCATCTTCTTCTTCTTCTTCTTCTTCTTCTTCTTCTTCTGTTAACGACTCAAACCCTGAAGGAGTGGCTGCTTTACTACCGCTAAATCAATGGACCTCGTCATATACATGAGTCAAAAAAAGTGAACAAAATCAATGGGACTCGTCATATACATGAGCCAAAAAAGTGAACGAAATAAATGGAACTAGTCATATACAGTACATGAGGAAATCCATTTATTTCATTCACTTTTTTGGCTCATCTGTATATGAGGAAATCCATTTATTTCATTCACTTTATTGGCTCCAAAAGTTTAATAATTTATATATAGGTTAGTAAACCAATAATAAAAAATACTTACGATGCTGATCTATGATACGCTTAGCCAATGGTTGTGATTGGATGTTGCGCTCTCTCATCACATTTACCACTAAAGAGAGTACATCCCTGTTGCGGAAAGCACCGGCATCGAACATGTAATTCAGTGTGACAATGTCACACTGACGTAAAAAAAATCGAAGTTTATGTATTATATCTTCGACCGATAATTTTTCGAGCGATTGATTGTTTAATGCCACGCACACACTACGCATATAGGGGTTGCGTGTATACGCTATGTGTAAAATTAAGCGTAATATTTTAGTTAAATGAGCGGCCGTTGCACGGAACATTTTTTTGTTTAACGAATATACTACAGCTCGCAAAGAAAGACAGAAAAGGAATACTGACAGAAAGTGGCCTGCATTCAATCTTAAACGACATAAACGTTTACGCTGCTATATTCATTTTTTATTCAATCAGCGACAAAAGCCTTATAACATGGCTCTACATATGTAGTAAAATGTTACACTCTTCATTAGCGGTCGTAGCAAAAGTGCAAGCGCAGCATTACCCACGTGCAACGCGTCTTGATTACGGTGTTCGCGACTTTCGGCGCGCAGAAAAAAGCGCAACAGCTTCAGTAGCACGCGTATTGTCTGCCCGTTTAATTCGTTTTTTCTTTCGACATGCGAGCTATGAGGACAGCAGCTGTGTGTGTAAGTGTTTTTATTTATTATATTTTTTTTTATTTAATATGTTTTCATGTTTTATTTTTTTTGTTACAGTTTGAGTTCTGGTAGCACACAAGGGCTTATAAAAGAGTCCGGCGTGCGGGGGAGCCGGAGCCGCCTGAGCCCCGACCGGGGCACCGTACATGGCAGCGAATAAGCGTAAGTCTGCTTATATATTATTAAAATTTTTATAAAGATTTAATGGTTTTTTTTTGTTTTTATGTTTCAGTTCACCCCGTGGCAGACGTTGCGCGCTCTGCGCGAAGCGAGCCGTTGGGCGAATGACAGGTTCCAGGAGGAGGCCTTTTACCTGGACGAGTTATTCTTCCATGAGGTGATTCAATATGTGTCAGCAACCAGGCAACAGCTGTTAACGTTGGAGTTAACAGCTACTTGTGTTAAAATTTTTGTAGGCACTGTGCCTATCGTGCATATGTGCCGTGATTAGTTTTTTCGATGGTGTCGTTATTTATATAAAGTGTTTTTTTCTTTTTAGTGACAGTGTTCCCTCCCCGGTTTAAAATGTATAGAGAGAGAGAGAGAGAGAGAGAGAGAGAGAGAGAGAGGCGAGGTAAGCGAGAGAGAGAGGAGAGAGAGAGAGAGAGAGAGAGAGAGGCGAGGTAAGCGAGAGAGAGAGGAGAGAGAGAGAGAGAGAGAGGAAGAAAAATAAATCAATGGTGCCACTTTCTGTCGAATACACCCCCTCCTCACGGTTTCCCGCTCTTTTGGGAATCCGAGGGGAGGAGGTGGGAGGTTGACAGAAAGTGGCACCATATACTACTGCCGTGATTCGTGACCTCGCAATCTTGAAGTTGGCGGAATGGAATTATTCGACTCCTGTTTCGCGAATATGCCGATCAGCGCGGTGCTGATAACAAACAACATACCCCTGCCACCGACGTCAGACTGATACAAGATATTAAAAGAATATCACGAGTCGAAGATGGGGGGTCATCGCGGTATGTCGAAAACGTACGCGAAAGTCGTGCACGACTTCGATTGGCGCAACATGCGGCCAGAGGTACAGCAATTCGTGGTGCGGTGCAAAGTCTGCCAAACGAAGAAGCTGATAAGAGTGAAAACCCGTCTGCCCATGCTAATTAGCAACTCTCCGACGTTCCCGTTTGAACAAATAGCGTTGGATTTTTACGGTCCGCACGAAACGACAGGGCGGGGCAACAGGTATATCTTATCAATAGAAGATACGCTAACTAAATATGTAATACTCACGCCAACAGAATACGCGAACGCGGAAGAGGTAGCGCGGGTAATGACAGAAAAATTCATATGCGTATTCGGACGTCCGGGAAAGATCGTGACGGACCAAGGAAAACACTTCCAGAACCGAACGCTGGAAGAACTCGCGTGAATATTCAGTATCGATAAATTTGCGACAACGGCGTACCACTCGAAGTTCAACGGTTCAATCGAGAGGATGCATCATACGTTAACAGAGTACTTGAGAAAATACTTTAAAAAAATTAACCATTGGGACGAGTGGACAGCCGTCTGCCAACAGGCGTACAATTGCACCGTTCATGAGAGCACGCGATACATGCCGGAAGAGCTTGTCTTCGGCATGAAGTCGCGTACGCCCTCAAGTTTTTCGTGAGCAGAGGAAGCGACATTATACAACGATTACATCGATGAAATGACGAACAATTTAACCGAATTACAAACATCAGCCGCGCTTAATTTGATACAGTCAAAATATAGGTTGACGCACTACTATGACCGGAAGATAAACACAGAACATTTCTGGGAGGGCGAGTTAGTTTTTTTCTTAAAGGAGCCGAAGAACAAAAAATTCGCGGTCGAATACGTAGGCCCTTTCGAGGTCATCAGCGTAAACAGAAAAACGAATAACGTAACGATTGCGAACGAGGAAAAAACTGAAACGGTACATGCGAATAAGCTTGAACGTAACAGCGAATTAGCCAAGCACGCGAATTGCGAAATAGAAGACCCTACGGAAACGTCATTTTTTTACTATTTTTTTTCGCGGCGCTAAACGCGAAACCAATGAGATGCGAAAAACACAACGCAAATGACATATGAAAAAATATGTTAGAGTCCTACTCGGGTACAGCGCAAGAGCAGACATACCAGAGGGGCAATCGCCCGAAGGACCCTTGCGCAAGATACGCAGGCTCGACGGGAACTTGGGGCTTATAACTGAGTGAATAGCGCCCTTAGCCACTTCCAGCTCGGGGTGGAAGGTGGTCCAAAAAGTGGACCTTAACCCCTATTTTAAGGCTGACCAAGTAATCGAAGATAACGTCCAGCGGATTGTAGAAGCGTGCGGGCCAAAATGCGAAAATGACGCAGTTGTCAGGGCAGCAAGCGGCGTCGCACGACAGGCCGAGCACAATCGCAAAGAGAAGCATGAGCGTAAGCGACGATGGGCCTGGATCATTCCTTTCGCCAGCTAACTACACAAATTATTGTATCAATCCGCATATGATGCCACCTGAAACCCTGCGCGAAGCCATTGACCAGACGGTAAAGATCGCAATTACAACCACCAAATTTTCTCGCTCAGAAGAAATATTTTTAGCCCTAGCGATCATGAAGATGTCGAAAATTACAATACTGTTTACGGAAGGCTACTTGATATACCAGGTAGCCATTCCACTGCTCGATCTACAGGACTTCTTCCTGTTCAGGGCGTCACCGGTGCCAGCAATGCAGCATACGTATACGGCGACGTTACACTGCACATGCGTAACGTCGCTGCATACGTATGGCCGCAATCACCTTATTTCGCCGTGAGCGCATCAAATCGTACATACCTACCGGTTCTATCCGAAAACGCAGCGAAATTGCTCGAATTGGATGAACTGCGAATAGCCGTGATTCCGCAACCAGTGCGCAACATCAAGAAAAACTCGCCGTGTGAGATCAGGATAGCTGCCGAAAAAGGTAATCCAGCGTTGTGCGATGAACGCTTTAGGCACGTGCGCGACACCTTTTGGCTACGGCTAGACAGAGCCAACGCATGGTTGTTCGCCACTCGGGTGCCGAAAACTTTGTATACACAATGTGTCAGAGTAGAGCAACTCAGGGACACCATCTCCGGGATCGGAATAGTGGAGCTTCAGCCAGGCTGCCTCGCGCACAGAGCAAGCGTGCTAAACGAATCAAAATTTGAAACCGTTAAAGTAGACACTGCGTGAATCTTCGAAAGTCTAAGCAACCGGCGCAGCGCTGCACGAAATAGCTGCTAGAGCAAACGAGATCGCCAGCTGAAAAGCGACCTCCTTCGAGCTGCCCAATCTAAGTAACAGCACGTCAATTTTCGGACTGTAGATCTCGGGCGCTATTGGAGTCCTCGTGATATTGGCTGTGGGCGGATTTTTGGTGTACCGCCGCTGAAAAGGTAGTCCCATTGACCGAATAATTAAACAGCAGGAGCCAATTATGGCCCTCGAACAGGCGCGTTGCCTCACGGAGCAGGGCCGCAGCGAACTCAAAGATTTAATTACACCTAGAATTACCTTGGTAGCCTATGCGTCGATCCTCCGGGAGTCTGGTCGCGCGCCAATATAAACGCTTCATGACTATCGATAACAAATACGCCGTTAAATTTTAAAAGGGAGCCAGTAGCTTTTCGCTTCTCTTATAGTTAAAATAAATGGAACACGTTCAATTTTTTTTCCTTTCTTCTAGAGGAACTTTTATTTTCTGATTAAAAACTCTTGCAACAATATTTGGTCTATCGATTGTTATTTCAATGTGTTGTAAATTTTCTTTAATCTCTTTCAATTTTGAATTACGGTTCATGGTAATTAATTCCCTGCGGTTAAGAGTACTTAATTTTAGTGCATTGAGTCCATAATTTTTAAGTTATAGGGTTAGAGGGTTATAACTCGCGCAGAGCAATGGAAACTTACAGTTTTATGTACAGTGAAATATACACGTAGTGCACAGTGGAATTCGAATTACTGGAGCTCAGATGTATAGACACTTATGTAAACAAAGAGGTGTCCCCAAAATCGTCAAGAGTCAGGCTTGAATAGAGGATCTCTGGATTTCTAGCCCGATACTCTACCAATTGAGCCATGGTCGCATTATTTACGATATTTTTGAAGTCCTAGATCATTAAAACAAAGTTATTTTTAAATTAATGGCATGGAATCTAAATAATTTTGTTTTAATGATCTAGAATCTTCATAAAATGATGAGGGTAAAGTTATCATTTTTCATATTCCTAAATTTTCATCTTTTTTGTTTACAAATAATCGTCCTTAACGTATGTTGATGTTATTTTAAATAACATAATCTTGATCCTTCAATTTTAACCAAAATATCAACAATAAATTACTCTGATAATTTTCCTAAGTTTACAAATGGATTAAA
Source organism: Philotrypesis tridentata (assembly GCA_018906965.1). Lineage (NCBI taxonomy): Eukaryota > Metazoa > Arthropoda > Insecta > Hymenoptera > Pteromalidae > Philotrypesis > Philotrypesis tridentata. The sequence goes on along the minus strand of JACCIB010000299.1, from coordinate 85,703 downwards.
TTCATTTCTAATGCTAAATCTATAATTATGAAATTGCAGCATTGATATATTATTTTTGCTATTTACATCTGTCATTTTGGGCATCCATCCAAAACCACCATTTTGGAAATATAAGAGAGTCAATCATAGGATCTACATGTTTACAACTATAAGGTATACTTGATGGTTCTTCATATTTCGAACACATGCAAATGTCTTGATCAGTCGGAGGTAGTCCTTCTTCACCGACAAATACGACAGCAACATCGTTGCACCTGACTTCATTATAAATATTTTTATTTAAGTTAGAATCGGGTTATGTACATTCTGACATAATTAGAACTAGTAGTATTTTGTTTACATTGGTAACGATTCTGCTCCTTTACTTCTACTAGACCGAGAGCAGCGCGCTTCGCGCGCTCTAATTTTTCTTGCAGTTTGTTTATAATTTAATAGTACTCAAAAATACTTGAAATAATCGCAAAGTCGATTTTTATTTTGAAAATTTTGAAGAATTATTTCTCTTTTAAAAGATATTTTTTAAAGTACAGTTTATCCTATTTATCTTTATATTTAAAAAGAACTTATCGAACTGTGCATAGGTATAACTATATATGAAGAGCTCATGAACCCATTGTCGATTCTATTGTGCATAAAATAAAGACAAATCTTTCTCAATTTATTGTACCTGCGCTCTTCTTGCATGCAGATCTTTTGTGCTATTATATTAGGCTAGAATATTAGATCAACATCAGCGGACTTCGCGCGCTCTAACCTGAAACTAACGCATTCACCGGAAACACATGAACCATGATACATGAACATATTGGCTCTTGAGTCTTGACGCACGCGCACAATATCAGCCAATCACAATTCGTCTTCAGCGGCTTCAAAACATCCGGTCATGACTTTTTATTAGTGGGATTTCGTATATCATTTTGTATACCATAACATAATTGTTATTAATACGAAGGTAATGCGAATTTTTTCAGAAGATAAAGTGAACATAACATGGTGTTTTCATACCGCAAAAGTTTATAATATTAAATACGGTTCATCAGGCAGCCCGATACAAGGTGCGACCACGTTGTGGAGCTCTCGACGGCTTCCCGAGAGAGTAGGAAAACCACAACGTCACATTGACGCCCAACGTGTGGCGAAAAAGGATCGGGGAAAAGCGAAAAACGAAACACACGCGACTTGGCCATTTTGTGCCACTCGGTCATATTGGAAAACGTGACGCGAATGAACGAACACGGCGGAGATAGTAGCAAGCCGGAGGAGACTAAAATTTAATTTCGCAAACGAGGCGGTGCAGTGAAAAATTCCAAAATTTTTTTTTCTCACCACTACACTACCATAGTGTACGGCCAACACGCTATACGTGCATTTCCGAAAAAATTTGTTTTTCTTTGTCACGACGGTCAGTCAAATCGTTTACAGCATAGCCAGACAACCGACAATTGCCAGGCCGTCGGATAATTTGATTTCGCCCGTCGACAAATTAGAGAAATTCCGCGACTATCCGCGTAAGCTATATGACCATTTCCGAAGAAAATCGAAAATAATTTTTTTTATAATTCCAACACGTGCACGACCCACTCAACAAAATTAAATTTATGCTGGCAAAAACAACGTCCCAGTATTCCGCATGCCAACAATAATTAATAATAATTATTTATAATTACCCCCAACATTATATATATCACCCTTACGACTAACAGTACCCTCATATTTCTATAGACGGTTAACGGTAGTACACCAATGATGTAATGGACGAACTGCTTCGACGTACGCAAGGCAACGGAGAAAAGATATCGACATACATTATGAACTTCAGACATATAGCCGATCATCTACAAAAACCAATGCCAGTCAAGAAACAGATCACTCTACTCACCGACAGATTACGGCCACTTTATAGAAAAGCTCTCAAAGATAAGAAAATTAAAACTTTCCACGACGTAAAAAAGTACTGCAAATAGCTAGAAGACGACCTCGAACATGATGCCAGGTACGCTCCGCCACCGCCAGCAGAAAAATCAAAATTCCCAGCAGCAGCATGGTCAACCACCCCAAAACCAAAAGTTACCGCAACAGAAGAAGTAGCGGAAACCACAGAAGAACCAACCAAGACAAAGAAAAACAAAAAGAAAAAACCAGCAACAACAGAGAAAACAAAGACAGAAACAACAATTAAGACACAGGAAGTGTGTGCAACAACTCAACAAGTTCCTGCGCCACATACTCAGCTACCAATACCACAACAACCTGTACAACAACCTTTCACGCCAGCACTAAGCCAGCAAACAGACCAATCGCAACAACAAACTCAGTATTATGGACCTTGTTAAGTTTGCGAAACAGTTGGGCATAGAGCAGCAGAATGTCCGAAAACACAATGCTACAATTGCAAACAATACGGACATAGAAGAAACGCGTGTAAATACCCGTTGAAACCAGCAGGCAGATGTCAGGTATGCGGTCAAATTGGAGCACCATTTAAAAACTGTAAAAACTGTGTCAAGGCCAGAGAACTGTTACAGCAATTGCAACCAAAAGTATTACCAGAGCAATCATGCCAGATCTGCGGGCAAAAGGGGGCAACGCTACCAGACTGTCCCAACTCCACGTCAGAAAGCTTCTGGGAAATGGACAAACGGAGGCGGCAACGGTGCAGCCGACCTCCGTCTTCACACCGTGGCCCCAGTCGTAACCTGCAAAATTGACTCGCATACCCGGAATCTTCCCACGGGTATGTCAATTTTGGGAGGGGGAGAAAGTGACATACATCCACTAGAGAAAGTGCAAAATCAGACAGTAGCAGCCAGAATCGTCACCAACGGCCAGGCTGACCACAGTCAGGAAAAAGCACTTATGAAGCAGAGACAACAGACTAATGAGGCAAACGTGGAAAGAGGAGATGCCAGGGTCAAACCACGGTCAGACTCTATCACGAAGAGGGAAGAAACAAAACAAAAACAAGAACAAGATAAAAAAGGAAATCACGCTCAAGCAAATACGGTCAGAGACGCGGAATCTAAGCCAGACGGGACGCCGGCTGCGCCAATGGAGAGTAGCGATGAAGACACTAAGGTAGAACGAGAAATCCGACTATACAAGAAGCGAGGCTTTCGAGTAGAGAAGGAAACGATTCGTGGTCATGGACTAGAAGACATCGAAGAATTCTCAAAAGAGAGCCCGGAGAAGATAAAAGAAATGGCAGAATTCAGGAAAGTCGAAAAGCTTATGCGGACCGAGGCGCAAATAGATCTCAGACCGGAGCCGACCATAACGTCAACTTTACCCAAGGTAGACATTAATGACGAGGAAACGGTCGGAAAACTAGTACAAGCCTTGGACTTCGGCGAGACCAGAGTTACAGCCAGACAAAGCGACACGGAAATCGAAGAAGCTACGAACGTGGAAACCGGATCGGAAGAAGAAGATGGCAGCTCCAGTGAAGGTGAGGTGCACCTTATCGAAGCGAAAGAGTTGCTGAAAGACAACCAAGAGAGGATAATCCGTACAAAGATTACCGATCTGATGGAAGAGGAGACAGATTGTACTAGATTGAGGAAGATTGAGGCTGCGGTGGAGGCTCTTATCAATGATACACTACCAGACGTCCGAACTTCTGCACCGATAGTGAAAGCTGGAGTCGACCAGGTATCACAAGAGTCAGAAATGCCTATTGCCGGAGCCACAATAGATAATAGAGAGTATATAAGAGTCAATTTAGGAGGACAAGAATACAGAGCACTATTTGACCCAGGGGCTACAATTTCTTTAGTAGGCTCGGGAATAGCTGAGAAGTACTAAAAGAGATTACAACCCTGCACGACGACAATCCAGACAGTCACTGGCGAACTGAATCCAGTCCTAGGATTTTTGCCTATTCATTTAGAGCTAGATGGAATAAGCGAAACTCTGAGTGCCAGAGCAGTAAAAGATGTCAGACATGAAATGATATTGGGTAAAGAGTTCTGCGACACATTCAAAATAGACTCAAGCTACAAAGGATGGTGGCGAGCTAATGAAGGAAAATGGAGAGAATTCGACAGACAAAGAGCCAGATCCCCGTCGGTCATTATCGCCGAGAGCGACGAGGAAAGACAGGAAATAGAGCAGCTGGTCGCCGGTATTTTACCAGAAAATTCCGGTGGAGAGCTAGGTTTACTGACCCCACACCCATAAGATGCAAAGCAAGAAGGAGATCACCTCAGAAGATTGAGGAGATTCAAAAGGCAGCAATCGAATTGAGGCGTTTAGGGATAATTGAAAGATCAGCCAGTGATCATTGCAGCCAACCGCTGTTAGTACCAAAGCCAGACGGAACTGAAAGGTTTTGCGTGTACTACATAGAATTGAATAAGGTAACCAAGAAAGACAGTTATCCCTTACCACAGATGGACATGATCTTAGACCGATTGCGAGCCGCCAAATATCTAAGTAAGATAGATTTGAAGCAGGCATACTTCCAAGTGAAAATGCAGGAAAGTAGTAAGAAGTATACTGTTTTCGCCGTGCCCGAATACGGGTTGTGGCAGTTTAAACGCATGCCTTTTGGGTTATGCAACGCTCCCAGTACTCTGCAGAGGCTGGTTGACGTTTTATTCGGTCCTGAGGACTCTCCGAACGTCTTTGGCTACCTCGACGACATTGTCATTGCAACCGACACACTCGAAGAACATAAACACCGAGTCAGACATGTACTCACAAAACTAACCTCAGTCGGATTAAGTATCAACCCGAAGAAATGTGAGTTTTGTGTGAAAGAGATAAGATACCTAGGATTTATCCTGGATAGAGACGGACTAAGAACAGACCCCGCCAAAGTTGAACCAATCTTGAGGTGTCCAGTCCCAAGAGACTTGACACAACACACACAGACCAGAAGAACTGGAATTGGGGAGAAGAACAGCAAGAAGCCTTCGAGAAGTTGAAAATATCCTTGACGAATGCGCCAGTTTTAGCCAGACCAGATTTTACGAGACCTTTTACGATCCAGTGCGACGCGAGCAATTACGCAGTCGGAGCCGTTCTCACACAGGAGTTCGACGACGGAGAACATCCTATAGTTTATGTCAGTCGAGTTTTAACAGCTCCTGAAACAAACTATATGACCACCGAGAAAGAATGCCTGGCACTCATCTGGTCGATCCAAAAACTGCGACATTTCGTAGAAGGATATCACTTTACAGTGATCACCGACCATAGTGCACTACGCTGGCTCAGGTCTCTTAAAGAACCGAAAGGATGACTAGCTAGATGGTCGATCGAAATCCAGCAATGGGGATATAGTCCATCGAAGCGGCACGAATCATGTCGTCCTCGACGCTTTATCCAGAATGATCGAGCCAGAAGTAGCGGCCACGACGACTATAGAAGACATAAGACCGTACATAAGACGGAAGAACGACGTCGAACAGAATCCCTCGCATTACCCGGAGTGGCGCATCGAGAATGATAAGCTGTATCGACACAAAGAAGATCTGATGCTCGATCCGATCACGCACCCAGACGAAGGCTGGAAATTAGTCGTGCCAGAAGAATTGCGGGAGCGAGTGTTAACTACCGCACACGCGGAAATATCCGTCGGACATCTAGGCATCGAAAAAACATACGACAGGATCGCTAGAGAGTATTTTTGGCCCGTATTATTCCAAGACGTGTGCAAATTCATTATAAGCTGCCAGACTTGCCAGGCTTACAAAATCTCACAGCAGGCTCCTCAAGGATTAATTGGTAAACGGTTGGTAGAGAGACCGTGGGCAGTGGTAGCAGCTGACGTCATGGAATTCCCCAAAAGCTCCAGCCAGAATAAGTATTTGGTAGTATTCCAAGATCTTTTCTCACGCTGGATAGAAGTCTACCCGTTACGCCAGGCCACTGGAAAAACAATAGCCAGAGCATTTGTGGAATTGATTTTGTTCAGATGGGAAACGCCGGAGTATTTGCTAACCGATAACGGAACCGAATTCATCAACAAACACTTAGCGGAGACGTTGGAGCAGTACGGGGTAAAACACGTAACAACTCCACCTTATCACCCGCAAGCAAACCCTGCGGAGAGAAGTAACCGCACCGAACGATAGTCATTGGGATAAATACCTACACGAATTAAGACACGCAATAAACACAGCCAGACAATCCACCTTGAAAACCTCGCCAGCCTTCTTAAACTACGGCCGACACCCGACACAGGTGAAAAGCCTACGGGCAGAATGGGAGGGGGAGTCGAAAAAAATAAGACTGGACTCGGCTGTGTTGGAAGACAGGATAAAGAGACTAGACGCGCTACGAGACTTAGTTGCCAGATTCATCGACGATGAACGGGACAGACAAGCTAAACGCTATAATAAAGGGAGAAAAGTCGTAGAATTCCAGGTAGGGGACACAGTTATGAGGAAATCCCATCCCCTGTCCAATGGCAATGAGAAATTCTCGGCTAAACTCGCCCCAAAGTAGGATGGCCCCTTCACCGTCACACAAAAGTAATCCCCGGTGGTCTATATCGTAGAGCCAAACGAAGGTAAAAGCCGGAAAGTTGCCAAGGTGCATGTAAGTGACCTGAGAAGGTACATAGCCCCCAGACAGCCACCAACTAACTCTCCTGATCCTGACCCTAACGCGATGTCCCAAGTAAGTGCATGCACGAGCTATACGAGATCGCCCAAACCTTCCGTAAGTACTCTGGGAATGGGAAAACCATCCCCACCCGTCTCAAATAAACATACTAAAATCAGTTTCATTTTAGACATGGTCAACCCACCATAGCCGGAGAAGAGGAGCTGGGGAGACGAGGAACCGGAAAACATCTCCGACTTCCTACCTCCCTCGGAATTCGAGATCTAGGTGAGGCGAGAGCGCATGGCGAGGGCGGCGCACCTCCGCCTGACAAACGCCCGAGCGGCAACGGAGGCCAGCAGCAAAGCCGAGGAGGTGGCGGCCATTGACCACCCGGAGGAAGAATCTCCCCGACCCCCACAGCCAGACAGTCCCATGGACTGCGGCATCACAGAGGCCGAGGAGAAGGAATTGCTCCAGGAAGTCAGCCGCCCAACGACGCCCACCGGCGCCACCACCACCCCAACCGAGGGCGGCGAACACCGGCAGTTTCCCCCGAAGACCCCGCCCAGGCAGCCCCTTTTGTGGACCAGTGCAGGACCACTGATCCTAACACCGGCCACCGGGGTTATCCAAAGGCCGAGGTCCTTGTCGCTGAGGAGACCGGCTCCGGAGTCACTCCTGACTCCCGTGAGCACGGCCACCTCACAGCCAGAAAGGCAGCCAGACGAGGCGCGAGAGCGAGACACACCCAGTCTGGCCATGGCTGGCTGGGGAAGGGTTGACGCCTTCGCACCGCGCCGAGCTCCATCCGCAGAACCCGAAGAGCCTATTCTCGGGGCGGTGGGGCCGTCGCAACAGGCGGGGGCGCCACCCCGAACTAGACCCCTATCGGCCAGACTGGGGCCGCCCCCTCAACCCTGCACTGCCAGAACAGTCAGTCCGGACCCCGCGAGACAGAAGAGAAACCCCGCATGTCCGTCGAGCCCTTTAAAAGGCCCCTGCAGCCGCCCCGCTTCGTCCCGATACAGGGCGACTCGACGCCGGCGGACCACCTCCTTGGGACCTTGGGGTTGAGCCAGAGGACCTGGCCGCCGCACAGCCAAACACCCCAGGGCTCCCACCGGGGCAGCCAACCCGCAGCAGGAGCCGCAGCAGGGCAAGACGGCAGAGAGGCCCCCGGCAGCTCACCGTGGCGGATGTTTTCTCCACGCTGCCTCAGCCCCAAAGGAGATCGAGGCGGGACATCACCCCCCCCCCCCCCCAGGACCTCCAACAGGCGAAGGTCCGTCGGCAGACGTCGCCAGCATTGCCAGAGAGCGAGCAAGGGCGGTGCAGTTGCCCGTGAAGTGGACAGGCCTGCGATTCGGCGACCTCAGGGCGATCCCAACGGAAGCCGACCTGGATCCCCCAGCCTACAGCTGTTTTAACTGCTGGAGATTCGGGCACCAGAGCGGCGACTGTCGGGAATCGCCCCGACTCCCTTACTGCAACAATTGCAGCAGAAAGGGGGTCGACATAACCGACTGCCCGCGCTGCGGTGACCGCTACCGCGAACTGCAGCGACGGCACAGCCACGACAGCCAGAGGTCGAGGTCGGCTTCGCGCCCGCGTGCCACCTCGAGCGTCACAGCCAGAGGAGCCCCAGTCGGAGAGGTCCGACACCGAGCCCACCCACCACCACCAGCGGATGGAAGAGACGGACAAAGGAGAGTGAGCTTCGAGGAAGCGGCACCACCTCTCCCATCAACGTCACAAAGTGGGCCAGCGGCAGCCGCCACCACTTCAGACGATGGGCCGACCTCCCCGAAAAGGTCAAGGGAAACCTCTCCGGCACCAGTACCTACGGAGGCAAGGCAGGAGCAAAGCCCGTCCCGGGAACTCACGAACAGGGAGATCCTGGAGCTCATCCGGGAGACCAGGAACTTCCCGGCGGACATACGAGACGCCATCCTCCGTAAGGTGCTGAAAACCGACAAGAAGGGATGAAGAGAGACAGCACAGCCAGAACCTATGCAGGTGGTAAAAGACAGTCGTGAGTACAAACAAAATTTTTTTTCCTCTCTCCCTACTTGGCTAACATACTCTTTTTCCACAGAAAACTAATCAATCCCGGAAAATGGTGTCCCTTCGAGCCCTTCTTACGCTGGAGAAAACTTACCAGAATGTAAGGTTTGGGAGGGGGAATGTGACGGTCAGCCATCAGCCCCAGCTCGCCTGGACATCACCGGAGCCGTGCTAATAAGAAAAAAGCATGTACTTACACCCGGTGGTGTTTACAGGAGAACCTACACACAATAACCTCCAGTTATTTAAACTGTTGAGGCTCGCACCGCGATCAGTTCTGCGCCGCGCGATTTACAGGGCACGAGGCTTCATCCGAACGAGAGGACGAGCAGTCAGCCAGAGCAACAGCCAGGTAGACGCAAATCTTATTTGAAGTGCGCGTTCCCCCGTGTCGGCCGGACAATACCGCCAGAGTGTGCTTCCCGCGCACAATCTCTCCCACATTTTCTTATTTATCTTTTTTTTAATAAATGCCAGGCGATTAATCTGACTTCGTGTGTGCTTATTCGACAAGCCTCCCCGCCTATCCTTCTTCCCAATATCCGCGGCCGTGAGAAGTAAGTTCGTGCACCGCTGAGCAGCCGGCAAAGCGGTTGATGAACCGAGCGTCCACATTTCAATTAAAAATTTATAATATTAAATACGGTTCATCAGGCAGCCCGATACTGGGTGCGACCACGTTGTGGAGCTCTCGACGGCTTCCCGAGAGAGTAGGAAACCCACAACGTCACAACATATATACTAGTTTGTTCCATCCATTTGATAGTTTTTTTGTCGTGAAAACGACAGGTTGTTTATAGCTTCCTCCGAAGGGACTAAAACCTCCTATAGATTTTGCGTTATTAACGAAAACGTGTTTTTCGCAATAAGTCTTCTAATTCGGAAAATAATTAACCAATTATTTTGAAAAAAATTATGATAATGTATAATGTTTAGAGACATATTGTTGGAAAACTTTACGCCATTTCCCAGAATGGTTATTTAGAAAATTGAAAAACATTTGTTTCGGTTCTCCAACGATTACACGAGTAAAATGGTTTCGATGCACTTGAAATAGTGCATTTTTCACATGTCTTGAAGTGTATGTTTGCGCAACTTATAAAACTTGTCTGTATCTGAAATATTTACATTTTCTGATATTTTCTAATAAATTTTCAAATATTCACACCTCAGCGAACAGTTGATCTTTAGCAATGATCAGCAGGACAATTTCTTCGTAATCGTGCCGACTTGTAAAAATCACAAAAGCTTTTATTTTTCTAATAGTTTACTGCAAAGGTTTACTTCAGTAAAATTTTTGTTTCCTCCAAAGGGAAGCTTTGTGATAGGGATTTTTAGAAGTTTGCTTAAAAACACTTAAAATAAGATTCTAAGATATTTGGCATCTAAAATATTTTCCTACGCACCCGCTCGCGCGAAGCGCTTTCTTATAAGGGCCTCAGATTCTCTGCATCTGTATCAGAGGGTCAAGCCCCTCCCCCGTGTCTCTATGTCTCCCCTCCATGCATTAATGCGGATGATATTCTATTCAATTACACTTGAGGATGTTGTTTCGCCATTTATGGATGCACAGCATCCCCCATTTACCGAAAAATTTCGATACCTGGGGTATACTTTGCGACAAACAATATAAATGACATATAGTCTAGTCAAATTAGATTTTGAGGTGACATTAATTCCGAAGTGAAAGGTTAAGGGCTTAAATTTTTCGGGGGAGTGCATATAATAATATAATAAGTTTGATAACAGTGAGTACCGCGGGCTTAATAAATAATTAACAATTTAAGTTGCATTTTTGCATTCTTTTTAGATTTCGCGCTGCGTATTGAAAAGTATTGGCTATATCGAAAAATGTTTAAGACAAAAGTTGTTCCTTAGTGAATTCCCTACAAAAAACTCAGCGATAGCACCCCTCTATCTCCTTTAGTTTATTCGGGAATCGATAAAAACGGCGAAATTGTTTAAAATCCAAAATAGTTAATAACTTTTATAAAAATAAATATTTTACATTAATATTTCGTGAAAGTGCTGTACTCAATGATTCTAAGTAGCGGTTAAAATTTGAAGCCTCTCTCTATAATAGTTTTTGTGCAATTAGTCGCAATATGTTGAATATTTTTATTTTTCATGGTACTGGCAAAACGTTAAAAATCGTTTACATTGGTGCCCACTGTTTGTGAGCAATCCTAAAGTGTTATATTTTCAAAAACTTTTTGCGGAATTCCAAAATTTTAATTAGGGCAGCTCCAGCATGCATTTGTTTAAATAGTAATTAATTAATAATAATTTTTGGAAGAATTTGTCGATCTTCCCGAGGCAAATTGTTTGAATGGGTTAAATAAATTTACCCATTCTTTTTGTAGTCGACGTTTCGACGATCATGGTCGTCCTCTTCAGGAAACTGTCAAAGTTTATTATGTTTAAAAAACTTACAAAAATTATACAAACAATAAAGTCAAAGAACTTACAGATGTAGAGAGAGTACACAATATTTCAATCATCTCCCACGGCTAACTGTAACCGAGGGAAATGTCGAGAAACCGAAAAACGACGCAACATTGTTTATTTTTCGGCTACTGTCTCGGAAATGAGAAAGTAGTCGATAATCCTCACTTATATACTGCGAAAAGTTCGCAGTCTTCCGCGCGCTCTGTTTACACGTGACGTCACATATTCACCTTCTACCTATGATGTATACATATTGTGTTCGTTAATTTTTGAGCTGGTGTATTAAGTGTGTGTACACGCTATTTAATTTCTGTGTATCTTCTCTCTTATTTATTCCGTTTTCTTGCATGTGGATGTGCATCATTTCTGAGATCAATCGTTTATTCAGATTTTTCTCCCTATCTTTAATACTGAATTTTTCAAAATTGAAACTATGGTTTTGTTTGTTTATGTGCTCAGAAATGACACTATCTTTCAAATGTTTTCATAAGAAGAACATAATTATTGTAAAAGAACTCTTGTTTGACAATGGTTATCCGACTGACTTTGTAAACAAATTTGTGAAGAAACGTTTGTCTACAATAAAAACTAGTAGACAACCGGAGCAAAGAATGAGTAACAATACCTATAAGAATTGTGTTAGTTTACCCCATGTTAGCGATTTCTATGAACATGTACAGTATGCATTAAAGCGAAAAAACATTGTAACTGTCCCAAAGATACACAGTCAAATGTGTAATATCATTGAAAAAGGGAAGGACAAAACTGAAAAACATCTCGAAAAAAATGTAGTATATAAGCTAAAATGTAATAATTGTACCGCTACGTACGTGGGCCAGACAAAAAGAAGTGTGTGTACACGCATTGAGGAGCACAAAAAATCAAAAGATAGTGTCATTTCTGAGCACATAAACAAACAAAACCATAGTTTCAATTTTGAAAAATTCAGTATTAAAGATAGGGAGAAAAATCTGAATAAACGATTGATCTCAAAAATGATGCACATCTACATGCAAGAAAACGGAATAAATAAGAGAGAAGATACACAGAAATTAAATAGCGAACAAAAATTAACTTTGACAGTTTCCTGAAGAGGATGACCATGATCGTCGAAACGTCGACTACAGAAAGAATGGGTAAATTTATTTAACCCATTCAAACAATTTGCCTCGGGAAGATCGACAAATTCTTCCAAAGATTATTTAATACGCCACCGAGGGAAAAAATCACGGTAGCAAGTGTATACTTGTCTACATCCTTATAGTAATTAATTAATAATTGTACTGTATCCAACTTTAAAATTTGATCAAAATGTATTATAATGCATTGAAAAGCAGTGATTTTTCTCTAAATTTTAAGAAAAAAAATAATATAATACGCCACTTAGGGGCCGAGATACGTTTTTTTAATACGCTAATACTCCTTATATATACAACATTTCGTAATGATTCAAATGTTGTTAGAAAGTAGAAATGTTGTAATTTTCAAATCACTACAAGTCGATACGCATCGAATTGAATGTGACTAACAAATCGAGTGTTGATTAAAGGCGATGCGCGCAACGGGGCCCGACGGCGCGCCGCGGCGTGGCCGGCCGCGGAGTGGGGATGGCCCCGCGCTCTCAGCCCGAAACTGAAAATCTTTTTTCAAATCGGAGCGCTCGGAAAAAAAGACGGTAAATCAGTCAAATATGATCCGATTGTGCTCTTTATTTCTTAATTCGGGATAGCGCAGGTAAAAAATGCGATTGGTCGAATCCGATTTTTGTTAACATTATTCATCGTATTATTATTGAAAGTACATTATTCACTTTAAAAAAACTGATGGCCTTTATTGTGAAGCATTTAATACAATATTCTGATTGGTTGCCATAAGTAAACATGACTATGGTTACCGTCATTCATAGTTTATGATTAATATTGAGTGTAAAAGTAACCCAAATGACGCGCGAAGTGTCCATTTTAAAAAAGTGATGCTAATTTATTTGATTATATGGTTAGCATAGTTCATATAGTTTATGATTGATACTCACGGACTCTAAAATATAATCCGAATCGCGCGCTTAGTTTCTTATTAAGTATTCTTTTTTGTATACATTAATTTTTATATTTGTTATTTTAATACCACCATAAGCGAAAACAGCCGAAAGCGCGGTAGCGGTATATATATATAGATATGCAAGCCCGTTTTCGCTCATGTTCAAGTACGTTTGTCGTGTATTTACAATCTGTTTTCCGAAAAATTAATTAATACGTTGGATTTTAATAACTGTCAACTTTTCAACGTCATTTTCTAAATTTAAGAGTGCTCCACCGTGCGATCATCACGCCTCCTACCTCAAAAAACGTTTTTTTGTTTATTATAATTAATTGACCAACTTTAACTCATTCACTTTAATAGAGTTTCGTCACTCACCTTAGATATCCAAAAACATTTTAAAAAATTTGTATTTAATTCGTATTTCGTCGGACAAAATCCAAATGCAATATCCAAAGTGCCTGCAAGTCATACAAATTTGTCGGACGAAATAAAATTTTAATTTTGGCTTTTATACCATAAAAATAATTTTACCACATTTTTAGATACTAATTACAGGTGGCGAAACTGAGTTACACTCATTTTTCTTTCATTAACTTTGTTAAAATAATTAAAAAAAAACTGAGGTGTAATGTATGGACGCTGCGAAATTTATCGGACTTATTGAAAAAGAGGTAGAGCGCGAGTGTGAGCGTGAGCGAGAGAGAGGGAAAGAGAGTCGCCGCGCGCGGGAGAGAGACATTTGGCGAGAGTGGCTTGAGAGAGAGAGAGAGAGAGAGAGAGAGAGAGAGAGAGAGAGAGAGAGAGAGATGACTTTATGTTGACTCGCGGACGTCATAGAGATGTATAGAGGAATATACGGGCTAGGAATCTTTGGTGACTCGATATATGTAGTCCTATGGTTTACTCGAGGATGATAGAGGATTTTCAAATATCGCGCGGATTACAGATTATCTATAGGTGGAGCCACCGGATGGATATCGACATGATTGATTGATTGATCGATATCCATAAAGGGGGCGCGAATTTGCATATTGCGAAAATATATAGAGGACGTTAATTGATTTTCTAACCAATGATAAAATTGGATTTGGAAAAGAGGTCGCTGGGGAAAATCACGGATAGAGGAATAAATTAGTGGTGGTCTATTAATGGCCAATAGAGGATTTATTTCAGATAAAGGACCAATTGGAAAATTCGGTGATCAGATCGACGCTTCCGTGAAGAAGGAGGACGGGTGGGAAACACGCGGCATCTTTCCTCGGACGAAGCGTCGACCGCGTCACTCTGTCGACGGACGCCTTGGTGGTAGTCCGCACTCTGATTCCGTTCTTGGAGCTTTTCTGAGGCAGCACTGTCGCCAGTAATTTTCTTTTGGGTTGCCATCTTGTTGTGAGATTTTGGAGCCGCAGAGTTGACGAGGGATTTCCCATTGGAGTTCTTGTGGAATATTTATAGAGGAATTTGGTGAGAGTTTCGTGTAATATTTAATATACGGGATTACATATAGAGGAATAATTTACATATTGAGGAATACGTGCCGCGTTCGATAGAGGATTTCTTCGCGCGTTTCAGCGGATGGCGTTTTCCCTTTTGTATAAGTAGAAGCAATCGTAGAGGAATTTTCGCGGCCCTTTTCTATTTAGCACTACTGAGCAGCTGTGGATTTAGTAATATGTCCGTGTGCCCATGATCTTATTTCGAATTTTGAATTTGTTTGCTAAAAGAATTGACTGTAATAACAAGAATAGAATATATCCGTAATTTATTAACCAATATATTTGTGTTCAACAATTTCCACCCCGATTGCCACCACATTTCCCGCTTTTCATCCATTGCAGGGATACCCCGAGCCAAGGAAAAGGAAGAAAGCCGTGTGTTTAATAAATACTTTGTAAATAACTGGAATTCCCGTGCGGGTGGGAAAATTCCACGTTACAACTCTTAAGTAGGACCTTCCAATTTTGCATGACCGTGTATACAAAAGTGAACTCACAAAGTACAACAAAAATTCAAATCATAATTACACATAAAGTAATTGTCGTAGAGCACCAATATTTTGCCACATGAAATTACATATAAAACTATTCATTCACTTTAAATTTCAACCTTCAAAGTTGAAAAATGGCCGTCTTGGCGGTTTTTAAAGAAACATTGATTTTACGTTGTTTTCCTCGGTTTTCCGAGTTTTCCTCCGTGCCTATTGATCGGATAGGGGCGTTTATCTCATTTGCTTCAGAATTCAGAATCCAAAATAAAAGTAAAAAACAGAGAAAAACTGCATCTTTTCGATAATACTAAACAATATTCCCGCAGGAATCGATTGTTTAAAAGTATATAGGCTAAAATCATGGACACCATTTTCTACAGACTGGTCATATTAAAATAACAAATATATAAATTAATGTATACAGAAAAGAATACTTAAATAATGTACTTTCAATAATAATACGATGAATAATGTTAACAAAAATCGGATTCGACCAATCGCATTTTTTACCTGCGCTATCCCGAATTAAGAAAAAAAGAGCACAATCGGATCATATTTGACTAATTTACCGTCTTTTTTTCCGAGCGCTCCGATTTGAAAAAAGATTTTCAGATTCGGGCTGAGAGTGCGGGGCCATCCCCACTCCGCGGCCGGCTACGCCGCGGCACGCTGTCGGGCCCCGTTGCGCGCATCACCTTTAATCAACACTCGATTTGTTAGTCACATTCAATTTGATGCGTATCGACTTGCAGTGATTTGAAAAGTACAACTCTTCTACTTTCTAATATCATTTGAATCATTACGATATGTTGTATATATAAGGAGTAGTAGCGTATTAAAAAAAACGTATCTCGGCCCTTAAGTGGCGTATCCTATTATTTTTTTTCTTAAAATTTAGTACAATTATTAGTTAATTACTATTTAAACAAATGCATGCTGGAGCTGCCCTAATTAAAATTTTGGAATTCCGCAAAAAGTTTTTGAAAATATAACACTTTAGGATTGCTCACAAATAGTGGGCACAAATGTAAACGATTTTTAACGTTTTGCCAGTACCATGAAAAATAAAAATATTCAACATATTGCGACTAATTGCACAAAAACTATTATAGAGAGCGGCTTCAAATTTTAACCGCTACTTAGAATCATTGATTGCAGCACTTTCACGAAATATTAATGTAAAATATTTATTTTTATAAAAGTTATTAACTATTTTGGATTTTAAACAATTTCGCCGTTTTTATCGATTCCCGAATAAACTAAAGAAGATAGAGGGGTGCTATCGCTGAGTTTTTTGTAGGGAATTTACTAAGGAACAACTTTTGTCTTAAACATTTTTCGATATAGCCATTACTTTTCAATACGCAGCGCGAATTTTAAAAAATGCAAAAATGCAACTTAAATTGTTAATTATTTATTAAGCCAGCGGTACTCACTGTTATCAAACTTATTATATTATTATATGCACTCCCTCGAACAATTTAAGCCCTTTACCTTTTACTTCGGAATTAATCTCAAAAACTCATGGTTTTCGAGCTAATTTGACTGGACTAATAATCAATAAGAACAATTACGCATCTCTTCGAGCCACTATATTTATTAAATTTGCCGACGTTTCGAGTCGTTACGACTCCTCATCAGGGCTGCAGAGCCAATACAAAATATAAACAAATTAATTTTAAATAATTTAACAAATGAATTTTACAATTAAAATTATTACCTTAATAATGATAAAAAATCACACTATAAACATAATTCACACCAAATTTTACAAAGAATACGCCAGCTAGAATTAAAAATTGAAACTTATAAATCTTACTAATTATAAATATTAATAATCTTACTTATTGCAATGACCGAACGCTTGTAACAGCGTCGGTGTCACCAGATGGTGATGTGACACCGACGAGGATCAACGATCATACACAGTAATAACATTATGTATATCATTAGACTATAATACAAATACAAGTGTTCTACACGGCGGTAGAAGAGTCGGTCCGCAGACCGATAACATACAGAAAACAAATCTTTCAAGGAAGTGGCACAAGTTTAATACCACTTGTAGTAGGCACGAGAGCCCGCGCAGCAAAATCAATCGATCCTTCCATGATTTCAACGTATATGCAGTGATGTGGCCGGATCGTTACATCGCAACTCGGACTCTCGATCCTCCCACAAGGATGTGCCGCTCCGCTCCGCTAGCCAATCACTATATATACATGTTAGCTATGTAATAGAAAGCGAAGCGGTTTGCCACCTCCTCTCGCTTACTGTCATCCGCATCTCACTCACTCATTCCCCGCACAGTCCCTATATTCGATAAGTTAAGGTTGAATTAAAATTACAAAACAAACTTATAATTACGAATTTTTTGAACTAGATTTTAAATTTGAAATAACATTTTTATAACTTGCTTTGAGGTGGCACGTATCCTTAGCTCTATTCAGCGTGCCTTTAAAATATTGAATATGTAACATCTTCGAGAACCGTCTACGAAAAGTAGACGGTTCTTTATCCATGATTTCAATGTTATCAAATTTGAACGAGTGTCCCGTCTCTATCGCATGTACCGCAATAGGAGAGGAAAGATCTCCTTTTTCTATATAGCGTTTGTGCTCTGATTCTCGATTTTTTAAAGGACGATAGGTTTCACCTATATAAGTTGAATCGCAGTCGGCACAATCAATTAAATTCAATAAATTTATTAAGCTAGGCAAGGACCCGACTGCTGTTAGCGAAACTAGAAATGTTGTATATAAAATTGATTGTGCCGACTGCGATTCAACTTATATAGGTGAAACCTATCGTCCTTTAAAAAATCGAGAGTCAGAGCACAAACGCTATATAGAAAAAGGAGATCTTTCCTCTCCTATTGCGGTACATGCGATCGAGACGGGACACTCGTTCAAATTTCATAAAATTAAAATCATGGATAAAGAACCGTCTACTTTTCGTAGACGGTTCTCGGAGATGTTACATATTCAATATTTTTATGGCACGCTTAATAGAGCTGAGGATACGTGCTACCTCAAAGCAAGTTATAAAAATGTTATTTTAAATTTAAATTTGGTGTGAATTATGTGTATAGTAGTGTGGTTTTTTACCATTATAAAGGTAATAATTTTAATTTTAAAATTCATTTGTTAAATTATTTAAAATTAATTTGTTTATATTTTGTATTGGCTCTGCAGCCCTGATGAGGAGTCGTAACGACTCGAAACGTCGGCAGATTTAATAAATACAGTGGCTCGAAGAGATGCGTAATTGTTCTTATTGATTATCCATTAAGCTCGAGCGATAGATTCATACATTACAAAATATAAATGACCATGGGCGGGGGAGAAGGTATTTATGGAATTCTTAATCTATTCCGTTTAAATTCTTAATTCTGAATCCATAAGTTAATTTTATCATGCTGATTTCCTAAATGGAGGCACAACGATGTTTACAGAATGAATGTATCGATATCATAAATCATAGTTAATTAGAAAGTTTGTGTATCTTGGGATACTATAGTTTTTATTTCGTTAATAGTTTACTGCAAAGATTTGTATCAGTCAAACTTTTGCTTCCTCCAAGAGAAAGCTTTGCAATAGTGATTCTTACAAGTTTGTTTTAAAACATTCAAATCATGATTCTAAAATGTTTGGAAGTGAAATCGAGTGAAATCATAAAATTTTTATCTTTCGTATTTTAAAAGTAAAATCGAATATTTTTAAATGAAATTAAAATTTCCTTTAAGAGAATGGTAATATCTACATTTTAAAAAAGTTTCCGGTAGCTTCTATAGTTCCTAGGTTATGAATGAAAACATGTTTTATGTAAAAGCATTTTCAACTCGAAAAATAATCATCCAACTATTTTGAACAAATTCTTGTTTATGCAGAATGTTTAAAGATATGATGATGAAATTTTACGTTAATTTTCCTATTAGTTAATTAGAAAATTGAAAAAAAAAACGTTTCTCGGTTCTCCAACGATTACAAGAGTAAAAATCCTTCCATGCACTTGCAATTTAGGAAAATAGTACACTATGCACATACCTTGAACTGTATGTTTACAAAACTTATGAAACTTATTAGGATACGAAATATTGACGTTCATTTCTTTTTTTGAATAAATGTTTAAAAATTCGTAAAACAGCAAATAACCGGTATTTATCGATGATCAGCGGCTTAACTTCTTCGTAATTATGTGAAAATTAATTAGTTTTTATATTATTAACATTTCAATGTACAGTTTGATATATTGCAACAAGTCGCCCGTACACAAACAAGTACGAACGCCTAGCCCAAGGCCATGCACGCACACAAGCGTGCAAGCGCACGGCAATGCGAGGATCGAGGCGGCAGGAGCCGTACACGAAACCGCTAAAGGGGAAAGGGGGAAAGAGAGAGACTCGAAGACACTCGAGTCATCGTTGAACACAGCGCTGGAGAGAGAGAGAGAGAGAGAGAGAGAGAGAGAGAGAGAGCGCACCAGTAGAAGAGCGCGAAGGAAAGCGAGAGAAAGAGGACGCGACAGCGCGTTATAAGACGCTGCCGCGCAAGGAGGAGTGGGAAGAGTTTTCGGACAAATGCGTGTCCGAAAACTAGATGAGCGCAACCGCGCTCGCCAGATTATAACCCGGCCATCGACTCGGTCACACGCGCCGCAAGCAATTAGCGTGAAGGTACGCCCTGCACCGATCACCCACTGGAAGGCCCAAGCCGCTGCACGGCCAGACATCTGCCACCGCCGGCCTTGACTCCTAGGAACGTCACGCTGAGACAACGATGAGGATTGCAAGCCCGGAGTCACTGCCAGCCGAGCCGCCCGACCTTTGTCACACCGAGAGCTACGAGAACTCTGGCCCCGAGAGGAGCGACCGAGCAGGGCGCCGATAAACAGGGGCCTCTCTCTCTCTCTCTCTCTCTCTCTCTCTCTCTCTCTCTCTCGCTGCGACGATCCGGGACCTAAGGAGCCCCGAGGCGCGTACGTAGCTCAGGTTAGAGTCCGAGGACTGCGGGCACGCACGAGCCTTCGGCCGCGTCGACGTCTATCCGCACAGTGCCTAGCGCAGCGACCGAGCGCGAAAATACCACAGCGCGAGCGGGCGTCTCATGTAATCAAGTACGCGGAATAAATGTACGGGTGAGCGTCATCTGCTCACCCGTTCTCTCACATACACAGAGCATACGTTATTTCACGCATTCCTCCTACTTCCTAGCACCCGAGAACTTCCCATAGTCCGTCGAAGAGGCTTTACCGACAATTTGCTCGCGGAAGTCATCTAACCAATCCTTCAAAATTTGTACATTTTGAGCTGCGTAAGTGGCTGATTTTTCAGGTAGGAGTTCCTGATGATGATGGTAAGGGAAAGTATTTATTCTCGGCAGCTTACGCAGTAGTGTACAGCCCAAATACTCCACGGTCTTGACCTTTACTAAAGTGTGAGCACGTAGCATTTGCTTAACATTTTTTTTCTTGTTTTCCCTATACGTATATATGAGTAGCTCGGACAATAGTGTTCGGTAAGGTCTGCGCAAGCTTTTCATTCGGAATCTCACCAGAGCTCCAACTCATGCCGATGTAATTTTTCTCCATCCAGCAATCTGTGCTCTGTAACTCTACATTAAATGTACATCAATCGAACGGTGGTGCAAATGTATAGACAAAGGATGGGCTATTGTCAATAGTGCTCAAGACTGTTAACTCCTTGATTACAAAAGAATTGGTCGGGCTTTTGAAACCCTGAACGTTGACGATGAATTCGATAGTGCTGCTGCTGCTGAGATTTTGACTCTGCGAAAGCTGCAGACGGAGAAATTTCAGATGCGTGTGCTCCCCTTTATATATTGAAAGTGAGAGAGAGAGAGAGAGTGAGTGAGTGAGTGTGAGAGAGAGAGAAAGAGAGAGACAGACAGTCAGAGAGACAGGGACAGAGAGAGATAGAGTTGTTTTTCTTTTAGTTTTTTTCATTTATTTACATATCTATATGAATAGCATACATCTTCCCTATACGTCTCGTAATAGATATTCATCCAAGCTTTCAACACACTAACATTGCATGTTGCGCACTTTGCGTCAAAGAGTAGTAGAGGATGATGCTCACACTCGCCGTACATAAGAAAAAATTTTAATGCTGGGCATCCTAGAATATCCATATCCTTCTCGAGTCCCTTCACATAGACTGTCTTAGCGTTGTGGAGAGAATCATCCAGAATCTTCGTAATATCATCGTATACGATGTTTCCTGAAGACTAAGGAATGCCAGTCAATTTATTCTCGATCCAGTCATTAGCTCGTCGACGCTCAGGATTCAAGGTCTTCTAGTCGAATAGTGACTTGAAAAGGAAGACAATGGGTGGCGTACATCTGTTTAGAGCTGTCACAGTTAACTTGAGGACGAATCAGATTCCGTCGTGCTGGAACCTCTGTAAGTCGACAACGTAGTCGGTATTATCCTCGTAGACCATGTAGTTCCATTGTGGAAACATCTTGCAGGTGGCAGCTTGATAACAAGCAAGAATACTTCTTGACATAGAGTTATAGTTTCTATGTGTGATTTTATGTTATCATTAAACTCAACAGGATGGCCATGGAGAATTTGAAAACTTCTAATTAAGAAGATTTTTGAAAAATGTTCGGTAATTTGACAATTTAGAGATACCAACTAAAGTAAAATATGTGACCTTACTAGGTAGGAAATTGAATCCTACGAATAGTCTTAAATTGTTCTTACTATTCAATGCATTAAAGACTTGGAGAATACAATATCAATCAACAATATTCAGATAGTATTAGTAATAGCGTTCGAAACACATTAATAAATAAAATCACACAATACCGTAATATAACTAGACACACTACAATAGAGGACAAAACTTTTGAGAATAAATTAATGGAAACTAATAATTTCATTAAGACTCACAATTATATTATGTTCACCTTTCTCGATAAAGTTAATGTAACGGTTGCTATGTATAAACACGATTATATTGACAAGATGGAAAATCTTTTAGCTAAAAAGTTACAATAAAATGTTTACAATAACATTCTTTATACATTCAGATAAACTTTGCATTCTTGTTTCTACTTCCTTTGCGGTCATTTTATATCATCATTAACCGTTGTAAAAAAAGAGCGGAGACGGCTCAGTAGACAGAGTGTCGGACTCATGATCCGGAAGTTCTGGGTTCGATCCCGACTCCCGGCTTTTCTGTCATTGGCACACCTGTATGTATATATTTAAGTGTCTTATAATGTCCAAACTCCAGTGGTTTGAATCCTACTGTATACAATTTATGGATGCATTATGTAGCTAAACTGTAGGGCTAGTGGTGATGCATGCGGACTACATTCCTATGTGGTCCACATGCATTCCGACTATAGGGAATCTCACAGGCCAGCACCATTGTATGGTGTCGGGCAGTGAGAAGAACCATATAAGGCTCATAAAGAGGACTTGGGTAGACTAAAAATAAATAAACTGCTATTACAATAAATATCAAAATCAAAATCTTCGTCAGGGGGCGTGACTAGATAGTTGGCTCTTTATACAGTACTATTATTATTATTAAGTTGTTCAACTATTTTATAATAAGACATTTAGCTCGCATTTGAGAATTGTGCTCTTTTTGTGGCATTCATTTAATATATTATTCTCAATTCTTTCCAACTCGATTAATCAACTACAATGTAAAAGCTATACTAACCTCTAAATTAGCATTATGGCATGGCATCTGAGGTACTTTAATTAAGTGTAGTAATTGCACGGTTTAATATCATGAATTTTGCGCTGGTCGGGCAGGTGCTTACGTCTCGTTTAGTGATCCTAGTAAACCAACTAAATCAATTTTATGCAAGAGTTGCCAAGCTGCATTACTCGAAATATCGTTGAATACTACCAGGCAGTCAACTACACTGAATGTCTCTAATGCTGGTGAAAATCAAGACATAAATATTTCTGTTAACCAGGAGACAAATAGCATAGTCAATTTGCTGGGAGATCTGATGGATACCAAACTAGTAAATTTAAGAAAAAGTATACAGCAGGATATGAAACTACAGTTTGAAGCATTAAGGAATGATATTGATAAAAATAACTTGGAGATTAATTCTCTTAAACAACAAGTTTCAGACTTGTCTTCAGCTAAGGATACGGGTGGTTTGAGTGACCCCTATAGCTTCCTTAGAGTCACTAATAATATTTCTGCAGAGCTCAACAATATCAAGGTTAGAGCAAACAACTTAATTGTACATGGAATGGAAGATTCAAATTTGGTCGATCCGGCGTTGATTCACCATGATTTTATCATTATTTCTCACCTGCTCAAAGATATTATTCAAATCAATGTTAACAATACTACACTAAGACGTCTGGGCACCTTTCATGATAGTAAAACTCATCCTATTTGTGTCACTCTTCCATCTAGATAGGATGTTTTTAAAGTTATAAATAATTCATCTAAGCTACCTATGGACATAAGCGTGAAGACTGATAAAACTCGTCTCCAACAGAACTGTGTAAAAAGTTCATGGATGTTTGCGAGCAGAATAATTTGCAGCACCCAAAAGACAAGCTGAAGATCAAATATTTTGGTAATGTGCTATATTTACTGGACTCTGCCAAAAATACTCGTAATCCAAAAAACACGTCGGAATGCCTGCAGCCTTTAAGCCGTTCTTAGCGCCTACAAATGTATCGATATATTATCAAAATGCTGGCTCAATTATTCGTAAGTCTTCTTTTTTCAAGTCATCGTTAGCGCAATATGTGGTCTTACCTAGTATTATTGACCTGTCGGAAACCTGGCTTAAAAATGATATTAACTCTTCGGAATTGGGTTTGCATAACTTTAATGTATATAGAAGAGATAGAGATTCAAACATATCGGAGCGTACCGCATTTTTGCGGTAGCGGATCATATCAAATCCAGTTCTATTATATCCGGTCACAATTTTTTAGAGCATCTACTAGTTATTATTAACCATGGTCAACTCAAATTGATCATAGGAGCTGCATAACTACGTCCTGATTCTCCGGTGGATCACTACATTGCTCATACTGAATTCGTCATTGAAATTACCAAGAAATATCCGGATCATCGTCTGATTCTATTGGCTGACTATAACTTACCTAATTTGGTATGGACAAATAACCTTCTGCAATTCAATGCTACTAGCTATGTTCAGCCCAGTATTTTTAATAGTGCCAGATATGTAGCTAACAACTTCTCCTACCTTAACTTGAACCAATATTATCCACCTCATGAGAATGAAGGATATTCTCTGGACTTACTCTTTACGGAACGAGGAGCCATTAGTGAAATTGATTTCTCCGACCCTCTTCTGCCTGTGGACCCTCATCACCAACCGCTACTTGTACATACTAACTTCACTACATCGTTAAGTGATAACCATAAGTTTAGAAACTTTTATAAGGCCGATTACTTGTCAATTAATTCTAAACTTATAGCGATAAATTGGCCAGCGGTTCTGTCTGAAGACTCGGTAGAGAGTAATGCTAAATATTTAGGTATAATATTAAGTAATCTTGTTGAAGAATATGTTCCTTCTAAATATAGTAATAAGTCATCGTTTCCACAGTAGTACTCTCCGGATTTAATTAGTCTATTATCTAGATCTAAGTATTGATAAGAAAAAGGCGCACGCTAAGTTTAAGAGGTCTTACTTGGACTTGGATTATATTATTTTCAAAAAAACTCAGAGCTAACTGTTTGCAGCGATCAAGAGCAGATTATAGAAAATATCTAGAGTATATAGAAAGCAGGGTTAAAACTGAACCAAAGTCCTTTTGGTCTTTTGTTAGGCGTAACTCAGGTAACTCGAAATTACTTAGAGCTACTAGTTTTAATGGTGTACTAGCAAGATCCACCTCGCTCTTATCGTCGCTCGGTTACAAGACAACATTGCGTTAACACATTTAATTTTCAAATTTAATTTTTATTATTGTTATAGACTTGTTACATCTTAATATAATATATTATCATTTTAATTTTAATTTTAGTTTTGCAACATACGTATACTACATTATGTAATATAGTAGAGAAAATTGAAATGTAATTTTAATTATGTCATATTGACTGAACAAAAAAAAGTCTTAATCATCAAATTCAATGTTTAATCTGCAATTGTGACCTTGAGGTGAAAATGTGAGCAACGTATTGGAAAGGTCTGTTTGTCAGCTTTAAGTGTGCGCATTGAAATATATATAAATATGTCTCGTTATAATGTTTTTTTCAAAAAAGTGAAATCAAAAGTGTCAAAAAAAAGTCTGAACAATTTTTAAAATGCAATTGTGACCTTGCATTAGAAGATACTTGAAATGTCAATGATGGCACTTAAAACTGAGAGTGTAAAGTTTATGCATGTATATTTCAATATACATGTATAGATGTTTATATCAATTTTTAAGCCCAGAAAAAGTCTGGATAACACCAATCGATATTCCGAAAGGAAGCTCTTTAATATAATAGAAGATTAGCTGATAATGATTTAAGTATTGCAAATCAATTTTCGAGTTCTTTCTCTGCTTATTATTCAACGTCAAATACCACATTTTTACCACGTATAATGAATATGTCCCTAATTGACTCCATGTCTATTTCACGTTAAGAGTTATCTACTGCAATAAACAATCTTAAAGACTCTATCACGTTGGGACTAGATGGTATACCTGTTTTTTTCGTTAAAAGATGCATATCGTCACTAATCGAGCCGCTATTATATATTTTTAATCAATCTTTGAATAATGGAATTTTTCGTAGTTCTTGGAAAATATCTTTTTTAAATCCTATCTTTAAAAGTGGTTATAGGAGTGATGTGTTGATTTATAGACCGATAAGTATAATTAGTTGTATACCAAAAATTTTGGACATGATTGTCAGAAATAGGCCATGTGAACTACTCTGTAAGCATTTTGTAGCGGAACAACATGGTTTTGTTAGGAATAGATTCACTCTAACTGATTTATTGGTCTTTACGAACTATGTTACTCAACCAATTAATGAATATGTACAAGTTGATGCTGTGTACTTAGATTATTCTAAGGTTTTTGACTCTATGAATCACTCCCTATTAATCATGAAAGTTCATAACATAGGTGTAAGAGGTAAGTTGTTGGAGTGGATACGTTCCTATATTGCTGGTAGACAACAAATTGTTAAAGTTAGAGATTCACAGTCAGGACCAATTCCAGTAATCTTTGGTGTTCCGCAGGGGTCACATCTGGGCCCATTATTATTTGTGATTTTTATAAATGATCTGGCCGATGTACTGACTTATTCAAAAGTTGTTATTTATGCAGATGACTTAGATATATTCAAGTCTATTAAGTCTCCTATGGACTGTAGTGATCTCCAAAAGGACCTCCTTGCAATTCATAAATGGTCAACCGAAAATGGCCTTTCATTAAATCTATCGAAGTGCAATGTTATAACGTTTCTCTGGTCTTGTAATCCACTTTTCTATGACTATAAATTAGATAATTCTATTATATCTAGAGTCTCTGTCATTAAGGACCAAGGTATTTATATAGGCAGCAGTCTAACATTTACTAACCATATAGACTATATAATAAGTAGAGCATCTAAAATGTTAGGATTTATATCTCGTTTCTCTAATGACTTTTCTAGTGGCATTACAGCCGTTTACCTTTATAAGACATTGATCTTACCGTTATTCACTTACTGTGTGCAAATATGGCGATCTGTCTATAATAATTCATTATCACTGTTTACGTCTATTCAACATAGATTATTAAGAACAGCCGCTAGATTATCTAAAATACGCTTTCAAAGATTTGATCATGACTACGGTATACTTACGAAAACGTTCAAAATAGTAAACATACAGGGTCTTTTAAAGGTTTTATCAATATCCCTTGCAGCGACTTTAACTTCCTACCTAGACAATTACATTATAATTTGCGACACCACGTGCGCTAATAATTTTACGTATTACTCTGTGTTAAATAGACCGCCACGTCTCTGGAACAGGTTCTCAAATGATGAGCACAATCTCAATATGAACTTGTTTAAAACTTTATCTAAGAAAATTTTTTGCTTTAATTAATAGAGCTAATTATCAAGTCATAAAATCTGATATATTTTACGTATTTGTTAAGGGCTTTATGTCCGTTTATATTGAAATAAATAAATAAATAAATAAAAAGGGACAAATTAGTTGAATCCAATTGATTCTTACACCAAGTTATATCAATTTCTTATTTAAATCTGTTTATTCTTGGAAACCATCATCAACAATAACATAAAGTTAAGAAACTTAAGTACATTTAAATTAATTACAACAAGCAGTCTTGTAAGCGCACATTTACCACCTGCTAGTTGAGAATTCGGCTAGAGCAAGCAACAACTCGCAAACAATAAAACAAAGAGAGAAACAATCTTTCTCTGACACTAAAAAACGCTTGTTTTAAAAGGCAAATAAAAATGTGTACATTTATATGAGAATAAGTGGTGTATGGAAGTTTTTTGAAGTAGAAGAGTCTATTGTTATTAATTGTTTGTCTGGAATCCGACAGTATAATAATGGTAAAATACTGTCTAATGAAATAAATATAACATCGGTTTGAATTTTTTAAAGCAAAACACTAAGAATTTTCTCACATTAAAATATTTCATAGTGAAGGACGTTTTATTACCTAACGTAATATTAGCAATTATTCGAACGATACTACAAAAAACAAGAACTGTATAAAAGAATGAATGAAAATAAGGATGAAAAATAGCATACTTTATATGCAATATCTTACCTCATGTCCTAAACTAGTTAAACTGCTTAAACTAGCGTAAAGTGGATTATTTTCCATTTGGACAGCAGTGGCCTCCCTTTTAGCCCTTTCCCGTAAAGCAGCAACAAAATTTTCAGCATGACTAGGCGGTTTCCATTCCGGATTTGTTAAAGTAAAATGTATTAAAGAAAGTTCCGTTTTACCATCTTCAGCTTGAGTATATTGATTAGAAAACAAAGAGAAATCCTTAATTATTTTTTCCAGTTCAATTTCATTAAATTCTTGTCTTCCAGGTGCTGTATGAATCGAAGTATGTGGTATTGTTTGCCACATAGGATTTCCATGTTTTCTAACATCCATTTGAGCAAAACTGCAAACGTCACCCACACCTGTTACTTCAATTGTAAAGTTTCGGTAAAAATCGACAATATCTAAAGCTTTATATCGTAAATGAAAGCAGAGTATGTATGGAGTTAAGAGCGGAGACATTAATTCTTCAAGTAAATAAACTGCACGATATTGAAAGAGCTGAGAGACTTGAGATCTGGTAGTCTGCGTATGAGCTTGACCTTGCCAGCTATCTGGTCGATAATGTGTATGTGCAAGAACCGCCGTTAGTAAACTTTCAGGACACCAAACAAGATTTTCATCAGGTACAAGAGATCTGCATATAGCCGCGACACTACCAGTCACTGTCATCATCATAAATACATGTTCTACGGTTAAGAAATCTTCATCGTAAAATGTTAATATCAGAAACACAGCAAAAATGCTGCCAAAAATAAAGGCAATATTCTTTGCAATAACCGTCACTAACGGTGACGTAAACATACTCATATATTTAGAGGCTGGACGATATGCACGGTTTAATCGAGCATTTAGTTCATGATCCAGTTCGTTAAAATGCCGCAAGTATAACTTTCCATAAAGCGACCACATACGAGTTCCAAGAGCTCCAGGTTCTCTCTTTAATAGCTGAAAAATAAGAATAAATGATAGTCATATTAAAGTGTAGGGAATTCGGAGTTTAAAAAATATGTGCCAAATCTATAAGTGGCAAATGTGTATATATATATATATTTGTTTGCTTTGAAAATATAGTATTCTCTTCCCCTATATGCTGAAATAAAATTTAAAAATGAAAAATAGAATAATGTAATAACAAACAGAATTAGAAATTTATAACGAGCGTATCCGATTTAATAGCATATCTTCGCTTCCAACAAAGGATAGCGCACTTCAGTTTACGACGCAAGACTAACACATTACATTCGTGCTGCGAAAACTAGCACATCTGATACATCTTTAAAATGATAAAAAATGAAAAATTTAATTGTATTGTTTTATTAACTTGACATTGTTTAAATAATGTTTTATATAATGGTATTAGCTTATAATTAATGTTATCAACGTAAAACAATTTTTTTATATGCCATATTCCAGGTACAACATATCTTCGAAAGCCAACATCCATGTATTCCATTTTTTGCATTCACCGCGCACTTTAGTTAAATCTGGACATCGGAGAGCTCTCTGGCAGGTACAGATCTGCTTTAAAAACATGTAGTTTCCATATGAGAGTGGAGATTTGAAAACAATTAAGATTCAATAAAGTTATAAACAATTTAAGAAGAATATTTATAATTTATTACATTTTTCAATCAATTTTTGTAACAAATTGTGTCTAACTTTTTTGAATCTTAATTATTTGGAAATCCCCCACACTCATCTCGAAACTAAATGTTTTTAAAGCAGATCTGGACCTGCCATAGTGCTCTCTGATGCCCAGATTCAACTAAAGTCTGCGGTGAATGAAAAAAATGGAATTCATGGATTTTGGCCTTCAAAGACATGTTGTACCTGGAATATGGCATATAAAATAATTGCTTTATGTTGATAACATTAATTATAAGCTAATACCATTATATAAAACATTATTTAAACAATGGCAAGAAAAGTAGCACAGTTAAGATTCTCGCACCGAAAAGTAACACAGTTGAGATTTTCGCCGCGAAAATTACTACAGTTGAGATTTTCGCCACGAAGAATAGCACATTTCAAACGTTTGTGTAAAATAAATGAAATCTAAGACTTGAGAAATAAGTACTAACTAGGGGGGGGGGGGGTACCCCTCCTGCTCGCTTCACTCGCCAACCCCCCAATTTTTAATTGATTAATATGAAAAGGAATAAATTTCTATTCGTATTCGCAATTTATTACGGCTATAGACTTGTGCATAGCAACCGCATCAACAATAACATACTATCCGTTTAAAAAAAGAGTGCACCTCAGTTTCTCAGCGAATAACTTGCTTAAAAAAAATCGCATAGAAAAATGAAAAGCCATACTAGAAAGAGAATTTATCTGCGCGTTGATTGGTATAAGTCTCGATTAAAAATAATTATTAGAAGCTTCACAATGGCGAAAAGAAGAGAAAAAAATGCAGATTTTTGGCACTTTTGAGAGAGGTCAACTTTAGACCGCTGCCATGGGCTCAAAAATGGAGTGTCATTGCCGTAAAAAATCAGGTAGATGCTTGAAGGCTTTGAGAGCGGAAATGCGTTAAAATTTTTAAAAAATTATAAATAGTTTCGTTATAAATGAGTAAATACAAAAAAAAAACTATCTCGGTAACGAAAAGTCGCATCAACATGGGACTAGGCTCAAAAAATTGGAAAAAAATTACAGATACTTAAAATACTCGACTCGTTTTCATAATATTGTTATCTTCCTTGTGAGAGCCGTCGAAAGTTAAGAATTTTTTTTTTACCCGAGTCGCATGAAAAAAGTGTGAAAATAGCTATAAATTTCCAGATGTGCGTTATGACAAGTAGCCGGCGCGGTCCGAAGACAGTCCCAAGCAAAAGCATTGTCCTTCTCCGTTCGGCCCTTCAACCACCATGTGTCCATCCCATGCACTTTGTTTTTGGTCGGGACTGTCTCGGGAGCACGCCGGCTACTTGTCATAACGAGCATCTGGATTTTTATAGCTATTTTCCCATTTTTTCCATGCGACTCGGGTCAAAAAAAAATTCTTAACTTTCGACGGCTCTCACAAGGAAGATAACAACATTATGAAAACGAGTCAAGTATTTTAAGTATCTGTAATTTTTTTCCAATTTTTTGAACCTAGTCCCATGTTGATGCGACTTTTCGTTACCGAGATAATTTTTTTTTGTATTTGCTCATTTATAACGAAACTATTTATAATTTTTTAAAAATTCCAACGCAGTTCTGCTCTTAAAGCCTTCAAGTATCTACCTGATTTTTTACGACAATGACACTCCATTTTTGAGCCCATGGCAGCGGTCTAAAGTTGATCTTTCTCAAAAGAGCCAAAAAATCTGCATTTTTTTCTCTTCTTTTCGCAATTGTGAAGCTTCTAATAATTATTTTTAATCGAGACTTATACCAATCAACGCGCAGATAAATTCTCTTTCTTGTATGGCTTTTCATTTTTCTGTGCGATTTTTTTTCAACAAGTTATTCGCTGGGAAACTGAGGTGCACTCTTTTTTTAAACGGATAGTAGTAACAGATTTTGATATTTACATTATTTATCCCTTGTCGCGTTAAATTTATAATTACAAATTATGATTTAAAAGTGGCTAATGTCTGCAGTGTAAATGGATTTTGAAACAATTAACATAAATTGAAGTATTCTGTAGTATGCTACATCGCATGCGCATATCTACTTATAATAATTTGGCCGTCGCCTGTAACCGTACCGCTGATGCCGCTATGAAAAACTATCATAAGCCATCATTATTAAAGGTTAAGTAATTAAAGTTATTAACTTTCTGCAAAAGTCTGAAGTTTTTAAGTGAAATTCAATATTTATAATCGTCAATATTTACAATCGTCAATATTTACAATCAAATTTACAAATTTGATAATATTATAATATAAAATATGTTCTTATATGTAAGCCTATTAAACTGTATGTAAGTACAAATCACGAACTTGAGCATTAGTCGGCGTAATGAATTTCACTCTTAATATAATGTTTGAACCACAAAAAAAAAAGTTAGGAGATGGTAATTGCCTAATTCGTTGTTTTTCTTATTTTTTGTTTAGGGCCGAAATTAAACATTGAATAAAATACTTATGAATTGTACACGACAATGAATGGTACATATGGCGGTAAAGTAGAAATCATAGAATTTGTTCATATATATTCGGTTTGCGTTTCAGTGTCAAGGACAGACTTCATAAATCGCTTTTATTACAGGTCAGATAATTTAAGTCACAATGAAAATGAATTGAATTTAATTTTATCTGGTTCCATAGATGTAGCACATTATGATATTCAAAGAGACTGCAATTTAAGTTTCTGTGATACTTATAAAAGAAGGCCGCATAAAAATTATTATGATAAAAACCGCGGTTTCCCGGCATCCCCTACCAGATGTTTCCTCAGTGGCGCCCTATAGCAGGCAACCCTCAATGGGAGAATTGTCTCTCTTGTAGGTTAAAATTACGTAAAAATTAGTAAAGAGAGAGAGACAATTCTCCCACTGAGGGGGCGCCAATTGAGAGGACATGGCGGCGGCGGCGGCGATATCATTTTATTAATATAGTAAATACTAATTAATCGATATGTTAATTTTTTTATTGATATTTTGGTAGTACAATAAAAAATAAACAATTATTATATAATAGAAAGTAAGTAATATAATGCGCAATAAATCATTTAATAATAATTTGATGTAATTTAAAATCATAGGTATGCAAGATGGAGATGTAACAACTTCTTGCAAGCTAATATTTTAAAAAGAGTCTATCGATCTCTCCGAGGCAAGAGATCAATAGACTCTTTTTAAAATACTAAACAAACACCGAGGGATAGAGCCTTTGAATATTGTGTCACACACATATTCACACATACATTCTCGCAAGCTATTTTAATGAATCTGAACCATCTGGTCCGTTGATCGCAAGATTATACTCGCCCTCTACGGCCGACACTACGCTTACGGCACAAGTGTGCTGGAGAACTGCCAACGATCAAGGCAAAAATCTTGATTATAAGTCGAAAGCGTTCAGTAATTACTACAATCTACCTAGACATACCGTGGACGAATGTAGAACACTCGTTTGGGACGCGGCCCAAACATTAGTTGTAAACCCGCGCCACGTTCGTAAGAATAACTACCAGAATAACGATTGCTGTGACAATCGACTCAATGATAGACAAAATTCTACCGAGAAGAATTTAAACTAGTAGGACGCTCGTCTTGTTCCTCAGACGACGAGCGTTGAACTGCGCGAAAATCAAGCAAAGTCACATCGAAGCTGATAAGGAAGAAGAAGAGCCATTTCATAGAACTCGCCATAGTCAGCACGAGATCCTGCCCGTTAGAGGTGTCAACGACGACTGACCCTTTCCCTTTTGATAAACAAGTCAGGATTAAGGTAAACAACGAACAAACTGTGAAATCTTCACAGGTTGTCGGGCCTAATATATCCTCGTTCCAGCAACAGGAGGATTCCGGAATTTTCAAAAAAATAGATATTTTAGCTTTTAGCTCTTGGCAGCGGAGACTCTCGAAAAGTGTAGTTTTTCAAAAATTCGTACCTGTCCTTCTATTTAACATTTAAAGCTAAAACTTTGGTGAAATTTTGCTATAGGCAAGTACTTCGTAGATGCGAAAGCCAGCTTTGCTGAATTATTATTTAAGTTTATGTACGATTTTGTACTTATGTATAGTAACTAAGAAAAATGTATGTGTTTTAGGATGCATTATAACTTTATAACTAGCGATTACATACTATTTGAGGATGAAGATATTGAGGACGTTATTAGTTTTATTGATGACGAAGAAGATAGTAATTAAGCAGCTGATACTGAATCTATAGTAAAAAGTAAAAAACTCAAGTTTATGACGCAGAATTTAAAATTGAGTTTGGATTGTGCAAAAATAAGTTCTCGCATGGCCACCCGTATCATAGCAGCTGTATTAAATGGGCTTGGAATAGATTTAGACGACCTAATTCTAAGTCACCAGATACTGGATAGAAAAAGGAATGCTGATAGAATTAATGTGGTCGACGCTATAAAAAGAAATGCCCATTTTAGTTCTCAAGTTCTCATTGAGTGGGACGGCAAAGATTTAGCCGATCCTGATGCATTTGATAAAAAGGCTTATTATCTACCTGACATAGCGTCAGGGGTGGAGTCGCACATGCTGCAAATCATCCAGGAGTATTGGCAAAGCACATACGGAAGCAATCTTTGAATTGGTAAAAGATTGACAATTGGAAGAACAAGTTGCCGGCGTGTGCTTTCATACCACGGCCTGCAACACCGATATTCGCAGCGAAGCATGTGTTTTATTGGACAATTTGCTAGGACGAATGGGCCCGAAAATTCCATCGAGCAAGAAAGTTTTATGCAAATCTCAGATGATCTGGGTATTTGTCACAAAATACCTGCTAAAGAAAATATTATTTTATTCACAAAGCAGCAACTGGAGGTAATACTTAACAAAAATATTTTTTATATAAATTACAAATTCAAAGAAATACTTTTAATAATCCAATATGTATTTATGCAGATGAATAATTTTCCAAGAGGAGATTATAGAGCATTTTTAGACCTTCTCATTTTTCTCGGCGAAAAAAGCAGCGATGAAGTACTTTTTAGGGCTCCTAGTGAAATGCCACATGCCAGATGGATGGCTAAAGCTATCAATGCACTCAAAATGTACATGTTTGGGAGTCAATTTTCATTGTCAGCACAGCATGAAAATGGACTTCGAGAAATGTGCATTTTTATTGTAAATGTATATGCCAAAATGTTGTTTACTGCAACCGATGCAGCATCAGCCCCGAGACGTGATCTTGAACTATTGAAAACTGTTTCGCAAATCACTTTTGGTATTTAAGTGAAGAGATGGTTGGATTAGCATTATTCGACAACGAAGTATCAGTCGATACTAAAAATAAGATGACAATCTCATTAAAAGCCAAATCGGAGTTGCTAATGTGAAGTACATCAAAAACATTAAATTAGAGATCTTAGTTTCTGCAAACACCCTGCAGTTTTTCGAAAAGCTCATACTGAGTTCTCAATTTTTAAAAAGCGACGCTGCAACGTGAGAGAATTGTGCTGAGTATAAGACGAACTTAAAAATTCATCAAATTTTTAGAAGTTGTCAATGATCGTGCTGAGGGAAATGTCGCTCTTACGAGCAAGTATCACTCAGTGCTTTCAAAAGACGATAATGTTAAGGAAAATATTATGAAAATCGTCGACATCTACAGAAAATATTCTCTAGATTGCGCAAAAATCATTAAAAAAATCCTGCTATGATTTGATTCTTAATTATAATAATTAAAAAAAATTTATAAATCATTGTAAAAAAATAAGTAATAACCCAATAAGCACACTTCTGAAAAAAAGAGTTCTTAAAGAACACGCGAATGTCCGCTAAATAGAATATGTAAAGAATAAAAAAGTATTAACAAACTATTCTTTTAGAATTCAAATTTATTTTAAGAAAATTTTTTTTTGAGTATACAAAAAGAAATTTAAAAGATTGTAAAAAGAATCCTTAATGAAATTGGAAAAATTGAAATACTTATATTACCGAATAAGAATAAAGTAAGTATTCTTATTCAACTAACAATTAGCGAATTTTAAATCTGTTTTGGTATTTAATAAGTAATTGAAAAGAATGATAATAGCATTCTTTTGAAAAAAATTTTTAAGAATATTAGTAATATAATAATACTTTTAGTAAAAAATAAGAATAAAGTAAGTATTCTTATTCAACTAACAATTAGCGAATTTTTGATCTGTTTTTGTATTTAATAAGTAATTGAAAAGAATGATAATAGCATTCTTTGGAAAAAAATTATTAAGAATATTCGTAAAACTTCAATCCGTTTAGTAATAAATAAAAGTAAAGTAAGTATTCTTTTTCAACTAACAATTTGCGAACTTTTAATCTGTTTGTGTACTTAATAACTAATTGAAAAGGATTATAATAGCATTCTTTGGAAAAAAATTATTAAGAATATTCGTAAAACTTCAGTACATTTAGCAATAAAAAAGAATAAAGAAAGTATTCTTGTCGTAATCTAAATTTTTGGAGGCGGTACTGTTTTAATATTGAAAAAGTAATTTTAAAGAACTTAAATGGCATTCTTTGGGAGAAAGTATGAAGTATATTCGTAATAATTTAATACATATAGTAATGTATAAACAAAGTGGAGGTGGTATTGTTCTAGTATTCAACGAGTTATTTGAAACAACACTTACAAAAATAAATAATAGCAAAACAAGTATTAAAATATTTATTTATTATTAAAAAAGTAAATTGCGAGGTACTGTAAATAAAAGTGATATTTTCCTATTAATTTATTTTTCTATTTATTTATGGTGGCGTCAGCTTGCTACTTCAGCTGCGTGACCATCAACAGACTGGGCATGCTGCGCATGCGCAAGGCGAGGCGGGACTGATATATGATACTTTTAAACACTGTGAAACATGTGTGTGTACTATCTGCGAGTTCCAAAATGAGATGCAATAAGGGCTTCTTCATTATGAAATACATCTGTTGCGTCATTAATAGATTATTTCGGAACACATGGCTATCTCCATTGTGCATGTGCGACGGCCAACGGTACAATTCCACTCGCAATTCCATGCTACATAAGTATACGAAAAAACGAAATCTGCAAGATATTATATCGGTGAGTACCTAACATAATAAAGGTATACTTATGTTTATGCACAAAGTAATTTAAATATAACTTCAAATTCCATAAATTTCAACGTTCCAGATATGATTGCGGCGGATTCGATTGTGCACGACTGCACGTGGCCTTCAAAGCGTTTCATGCGCTTCAGCCCCTTTTCGAGTCGTCGCCCCATGCTGCTTGGAGTTAAGAAGTGTTAATTAGTGATACTTATTGTTATCTTTTCATATGTATACTTATTATATATTGTGTATTTTTATACAGAATATATAAGAAGTATATATTTATATATACTTATAAATTGTAACGTGGCAAAATATCACCACGTTACAGCGAGCGCAGAGCGGTCAGGGTAGAGCGTCTCAAGGTCGTGTGTATGTGATCGAGTGCATGGATTAACGACGTTCGCTTCTTTCGAGCAATGACGTGAGGAGAGGAGAGATGACAACGAGAGGATGAAAACACGGAGGACTTCTTCACTCCTCATTCCAAGATGAGAGGAGAAGGAGATGAGCTCCGGCGCTGCAGTAACAGAGAGAGATTCACCCAGGGCGCTCTAGTCCGCTCATCGTAAGTCGTCGGACGCAGATGAGGCGGGTGGGGTCTACCTACGCTGGCGCCTTCTGCAGCACGGCTACGCGTGATGGTTGTTCTCCCGCGTGAGCGTTGGAAGTAAAAAGGCAGCTTTGGCGCCCTTTATAACAGACGAGCTCCCAAATCAAAGGCGGTGCACGAATTATCTGTGTGAATGCTGGCTGTCTACTCGCGGCGAGCATTTGAATTTCGCGGCTATCTTCTCCAGCATCGATTGTAATTGAGAAGTCGAGCGCGCATGATCAACAGGAGCGCGCGCTGTTCGGCGTCTCGGGAGTACGGGAGCGCGAGGCAAGTGACGAGAGCGCGAGCCGGCACTCTCCTGCCCCGGCTGTTCCAGCTCGGAAATCTTTGCAGCTAGCTCCCGAGGGGTTCCTTTGTGTTAACTTCTTTGTGCAACTTGTGCTTTTGTGGGTCTCCTGGTTATCTAAGGATCACGAGGTCTTGGTCGCCTGGACTAGAGGAAAAGGTCAGTGAGTCGTTCCTTTATTAGACTAAGTTTCCTCGCGGGTGCTAGTGCGCAGTTCCACGCGTGACTTCGGGTGTGCGAAGTCCTTTGTCTCGTGGACGCGAAAGATCAGCGAGCGCGGCTACCTCAGTTACCTTGGATGTCTTTTCGTAATTAAGTTCGATTATTTCGTAGAGCGAATCAGTGCGTGATCGTGTATAACTCGGGCTACCTTCTGCGCGGATATCTCCGACGAAAGGCTATCTCGTCGTCTCGGCGTGAACGCGTGGCTACCTGGCCCTCCGATATCTCGGGTAGAAGGTTATCTCGTAGTAAGTCCGCGGACAACGGGCTATCTGCGTAGTACGGGAACTCGCGGTTATCTATTGTGACGTTAGTGCGAATCGCTAGTGAGTTGCGGTTATACGCGGTAGTGCGTCTCGGGAATACGTCGGCGAGGACAAGGGGGACCCCGCTCGACGTCGCGTTATTAGGATAAGGCGCGAGGGGTGTCGTAAGCCGTCGGACGCGGACAGGCCCTCGGCCAAACGTAGATTACACGGGCGTGATCGAACTAAGTGTGGGCGATCACGTTCATAGGTTTAAGGCGTGCGAGAAGAGTCAACGGACATTGAAAGTGTGTGACCAGTGGGCAGTGTGAAAGTTACCTTGAGACGCGCGAGAGTCGGGTTGTCTTATCAGTGGATATCTTGGCGGTTTAGGAATTAAGTAGCGATTTTATTAGCGAGCGGTATTCAGATTGGTGACGTAGAGGACAAATGTTGGTACGCGTCGAATTCTCTTGCGTGGATCGTGAACGGATATCTTGCGGCTACCTTTTATTTCTGTAAATAATATTACATCTGAGTTGAATAAAGAGTGCACTGAAATAAAGATAACCTAGAGGTGTTTCTATCCGAACTGCCCTCTCTCCTTTACCGTGTTGCGGGGCTGGGCTAGCCAGCCGGGCAAATCCGCCTAACTCCCCGGGTTCGGAAAAAGAGTCGCGAGACTCTGACACTTAAAGGTAAGTGTCTGGCGCCACCGGCTTCAGGTGAACCCGAGGAGAAGGGCCGATATCATAACGTTGGTAATCGAGCAAAAATCAACGTTATAAAATACATACTTACTTTATAAATATATTTATTTGAATTGACTTGAAAATTACTATGATATTTATATGAGCGATGAGACAAGTTAATTTATTTTATTTTTAATTTTTCTGAAAGCACAACCTATGTTTTCCTTATGGGAAATTGGCGTCGTTTCAGCATTTAGCAGGAAACGAGTACCTTCTGCTCACAAAATGAACAATATAAGTGGTCAATCCTTTGGCAGATCAGTCAAAAGGGTAGCATACAAAGTTTCATGTCCATGCGGTCATCCAATTCTGAAATATGAAATATATTGTAGCAAATGTTGACTTTAAAAATTTAATATTTTAAAATTGGATGACCGCATGGACATGAAAGTTTGTATGCTACCCTTTTGACTGATCTGCCAAAGGATTGACCACTTATATTGTTCATTTTGTGAGCAGAAGGTACTCGTTCCCTGCTAAATGCTGAAAGGAACCCAAATTCCCATAAGGAAAGCATAGGTTGTGCTTTCAGAAAAATTAAAAATAAAATAAATTAACTTGTCTCATCACTCACATAAATATCACAGCAATTTTCAAGTCAATTCAGTCATCCACTTGACAGTTATCATTCTTTCAACCATGAAAAACCTTAGTATCGTATCGAGTTGGGACCTTGGTGGGGTGTTAAATTTTTTATATCGTTTTGTTTCAATGAAAGATGACTATAAATTATAGTGTAATTTTCCACTAGTATCGAATAATGTAGTATTTTGCACATTTTAACGAGGTGTCCAAAGTCGAAGCTGAAATTATTAATTGTTATATTAATTTTTTCCTTCCCTGCAGGAAAATAGACCATATCATCTGTCCTCAAAACTAACTCCTGTCCAGAGTTTTCAAACGGAATCTATTTTGATATCTTAGCATAGTCTGCGCAGATTCTGTTTGTTAGGGTAATTGATTTTTGAGCTGTTTGTTTTGGTTAGATCTGTATTTTTTATGTAAAGAGCAATGTCATCTGCGAAATGGGAAACTATTATGCTTTTTGAGAGATATTTTGTTATTTTGCGGATATATGTGTTGTATAGCAGTGGACTGAGGACTCCGCCTTGAGTTACGCCCTTGTGTACGACTCTGGGTGTGTTTTCGGAATTTTGGATGAAGATTTTCATCTCAAAGGTTATAAATTCGAACAATTTTACAATGTTAATAGGGCAGTTGATTTGTGCGAGCTCTTGTGATAGAATATTTCAATCGCGACGTTATTGAACGCTCCGCTTACATCTAAGAAAGCTACATGTAAATCTTCGTTTGTACTTCAATGCATCTTCGATATTTAGAGTGAGATTTGCAAGATTGTCGATTGTGTTTTGGCCTTTTCAGAAACCAGATTCACTTTTGAGGATTATATCTTTTGGTTCAATCCAGAATTCTAATCTGTTTTTTTATTATAGTTTGGACAATGTTACACGGGTAGGAAGTGAGTGCAATTGGTCTTACGCCCACTCCGTCTGACTTATTAATAAAGTGTATAAATGAATTTTGCTATGGAGGCGGGTAACTATTGGTGGCGAACATCTCGTTAAATATGTCTAAGAGTAGTAATTTGTAATTTATCGGTTGTTATTTTTATGCATTTATAGTTCATTCCGTCAAAACCCGAGCTGAATTGCGTTTTTTCACTATCCAGGACCATATTGAATTCTTTAAAGCTAAAGGCACTATTGAGAAATTCATTTTCTTCGCTGTGAGGAAGCCAATCTGGATTCGAGCTTGCCCAAGATGGGCTCATTTTGATAAGCGCTATTTCGATTTGGTCTTTGGACTGGTGGTTTGCAGAAGTATGAGAAGGCATTATATTTTTGTCCATTAGTTTTTCAGAATTTTGCTGACATCCCATACAGGTTAGTGAGGAAATCAATGTTACTAGCAAATTCGACATATTCTGTTTTTTTAAAACATTTTTTTTCACTAAAAATGTTCCCTACGCATAGCTTAATTTGAGATTAATATCAATTTAAGCTTAAAATTTATGTTTTAAGTAAATAAATAAAAGTTATAGTTAATAAGTTATTAATTAATACAAAACTTTGTTTATTTACTTAAAATATAAATTTTAAGCTTCTTATATTGTGACGTGGTGAAATTTCAACACGTAAAAAAAACAAATATATTGTTATGATCGGGCCGGGGAATTAATAAATACACGCGTTATTAGAGAAAGGAACTACTTAAAGGCTTTATTAACTCGTATGAATATAACACGTCTATGCTAAACAGCTGTCAGAACTAGACTGATAAACAAATACAATAACAACCGCGAAGTTGCAGCGGTTGCTATGCGCGATTCGAACATCTCAAATCGCGCTGGTCATAACATTGCTCTCCCTTTTTTCTTTAGATTGTCGTCCCGACAATCTTAAGTCTTCTTTCTGTATTAGCTTTCCATTCAAACTTCCTTCAAGGATGCTCAGTCGGTCCCATCTCATTCTAGTAACCACAATCTGTTAATCTTCGTCCAAGTAACCACATTCACCGAATTTCCTTTCAAGCGGGTTGATCCTCTTCTAAATTTCAATGATGACTTACAGGAATCACCAACATCCTCTACCTTGATCCACGCCGGGCATCAAGTTACCGAGCCATGCTTACAGGTCAATTCCAATCATCACTTACAGGAATAGAATTGGACCCGTCTCTTGAAAAGGAATATTCCCATCTTGAAAAACCATGCGATCCAATCTTTTCTCTGACTGTCCAAGCTTCAATTTATACTTTATTCTTCCGTTCTTATTCCTTTTCTCTTTCGTCTCATTTCTTCACGGTTTTTGTTAAGAGTGATCTTCAGACATGAGTGGGGGGGAATGACAAGCCATGGTACCCTTCTCAAGTCTCTGCTCCGGTATTCACCTTCACGCTCATGGAAAAAACCATGGCTCAAAAACCATGAGCAGAGCAGTCAGCAGCCAAGTCGGGGTGTCTCTCGGAAAAGGTGCCAAGACGATTGATGTGAACAATCTTGGACTTATGTCTTGGGGAACGACGAATATAGTAAACCACGTCGTTGATCTTCTTGACGACTTCCCAAGGACCAACCCAATTCGATTGCAGTTTGGGTGCTTTGCCTTTGGTTCTTTGAGGGTTGAAGAACCAAATTTTCTGTCCAGGGGTGTATTCGACGTTGTGAGCCCGTTGGTCGTACCAAGATTTTGTTCTTTCAGATTGAAGGGATATTTTGTCTCGAGCCAGGTGATGTAGTGAGTGAAGTTTCTTTTGCAGTTGGTGTACATAATTTTCATCGTCTTCAATTTTCATCATCTTCTCGAATCGCGCTGGTCATTACAATATATATATATATATATATATACACACACACACACATACACACACACAACGATAATTGCGTAGGAGGGGGAGCGCCGTTGACGCCCAAAATGGACCCGAGTGCTCAAATCGTGCGAGTCTTAAAAGTTATTAGCCCCTTGTTGTGTATCGGGCTTTTTATAATTATAGTGTATTGAAGGGCTTCGATATATAAACACATTGAATGTAACCTATTTTTCCGGGATTGTTGTTTTCCGGGAGTGAAAAAACTCGAATTTTCTTTAAATAATAACCATTCCTACCTATCCCCGCACTGGGGAGTAGCCGACTATGGGGTGTGTTTAGCCGACTATGGGGTGTGTTAGTGTCCCTGAAGGGGTGTTGGGAGGTTATCCCTGGGGGGGGGGGGGGGTGTCTTGGGAGGTTATGCCGGGATCCCGGAAAGATAGCTTTCATCTATTTTTTTCCGGTTAGTCCCGGAATCTTGCCAAAATCCCAGAAAAGTGGGTTATATAATAAAATAAGAAATCCCCCGGAAATAAGTGTTACATCTATGTATGTATGTTTGTGTAGATTAGGCTGCCAAGTTCCAGGTCCATAATTGAAATTTTCAAATGCGTGTAGTCTTAGCGATGGAGGGGCTCAGTAGAAGCACAATGGATTTTGAATTTTTTAAATCGATTAATATTTGGTAGCTCCTTTGTAATTTCTTTTTTTTAAATAGGATTTACTACAGGCAAATAATTACACGAATATAACTATGAAATTATGGTGATTTTTTGATATTTTTTTTTTCGGAAGCTCATCACGGTGTCGATAGCAATAGGCTCGAAAAAGTTTGGTGCAAAAATGTTAATAATTAAAGAAGTTAACAGGTGCATATTTTGACTAAAACCACCCAACTTTGGAGCCGATTTAAGGTACCTTCCACTGCGTCGATGACTTTGAAATTTTGACACAGCGTTCTTCAATTCAGGCAAAAATGATTCCAAAAAGAATTTTGCCAAAAAAGTTTTAAGAACAGTATGAAACATCAAATTAAAGTTCCAACTTTCGTTTCAAAAAGTAAGTAAAATGTAAAATTTTTTTCCGGAATAAGCTGTAATGATTTAAACAGCGCTTGGTCCCTTCCGCAGAAGACACAACACATGGTGCTACACGTGGTCCTGTAGCGAGAGGTCCGGAAAAGCCTGACCCTACCATAAAGTATTTATGACTGGGATAATGATGCTTATTGTCCCGTTCCACTGCTCATTACTTTTTTTAGTCACGTTACTACACGATTTCTACACTAGGTCACGCATCTTTGCAAGCGCTTAGGGCCGATTAAATATTATTCGATTTAAAAAATTCAAAATCCGTTGTACTCCTACTGAGCCTCTCCATCGCTCAGGCTACACGCATTTGAACATTTCAAGTATGTATGAACATTTCAAGTGGTATTCACCACGAAGTTAGCGC
This sequence comes from Philotrypesis tridentata, assembly GCA_018906965.1. Lineage (NCBI taxonomy): Eukaryota > Metazoa > Arthropoda > Insecta > Hymenoptera > Pteromalidae > Philotrypesis > Philotrypesis tridentata. Next base: position 42,238 of record JACCIB010000299.1, on the reverse strand, counting down.
ACGATCGCAGCGAGTATGAATTTTAATGTTAAATAATCGACTTTTTTTAGTTCACAAATAAGCACGACTTAAGTGTCTTTGGTCACACTGTGCTGTAAAGATTAATATGTTAAATAGTAAATTTTAAAACTGACATAGGTAAGCTCGCTAAGAATAGGTAGGCTCGCTTTCATGCATCTAGGACCGTCTTGCTGATTTCCAAGCTGTCAGTATACACAGAGTAGCCGAGCCGTATAAACGAAAAACACTTTGCACGTTCGGTGGCGCTGCCGAGCACGCTAAAACTAGCTGCTTATGGCATGCAGTAGCGCGCTGTCGAGCACGACATGGTGGAGTAGGGGACACCGTCATTGTCTCTACCGCGCGTAGAAATAAGAGAATAAACCGCGGGAGTGGTGGAGGCAGCCTGTAGAGCTCCGCGAAGTACGAAAATATTTTGCAAATATTAGTTTTGTGAACTTTGTCGATCTGTCCAAGGTAAACTTTGTAGGAAAAAGGTGAAAAAAAACTTACACCATTTTTTCCTTTTTCAACGTTTCGGTGAACATTGTCACCCTCTTCAGGAAAATGTAAAAGACGCACAACAATGAGTCTATCTAATGTTCTTTTCCCCGGTCTGTCGTGGCGGGAGAAGGAGGAGCGGGAAGCGACAATACGATGTTTTGATTCGGGCTTCTTCACCTACTGTATCAATAATTTTTTATCGATATGATTTTTATGATTATCGATACAGTAGGTGAGGAAGCCATTTTCATCCATGAGAGTTTCGGATTATTTAGCTTAAGGTAGAAGCATCATGATTTGAGTGCTGGTGATTAACTCATTTACGAGGTTCAAAGACATGCGTCCTAACATAATTATTTGTCTTCAAACTTGATCTATAAGCATCATATATTCTTCCAGTGTTTGTGTTTCAATCACTTATTCACAAGGGGAAAGAAGATATATTATTTGTTGATCTGATGACTTTATTATCAACACCTCTTAACAGCATGCAGTGAAGCTGCTAGTATTTTGTCTAAATAAGTGTTATTAAGATCTTTAATTTACTTAATTTAATAACTGTATAGGATAAAGCACATATAATTTCGGCCAAATTAGAGTTGTCGAAGTTTGAAAATATAACTTTCTGAGATAATACTCATTTGAAAAATAATCGATATTCTACCGTATTAAGTATATCGAAGAATGAAACGGGCGTGGAGAGCTTTAAATATTAACTTACAATTTTCTGCGAAATTCTATTCTGGGTTTCTTATGGATCTACATAAGAATCCGATTCATCCCGTTCAAATCGGATATTATCTACCGTCTGAGGCGGTCTAATATTGTAACGTGGAATTTAGCTCGCCCGCACGAGAATTCCCGCTAGTGTACAATTTATTTATTTTGCGCGGCTGACTCTTTTTCTCCGGCTCGTGATGTTCCTGCAAGTGGTGAAAAGCGGGATAATGGTGGCAATCGGGTTAAACAAATATCGAATACCAGTAATTAATGTTAACAGAACACACATATATTGTCATATTATGATGCACGATTAATTATTCAACAACAAATTGAATTTAAGTAAAAGCACGGGCACGCGGCCATATAACTAACTCCAAGAAATCCAGTGGTTGCTAGAACCAGTGGTTCTACTTTATAACAAATATTAAAATTAAACACTGCCATCCGTTTGAAACCACTAAACCGCCACCTAATCTCTCTGCACCTCCGCCATAAAGATAATAATTGTCAAATAAATTTATAATAAAATGTTACCAAAATTCCTCTATAAATGCCGTAGATTCAATTCCTCCAATACGTAACCTCCAACGAATAACGAAATCTTCCAAAATAAGTAAAGGAGGACCAGGGATTGATTCTTCTCGAACTTCTCCAAGCCAAACACTCGTACCCAAAATGGCGATGCAAAAGAAAATAGCTAATGACTGCTAAAAAACGACTAATTGCTTTGAGCACCGGGACTGGAATGACCGAGGCCGACGCTCCGCTTGAGGAAGGATGCCGCGTTTTCCCACCCGGCCTGCTTCTTCACAGAAACGTGGTCTCGGCCTCCAAAATTACACAATTGGTCCTTTTTCTTAGAAGAATCCCCTATTGGTTTATCAAACTACCACCAATCTATTTCCTTATCTATGAGTTCCCCCCAGCGCCCTCTTTTTCAAATACTAATTTAGTCATTGGCTAGAAAAACAGTTATCTCCCTCTAAATCCTTCCGCTATGTACAAATCCGCGCCCCCTCTGTCGATATCGATCAATCAATCAATCACGTCGATATCCATCCGGTGGCTCCACCTAAAGATAACCTGTAGGACGCGCGGTATTCAAAATCCTCTATCATCATGAATATTATACTAGAACAACATCTATCGAATCACCGAAGATCCCTAGCCCATACATTCCTCTATATGTATTTATGACTTCCGAGAGTCAACATAAAGTCAACTCTACCGCCACACGCCTCAGTTATGCGTTCACAAACTCTCTGAGCGCTCCAAACGCCATCGACTTCGCGCCACTATATCCCCCCTCTCTTTCTTACTCAATCGCACTCTCTCTCTCTCTCTCTCTCTCTCTCTCTCTCTCTCTCTCTCTTTCTTACTCAATCGCTCTCTCTCTCTCTCTCTCTCTCTCTCTCTCTCTCTCTCTGGCACACCCTCGACTCCCACTCTTGCTATACCTTCCCTCTCCCGCGCGCGCCGACTCTCTGTCTCTCTCTCTCTCTCTCTCTCTCTCTCTCTCTCTCTCTCTCTCTCTCTGTCTCTCTCTGACTCTCTATTGCGCGCGCCAACTCCCTCTCTGTCTCACACACACACTCTCATGCATGTAACCGCGTGCGCGCGCTCGCCACTACCTCGCTTCCTGCCGTGCCCCCTCTCGAGTGCCGACGCGCTGCGCAGGTGTGACTCGAGACATCACATCCTGCGCTCCGCACGCGGTCGGTCAGAGGCAACTCCTGCGAGCGCCACCGAGCGCTGGCTCCACTCCAGGAGCTGTCAACTCGCCGAGAGTGAGTCAGCTGGCAGTGCAATAATGTTCACGACGCAGCAGTAATTATTGCTACGTCGCAACACACACACACACACACACACACACACACACACACATGCACACACACACGCACACACACACACACAAGGCGTGAGTACATTTACACTGTTTTTATTAAGAACAATATAGTTTTTGGAGCACTTATGCATACATTAATTTTTTGCAATACCAATCATTTTTTTTCAGGATTTAACCTTGTCATAACCCCTTAACTAGGATTCGATTCTACCAGGGTAGCTGACGGCTCTGGTTGCGAAATCTCGCAAGGACCTCATTCGCCTCGGCTTCGTGGTCTTTGCTCTGAAGGAAATGCAGCATCTCCGGCATAAATATATTTATTTATATGACGCCTATTAAAAAGCCCAGGCGTATGCTGGCGCAAGAGTAGCCAATATTTGTTTTTCTCGAATTTTACCCGATTTTTACAAATTTTTTTTCTTATTTAATTAGTTCTGATTTTTTCCGATTTTTACGAATTTTTCTCGATTTTTTACTGCTCAATTCTGCCATAAAATAGAATTTTCTCCAGTTTTACCCAATTTTTACAAATTTTTTTTCTCCTTTGATTAGTTTTGATTTTTGCCAATTTTCAAGAATTTTTCCTGATTTTGTTACTGCTCACTTCCTCCGTAAAACAGAGTTTTCAGTTTTTGCAGGGCTGCCTCTACAATATTTGAAGGCAAAAAATTGAGTATGAATAAGGTGGTTCTTCAACCGGATTCTGAATAAGCAGGTTTTTAATCTCAGTCGTTGATATTTTATCATTTTCTAACATCAAATAGGCGCAGGGTAAAGATCATAATAGGAGACAATAGGTGGAGGTTAGAGGTAATAGGTGGAAGTGAGTCATAATTGGAGGCGATGAGCAGAGACGATAGGTCGAGGGTGTATACGATAGGTGGAGGCAGAAGGACATGATTGGAGACGATAGATCGAGGGAGGACATGACAATTGGAGGTGATACGTGAATGATGGGAGTCATGATTATAAATGATAGTTTGACGTTAGAAGTCATCATTGGAGTTGTTACGTGACGGTCATGGGTACAGATGATAGAGGATTATTTATATCTTAGGTAGAGTGGATGTAGGATATTACAGGAGGCGGTAGTAGGATGCTGCAGGACATGACTTGAGGCAATAGCTGGATACTGCAGGACATAATTGGAGGGAATAGATCGAGGGTGAAGACCATAGTTGAATGATGGAGATCCTGATTGAAAGTGATAAATTGATGTTCGAGGTCATGATTGGTGGTGATAAATAGAGGATCGAGGTCGTGTTTGAAGGTTGAGTTAGATCTTAGGTGGAGGGTAAAGGTTGTAGTGGGAGGAAATATGTGGAGGGTTGGGTAGAAGTGATAGATGAACGGTGGAGGCATAGGAGGAGGGGTAAATCGTTATGATTAGAAGTAATAAGTTCAGGATGTGAATGCAAGGTGGAGATAATAGTTGGTAGTGAAGGCATAACGATTGAAAGTGAAAGATGGAGGCTGACGATGATAGGTGGAGGTGGAGGGCATTATTGGAAGCGATAGGTGGAGGGCATTATTGGAAGCGATAGGTGGAGGGCATTATTGGAAGCGATAGGTGGAGGGCATTATTGGAAGCGATAGGTGGAGGCTAAAGGTCATGATTGGAGACCATATATGGAGCGTGGAGATGATAGGTGGAGGTGATAAGCTGAAGTTGGAGGTCATGATTGCAGGTGATAAGTGGGGGTTCGAGGTTATGCGTGTATGTGATAGGTAGAAGGTTAGATCTGAGGAGGAAGGTAGAGATCATGGGTCGTTGTGATAAGTGCGTGTCATGTGTCGAGAGATGAGATAATAGCTAGCGGAAAAAGGCGGACTGTAACGATCAGGATTCAAGGTGGTAAAGAGAGGATAGAGGATGTGATTGAAGGTGAGATGAGCAGGGCGAAGATCATGATTGAAGATAAAAGGTGGGGCGTCGAGGTGATAGGTGTAAGTGAAAGGAGTCACGGCTGGAGGCGATGGGTAAAGGTGGTAGGTGGAGGGTGGACACGATAGATGGAAGCGGAAGAACATGATTGGAGGCGATAGGTGAATACTGTGTGTCATAATTGGAGGCGTCAGATCAAGGATGAAGATGACAGATGTAGGTAATCGGTGGATGGTGGACGTTTATATGATTATAGGTAATATGTTGACGTTCAAAGTTATAATACGTGAAGGTCATAAGTACAAGTGATAGATGGAGGGTTATATACATCTTAAGTAAAGGATGGGGTCATGGGATGATGTGATAAGTGGACGTCATGTTTCGAGACATGAGATAATAAGTGGAAGTGACAAGCGGACTGGAGGGTGGAGATGATAGGTGGACGGTGGTGTTATAGGAAATGTGTGCAATTCTTATGATTGTAAATAATTAGTTGCATGCGTTGATAATAGGTAGAGGTAATAGAAGGAAGTGAAAAGGATTAGGACTGGAAGTGATGGGTCGAGATGATAGTTAGAATGTTGATAAAATAGATGCAGGCTGTAGACGCTAAGTGAAGGCTGGAGAACATGATCGTAGACCATAGGAGGAGGTAGGTGGATACTGCAGGATACAATTGTAGGTGATAGATCGAGGGTAGAGATCATTGGTGGATGGTGGAAGTTAATATTGAAAGTGATAGCATAGCATAAAATTTACTACCAAATATCAACACTTTCATCGCATGGAAATCAAGCGAAATTCAGAAAAATCTCAAGAATACTTTTTATCATGTAATTTTTTTTACTTTTTAGATAGGAAATCCAACTTTATTTTCAAAAGTGATATTTTGATTTTTCAAGTGGTCTTAAACTTCGTCTGACATTTTGGGACTTACGCAATTACTATTTAATTAAAAAAAGCTATCTTGACAAATTTTTTATCTTTTTAAAAATTTTGAATTTAAATGACGAAATTGCATATAAAGCTGCTAAAACGTGTGTGTGTATATATATGTATATATAAATACATAACGCATATATATAAAAAAATTTCTTTAGTTACCTGGAAAAATACTTCTAATATGATATATATATATGTGTAAATTTTTATTAGATATATATATATATATATATATATTTAGATATATATATATATATATGTGTATATAAATATACATATAGTGTAAATTTTTTGTGTAGGGAGCTTGCGCGTTTGTAGAAAATGTTATATTTGCTGGCCTATGGTTTGGCGAAAAAAAACCAAATCCAAATTTATTTTTATCTCCACTCAAGATAACCTTATAAAGGGATATAAGTTTATGTTCAAGATTTGCAGGATTATTAATATTCGTGGCATAATTATCTGCAGCACTTGCGATTTACCAGCGAAAGCACTTTTTCTCTACATGAACCAATATAATGGAGAATGCGGGTGTCAAATTTGTAAGCAACATGGTAAAAATACAGAAAGAAAGCGTGTTTATCCCTACACAAAAAATTTACACTTACGTACCTCAACAGAGACCAGTATGGCTGTAGCGACTGCTTTGAAAAATAAGAAGTCTGAATTCGGCGTAAAAGGGCCTACAATCATAGCTAAAATCAGTTATGATTATATGAAGTCAATATCTGTAGATGTAATGCATTGTGCATTTGTTGCAAAACGACTGGGATAATTGTGGTTCGATACGAAGTTTAAAAGCGAACCCTTTTCATTACCTCATTTAGTAGAAGTAGTCGATTCCAGATTATGTGCTATCAAGCCACCTTCATGCATAGCGAGATGGCCAAGGCCTATTAAAACACACTACAGTTATTGGAAAACATCAGAATATAAAAATTGGTCTTTGTATTATTTACTTCCTGTCTTGTATGGCATTTTACCTGAGCAATATCATTATCTATACTTTTTGCAAGGAATCTTTTTACTATGCCAGGACATAGTCACAGAAGAAAATATTCGATTAGCTGACACATGTTTCTTAAATTTTCAAAAATATTATAAGAATTTGTATGGATTAAAATATATGAGCTGCAATGTACATAGTTTACGGCACTTGCCTGAAATGGTACGTCAATTTGGTCCGCTTTGGACTACTTCCTGCTTTCCGCTTGAGGATTTGAATCGTAAATTGAAAGAGATGGTTCATAGCAGTAATTCTCCGCACTTACAAATTATTTCCAGTTTAAATATTCATTTGGCCGTTTATATTTTTAAAAATGAATGGCTTCAAGATAATAATGAGATGTTTCAATTTTGTCAGCAAATTTTATCTCCAAAGAAAAAACTTAAACTGACAAAAGTTGACGACATAATATTTATCGTAGGTTCCATTTTAAAATCAAAACCAACATACATACAATTCCTTCTAGAGGAAAAAATGTAGTATACAATAATATGCACATGTTTTCGAAAATATACAAAAATAAAATTCTATTTACATCTGCAGAGAATCAAAATGACAAGAAAACTGAATCACATTATGTAATATACGGGAATAAAAAACCTCAATATGTTGGTATTATTCAAAATTTTGTTAGTTTAACAAACTGCACCTTCAAAAAATTACAAAAAAACAATATGCTATTATAAAAAATGTAGAATTTCGCAAACATTACATATTATTTACATTACTATTACAAGGAGGATGTTTATCATTTGTGCATGAAATTGTGAACATTTCTGAAAAACTAGAAATGATAAATGTTAAATATTTAGATTGCGTTTGTTTTCACGTATGTGTCAAATCTACAAATTCTGAATTTATTATACAACTAGTTAATTCTCACAAAAGCGAATAACTTATCGATTGTCAAAACTGTGAAATAAATAAAATACATGACTGTGTAAAAGTTAATATTCTGAGTTGTATTATTCTTATAAAGGTATATTACCGATAGTGCATTTAAAAAATAGTATTTTTTGCGACTATTAATTGTATATTGAAAAGGTATTGGTGATAGTTTAGTAATATATTAACAATAATTTATCTATGATTTCTGTTTTCAACAGGAAATTTTTAATAACTATTGGCAAAATATTGTCAATAGCACACAAAAGCTAGTTTTACAATAGTATTATAATACTATTGCCTCTGTATTAATAATACGGGCTAAATATATTGGAAATCATTGTTTCCAATATATTGCCAATACTTTCATTTTTGCGCGGTATATACAAATATACATATGTTTCAGATCATTCTGATCTTTGGCATCTGTGCTGCATTAAGATCCGAAGAAATTACTAATTTAAATGGGCAAGACGTTGAAGACATGTGCGATGTAAATGAATTTCTAGTTACAATTCTTACAAAAACAAATATCCACGAACCTTTGTTATGGGGCCGTTATATTAGAACGAAGTCAAAGAATACATTTCACTCAGACCTTCTCAAGAGTTCGCGTATAAATTCTTTTTACAATATAATACAGGAAAAAAAGGTATTCGACAAATGATGGGCAGGAATAAAATAGAAGAACTCCTGAAATCATCGGTAATTATTTACAGCTAGATAATGCGAGCAGATATACTGGATGTTGCTTCCGAAGATGATCAGCAACTCCGGAGTAAATATGACCATGATTAAACAGTTATATTGAGAATTCAATGTTGAATCGAGAGAGGATATTTGAAGGTATCACTCAGAATAATAGTATGGTTCCTTCGAATTATCTAAGAAATTCAAAGCCGGTAATTACAAGAGTAAGTTCATCCATGACAGCTGATAGAAACACACGGAACGATACAGATATAGTATTAGCTTGGGAAGATTTTCAGGATGATTTTAATAAATACAATGAATATCAAGAACCAGTTGTTCACGTACATAAAAAAAGCACTTGATGTAACTGTAAAACTATTAGCTCCAAATACAACCTCAACAAGTAAATCTAATGTACATATTTTATTTAAAAATCAAAAACAGTGGTACAGAGAACAATCAAGAAAAATCGACGGAAAACGAGGAAAATTATAATTCAACTCATCAAAACAAGAAATGTTCTAATTGTTTGGGATATTTGAACATTAAATATGAGAACTGTACAGTAACTAATAATTATTGTTACTATTGCAAACAAAATGATTAAAAAAAGTTGTGATTCAAAAGTTTAATGTAACACTATCACAAGTTATTTAATACATTTACATAGATTCATTATTATGTTTATTATATAAAATAAAGAAAACTAAATAAAATTAAATACTTAATGTACTTTTTTTATTTTATTGCTTGGGCATGTTTTTGCGACACACACTAGTCGGCAGCCCTCGCTTCGCTCAGGCCGCAAATTCCATGTACCCCACAAAAATAACCGCGCTAAATTACTAGATGGTGCGCGAGCGAAGCAGAAAGTAACAATTTGACCGCGATCTGACGTTAATAGGTTAGTCACTTATTAGTATTTCAGAATAATTATTATTGTGAATCTTCGGCCGGGCATAAAGAAAAATAGTCTATGTTACTCGGGCACAAAATAGATCTACCTGTTGTACGCATGCCACCATTTTTTCGTTCAAAATTCCTTGTTCCTTTGTTTAAATTTATTTACAGAATAAGTCATAATTTAGAAAAAATACATTATTATATTTATATCATATTTATGAGTAGATAAATTTATATGATTAGATCAAAATACACTTTTCTTATAATTAACCTCACCTCTCCATAGTTAAAGAAAGAGTACAGGATTTGCCACAAAAATATCAAAGGGCATAATACAAAGTTAGCAATTCCAATCCACAAAATATACTTTGATAACGATTTTGCAAGTTCTTGACGCTTGTTTAATTTTTTATAATCTTCTTGTAAGTGCCAGCTATTTTCAAATGGTGACCATGGTCCCCCTGAAAAATAATATAAAAATTAAATTGTTTGATAAATTTATAAATTTATTTTAAAAAGTATGTGAATTATTCTGTAACTTCAGAAATTAATTCCCTGTCATTTTGGTTATATTTCATGTGATTCATTTCCTACAATGCGTGTATGTACTAGTAGTCATACTAAGCTAACTTTATTTCTAAAATAATTCCAGCACCTGGCTACAACACCCTTTACTACCGTACAATTAACGCTAATTGTATGCACAGTGTGGAGTACCGCTTGTTGTCGGAGTAGATTGTAAAAAGTCTGCGCTCGGTCATTCGTCCCAACTTCATTTTTTAACCGCAAAATTCATTGTTGGTTTATAGTTTTATATTGAGTATACTTTAAATAAAGCATTGACCACCCGATAAACATCAATTTCGGCATTTCATCCACAAGGAAGATCATCCATAAGGAAGATTTCTTCCGTAAGTTAGAAAATCGTGCTTTTTTGTATATAGAATTTTCTGGATGAAATGTCAACACTGGTGTTTATCGGATGGTCATTGCTTAATTTAAAGGTGCTTCTGGGCGTTAATGTGTTAAGGGGTTATGCCCGAGTTAAAATTAAAAAAAATCAATTTTTTTATTTGATTTTTTTACGAAAAATTTACTGTAGAATATGCTGCGGAAACTGCATTTTGCCCTAAAAAATTTTGTTACAAAATTATAAGTAAAATACTAAAAATATACAATTTATCAAAATTAAATATAATTCATATTTTATCTTATAGTGCTTTTGCTTATTTAAAACAATTGTATTTTTATAGAAAATTTAACATTAAATGTGTTTATAAATTCCTTTTGTTAAAACATAATTTTATTAAAAAAGCAAATTATTTGCTGAATAATTATATAGCAAATAGTTCATTTTCATAGAATCATAGATTTTTTATAATGTGTGTATAAATTAGTGTATAAACTATCGATCATGACTCACCGTGCAGCCACTTCTAACAGTCGGTGAGGGGCCACTCATTTATGCCTCGGTATTCAGAAACCAACCAGCCGTTTATTTAAATTACTTTCTCTGTCTTTTGTATGGAATTTATTGAAATTAAATGTATGGTTGTTTATTACTATGATCGTGTTTGACATTATTAACCGATTTTTGATGTTCCTTAACACGTGTACACACACTCCTCTTCGTTTCGCCAATATATGTATCAGTGCGAGCAGTACATTAATCCTCACACAAATATAGATTTTTTATTTTGAATGTTAAAAATAAAATGAATGTAATTTAAATGTAGTCTTGTAATTTCTTAATTTAACTTATAAAGTGGTAAAAAAATATTCGTGCGAATTTAAATTACCATCTAAAAACATGGCACCTTACAGCACATGGAAAAGAAAATCGCTGTTTTACCGACTTAGTCGACTTTTCTATCAGACAGCTCTTTCATTTGCTTCTGCAGTCTAGTGCAAGCTTGATGTTGAGAATTTTGATCGTCAGTGAAAACTTCTGAATCTGAGTAGTGCTCAAATTTAGATGAGTATATTGAACTATAAAAAATGCATTATTTTTAAAGAACTTTTTTAGGTATATGGTGTGTTAGATGTTCTGAAAGTTTACTGTAACTTTTAACAATCTTGGTACGTAATGGGTAAGCAATGACAGCAATTATACTCATGTGAAATATGCTGGCTGTGAATGCGTACCAAAAACTTACATTTCAATTTCACCTATTATAATATCTGATAACCTATGGGTATTTTATGCGAAAACATAAAAAAATATGCCAAGCAGTTTATGTAAGTACTACTGGTGTAAGCAGGGTGCTCCCGGGGTTAACGTTGGCGAGCGCCCTTAGAAGGATGGCGTGCGAACGGAGTGACGTCACGCTTACACCGTGGCTCGGTGACGGAGAGAACGGGAACACTGTTGAGCTGCTCGCATGTGGCGGTGACCTGGCTGAGAGAAAGAGAGGAGCCAGGCTACAAGGTGGGCTGAGAATGCCCGCAGAGGCGTCCTCGTTGCGTGGGGAGCGGACACAGCTCGGACCTCCACCACGTCGACTCTCGGGCGAGTCTAGACGAGAGAGAGAGCTCGCCTAACTCGGTGTTGGCTACACCACCCAGGGAAGGGAAGTGAACTCCCGGGCTTGTGTTTGAATTGGGTTGCGGAGCGACTCACACAAAAATCGGCTTCAGGCGCGTAAGAAAGCGCCCCGTCCATAGCCGAAAGGCAAGCTTCCTTGTCTCCGTAAGGAGACGAAGGGATCAGCGCAGGAGCGATATTTCTACCGGCTCCACACTGATGACCCGGGGAAATGAGCGCCTGGGGGGAAGAGGGGCCACCCTCTTGCGCACCGTCGGAGACGGTAAGAAGCCGACTCTTTTCGGCGTCGGCTGCTTGACCCGCTTCGCCGCGATTTTCTTCATCACGGAGTTGAGCACCGTGGACGGCTCGCTCGGCTCCAGGAAGCGGTAGGTGGCGGAGAGGGATCGCCGCGGCAGGCCGACTGTTAGAAGTGGCTGCACGGTGAGCACCTCGAGCTCGAGGCCCTCCTCGTGGCCAGGCCACTCAGCCGAGAGCGTGTCGTCCAGCGGCGGAATCTCCACCGGTGGGCGATGGGCGGCGGCCGGTCTCGGTGTCCTAAAGGCTGCCCTGATGCTCACTGGAGTCGTCTGCGCCCGAAGTCTCTGCAGTGTGGAGTCGTCTGCACGGCGCTGTCGGCCAGAGTCCTCTCTGGCGGTGCTGCCATAGCTGCTCGAAGCTGGTATCGCAGGAGAATGATCTCCCGGTTCGCCTTCGCCAGATAAATCTGTTTGAGCTCGAGCTCTACCTCTAGTTCTCTAGTAGAGACGGACGGCATGGGCAGTTGGGTAGGATAGAGGAGGAATAAATAAATAAAAAATGATCTTAGGTCAGCTGCCGCAGGATTTCTCTGTAATTATGGGACCGATTAAGTTGAAATTTTTTTAAGAACTCCCTTCTTCACTGCTTGAACGAAGCTAAATTGACTAAGATAAGTTAAATGAATGTTACACATTTAAACATATGCAATATTCACTATAATCATTAATATTATGAACGTATGTGGTACTAAGTATTTAAAATTTATATTTTCCAGTAAAGTCTTCCGTACAGTTTGAGGAGAAATACGTTTGCAAGAATTTCTATCCTGTCTGGTCTCATTTCACATCCGGTTGCTGAGATTTCTTGCGGCAAAGGAAAAAAGGTGCTGAAAGTTGAAAATCATACAAAAGACTGTTTTCAATGTAAGAATAATAGTTAGTAACAAATAATTTATTCAAACGCGGCTGACTCTTTTCTCCCACCTCGTGATGTTCAACGTAATCAGAGTTTAAATACATTCATGGGCCAGCGGCTTTATTACTATCTCCGGGAAAGGTGGATCTCATTCACTAGAAAAAGGACCGCGAAATTTTCTCTACGAATGATTCTACATACAAAATTCAACAAGGAAAAATCCGCGGCTTCCTGAAACTCGAAGGGAAAAAACCACAATATTGAATATAAATATTCTCACCAAAATATTGCTCTATAAATCCCACAAAATAAATCCTCTACAATTTTCCACCAGTAACTCCAAATATCTCTTTCCTCTATGGAACGGCTGCACCGGGAATGGCCAGTAAAACTTCCGAAAATACTTCCAAGAAACGGACTCCAATCAACTACAAAACTCCAAAGTAATAGAGGAAAGCTATTGCTCAGAAACACTGTGCAGGGTGGAATGGTCGAGGTCGACGATCCGCTTGAGGAAGGATGCCGCGTTTTCCCACCCGATCTCCTTCTTCACGGAAGCGTCGACTCGGCCGCCGAATTTTAGAATTGGTCCTTTATCTAGAAGAAATCTTCTACTTGTCTCTAATAGACCACCACTAATTAAATCCTTTATCGGCACCCTCTATTCTGAATCGAATTTAATCATTGGTTAACAAATTGATTATTGCCCTCTATATCCTTCATTAATATGTAAATCCGCGCCCCCTTTATCGATATCGATCAATCAATCAATGTCGATATCCATCCGGTGGCTACACCTGTTGAATATTGTATAAATATTATACTCTTTGCTTGTTGTTCTATGAATTAATACTGGTCGCGCCATCTCTTGTATATATATGATTTTGTACATCGAGACAAGCGCGACCCCGAAAACGCGAATACGCGAGTATGTAAACACACATATATAGATACACACTATAGAGAAGAGCGCTCGCATATACTGTACTCGCGCTCATTCTCTCTCTCGCTTGTAAGTCTCGGAAGGAGACAGTCGTGTCCGACGACACATCACACATTGTAATAAAGTTACTTATTATTAAAAACAACCTCACTAATTTTCCACCACTCCAACAACACCTAAAGATATACTATCGAGCGCGAGGCATTCAAAAATCCTCCATCCTAATATAGGAGTCAAAACTTTAATTCAAGATATAGAAAACTTAAAAATATCGATTTTTCATCTCAGAAATCTATTACCATTGGGACATGTTACTCAAATTTTTTTGCGGCGTGCACGGCTCTAAGCGTTTGAGTTTATATCATTTTTATCAAATTCGTTTTAATGAATTATTAAAACTTGTTTGAATAACTGAAAAAAAATGTAATTAAAAAGTGTTGCACTTACTTTGTAGTGAAGGTTTTAAGGAGTAAAATGAGGCATTAAACATTTAATTTCTATTACTCAAACGCTTAGAATCGTGCACACCACAAAAAAATTTGAGTAGAAAACACGTCCCAATGGTAATAGATTTGTGAGACGAAAAATTGATATGTTTAAATTTCTATATCTTGAATTAAAGATTTGAATGAGCACTTTAATTTAAAAAAGTTTTGTTATGATTGCTTGCATAGAAAATTATCTACAGCTTTTTAAATAAAATTTCATTTTTCAGCAGTTAACCCAGGCCTGACCACTTAAATTCTTTGTATTAGTGAACAATAGTTTTCAATCAAGTTTGCAAACTTACTTCAAACTCACTATCTTAAAATCGTGGCTTATTACAAAAGTATTGACATCTTCAAATTAATATAAGTTTGGCGCAGTCAGTAAAGTATCAGTATCAGTAAGTCCCTGGAGGTGAAGCCGGCGGTCCCTGCTAGGGGTCGTACCGGATCTGGCACACAGATCTAGCCAATTATGCCATTCCTCCTGTTCCTTCATCATTTACTGTTAAACATCCTAATAAGGACGCCCCACCTAACCTACCCTAGTTTCCTATCTATAGCCCTCATCACGTTAAGCACCGACCGAAGCTCCTGCGTTCGCATAAATTCCGGATCGACCAAGGGTACCCCCCACACTCCGTGTCTCGTGCCCGCAAAAACTGGGCATCTGCACACGAGGTACAGCGTGGTCTCCTCCCTCTACCCGCACCATCTGCACCTTGCATCCCTCCTCCTGTGCACCTTTATCTTATACAGGTGGTATCCCACCCAACAGTGCCCGGTCAACAACCCCACCTCCAACCTGAGTTCAGTCCTACTTGACCTACTCAGGGCGATCAACCATTCTTGAGGTGTTTTTTTTTGTAAAGTATGAATTTATCGCTCGAGCTTGATAGATAATAAATGAGAACAATCAAGCATCTCTTCGAGCCAGTATATTTATTAAATTTGCCGACATTTCAAATCGTTACGACTCCTCATCAGGGCTGCAAAGCCAATACAAATATTATAAACAAATTAAATTTACAATAATTTTACAAATGAATTTTACATTTAAAATTTTACCTTAATAATGATTAAAAATCACTCTACTAAAAACATAATTCACACTAAATTTTACAAAGAATACGCTAGCTAAAATTAAAATTAAAAATTAAAAATCTTACTAATTATAGCTACAAACAATCTTACTTTTTTCAATGACCGAACACTTATAACAGCGTCGGTGTCGCCAAATGGTGATGTGACACCGACGAGGATCAACGATCAACTAATTCTAGTTGCCGAGCACACAGATCTTTATACTAAGAAACCACTCATACACAGTAATTTACAATATGTATATAATTTGAATGTAATACAAATACAGATGTTCTGTACAGCGGTAGAAGAGTCGGTCCACAGACCGATAATATACGGCAAACATACATGTCGAGGAAGTGGCACTAGTTTAATACCATGTAGTAGGCACGGGAACCCGCGCAGCAAATTCAATCGTTCCTTCCATGACTACAACGATACGTAGTAGTATGGCCGGGTCGTTACCTAGCAACTCGGATTCTCGATCCTCCCACAAGGATGTGCCGCTTCGCTCCACTATCCAATCACTATATATACATGTTGGCTATGTAGGAGAACGCGAAGCGGTGTGCCACTTCCTCTCCCTTGCCGTCATCCGCATATCACTCACTCATTCCCCGCACAGTCTCTCTATTCGATAAGTTACCATTAAAATAAAATTACAAATACAAATCACAATTAAAATTACGAATTTTTTGAACTAGATTTTAAATTTGATATAACGTTTTTATAACTTGCTTTGAGGTGGCACGTATCCTCAGCTCTATTAAGGGGATCAAGAACGTTCAAAAAGCAGTGATTTCGTATATTCGAAACCACTCCGAGGCTATTGTTACGATCGCTATGAAAATTTGGGAAATAATTCATAAAGACATAAAATTTACGGCATGACTGCAATATTTTATAAAATTTTGAAAAAATATTAAAAAATAAGTTCGGCTTTCCTCCGCTAGGCGATAAAAAGCGCTGCATTCGTACCATGCATCCGAGAAAATGTATTATAAAAGTTATTTGACGAAAAGAACGCATAAAAACCGAGTTTACCCGTAAACTAATTTATATAAGGTATATAATAGTCACAAAAATATTAAGTTTTCGAGCGGCATGAAAGAGTAAAACCGAATCTTCGTGTAGCAAACAAACTCTTCCGCTTTTACCTTTCGGAGGGGTAAGAAGAGGGCAAGAAAGAGGAAAAATGTTATTTCTTTGACAGGCAACAGGAGGCGCAGAATTTCATTTCTCAAGTCTTCCCGGATGATCGGTAATGCAGCTCGAACAGCACGCGCGACCGGCCCGAGCAAGAATTTTTTCACCATAGATTTTCATGCCAAATTTTTTCTACCCACACTTTCAGCATCGTGCATTTCACCGGGGATAAGTGTACATAGCCACTCGCTGCAAGCTGTACTACGCTCTTAGTAAAAGGTAGCGGCTTAGTAAAATATTATTCATTTTTAAAATTTACTAATAATAACAAAACTTGAATCATAAAAATCGGATGATTTCACATTAATTAATGTAGGCCAAGTGTGACGTCTGCCTCCTACCAAACTGAATAAATATGAAGCTTTTGAGCCTAGGCTTTCGCCTATTAGCTGGGACAATACACTTCGACCTCTTTAAAATTATTAAGAATAAATTAAAGGAAATAAACCTTAAATTATCGAACCGGGAGTACGGTTCAGAATATTTAAGGTTTGTGAAGGAGGGCGTAAATAAACCGTTTTATCGGTTTAAAAAATTACGCAAAGAGATAGGGTGTAGGAACGATGAAGAAAAAGTTAAAGTTATTGTAAATAAATACTTACTTTTTTTGTTGACTTCCTCTCGACTCCCTTTTCTCTGGTCGTGGCAGATTTTTAAAGGTAATTTTTTTGAAATAAATAAAAAAACACAAAATCTATTCGTCTCTTTTTTAAAATTTAGATTTTAAAATTTATTGAATATATATATATAAATATATATTTTAAACCAAAAATGAAATTCTCGCAACTTAGGTGATTAATACAAAATAACGCGCTTCTAAAGGCCGCTCGTGGAGTGTCACGTCTGGGCGGCGGTTTGCCCTTTTAAGGAGAGCTAGAGTACGGCCCGTCTAGTTTTCCGGGCCCTCCCAAAAGATGAAAATCAGCCAGTGAGAAAAGTCGTTACTTCAACCTTCCCTCACTTAGCCGAATTTTCCTCTCGGGTCCGTACTCGCTCCTCCTCCGCTGTCGCTAGTTCACGGAAATTCCGCTAGCGTTTCAGCGCCATCATTCTGTGCAGAATTTTCTTGATTTTTTATTTTATTAATTAAAATTTGTACACTGTATTGAATTAATTTTTAAATATTGAAATAATATTATTTATGAAATTCTGCACAAAACGATATCTCTTAACCTATGTAAATTATTATTTAATATTATATATATACATAAAAACATTCAAACAATACCGCTAAATCTGTCAAACGTAGCTGCACACCGACCGTTTGTCAAATTCGCAGTACGATCTAAACATCTTCTAGAACTTTACCAACAATTATCCACAAAAGCGAATTGTGTAAATCGAAAAATACACAATTTGGTGGCTTATAATTATTGATAAAATTCGCATGTATATACATAATATAGCTAAAAATTTCTTAATATACAAAATCTATTTATATATGCATGAGATTCAAAGAATGCACCGTGAAATTCATCAATTGTAGCTTCACACCGACCAATTGATAAATTTATAATGCAAAATTAAAAATCTTTTAGACTTTACCAATGATTATCCACAAAAAGCGAATTGTATAAATCGAAAAATATACAATTTAGTGACTCATAATTATTGGCAAAATCCTAGTGCATATTTACAAAAGAAAAATATAACTAAATAATAATTATTACGCTAAAACCTGCAGTAATGTAGAACTTATTTTTTCAGCCTGCAACAAACGTAGTTTCACACCGATCGTTTGATGCAGGTTTCATAACTAAAATTTTAAAAATTCAATAAGTATAATATGTAAAACACAACGTAATTTTAAAATTTGAAATATTCCACATTATCGCAAAATTTTCCTGCCGAAAACGCGTGAGTCATCGGATTTTCGGCGCGAGCGACCTTCATGACGAACAGCTGCCCGTCATAAATCCTTCTCGCAGCGAAGATCTCTCTTCCGCGCTTACGGAGGCGCGCAGTCCTACGTCTAAGCCTTATTATCTTAAATACTATTTGAGTGTCCGTGTGCCTTGAGGAATTTTACGAGGATTATTGGTCTCTCGCTTTCCCCAAAACTCACGTACAGTCATTGTTTTAATACGCGCGACCTTCAGCGATGCTCGAAAACCCAAAAACTCGCAGGTCCTTGCATTGCCGAAAGTTCGCGTTACTACGTTCTTAAAACTATACTATTTAAAATATACTAAAATCTACGGGACGTGACACCAAGCGCCCTAGCTTTTTTGTGGACATAAAAGTAGCCCGGCAACGGATACCGCGATTATATAGAGAAAGGGAAGCCCATATACTTTTGGACACGAAATCTGTGCGGGAACGTTGTTTATTATTAATAATAAGATGCAAAAAAGTATTTTTTAAAATTCATATATTGAGTCCGATGAATGGACATGGAGGAAACCTCGGAAAACCGTGGAAAACACCGCAAAATCGACGTTTTTTTAAAAATTGAAAACGCAGCCATTTTTTAACTTTTAAGGCTAAAATTTGAAATGAAGGAAAGGCTTTATACCTACTTTCATGTCCCCAAAAACTGGAGTGATTTGAACAAGATAATGTATTTTTTTAGATTTGCAAAAAAAGGGTTTTGAACAGATGAAAAACGAACTGAAACGTAAGCGAAAACGGCCGAGCGCGCGGCGTCGTAGCGCGCTTGAATATCTATATACACTTTCTCTGCCACCACTGCCGCGCGCTCGGCCGTTTTCGCTCACGTTTCAGTTTGTTTTTCATCGATTCAAAACCTTTTTATCCCAAATCCAAAATATGCACTTCGTTGTTCAAATCATAAAATTTTCAACGCTGTATTCCAAATTCCAGTAGGACTCCCCAATTTCTCGTACTCGCGCACACAAAAGTGCACTAAAATCGTACATAAAAAATTCAATTTGCAATTATGCAAAAAGTAATTGGCGCAGAGCTCCATTTTTTGGCGACATGAAAGTAGCTATAAAGCCCTTCCTTCATTTGTTTAATAATGAATCTATCGCTCGATGATGGAATAGTGTAGAATAAAAATTGATGCGTCTCTTCGAGCCAAGTTGTTTATTTTAAAAAAGGCCAAACGTTTCGGGATAATTTTATCCCCTCTTCAGTGGCTGTACAACGTTTAAATTACAAGGTTTATTATAATAATAATATTAAAATGAGTGAAATTGAAAATTGTTCATATAAACATATTTACCTAATTAGAAAAACAGCTTCCGTGTTTTTACATTATTAGGAAACGGACCAGAAAAGGATTAATCGCATATGGCGCTATAATATAAATTTAAATTTTAAACCAAAGTTTACAGAAGAACTATTACAAAAATATTTAAATAATAACTTACGGCCTAGGACTCGAGAATTTTTTTACAGAACGATTCCCCGGTGCCAAGGTGGTAATGCGGCACCGGTCGAGGCAAGACGTCAACTAATGTCTCTACAAAATTACGGCCAAATTATATTCCGCAATACATACATTAGATGTACTAATACTTATAAATGTTATTATAATGCAAACCGCCTCAGCAACGGATACCTCGAGCTTCATCCATATACCAAGAACGAATACCACATTGGAGGTGGCACGTTAATACTCAAGTAGCAGGACGGGGGGCCCGCGCCGCAACGTAAGAAACGCTCCTGCCATGGCTATATGACTATATAGTATACAGCATGGACGGAGCGTTGCCACGGCAACCCGGTCTCCCCGACCTCCCACTGGGCTGTTCCGCTCCGACTCGCCAGCCAATCACTATTGAACATGTGTTGGCTGAGTTGAAGAGAGCGCGAAGCGGTATGCCACCTCTCACTGCGTGCTAAGTTCCTGATACAGTCCGCTCGCCACCGAGCCTCCGCAATCACATTATTTACAATTAAAATTTATTCGGACTATTTTTTTAGGTTTGATATAACATTTTTATAACTCGCTTTGAGGCGGCACGTATCCTCAGCCCTATTAAGTGTGCCATCGAAAAACTGAATGTGTAGCATTTCTGAGAACCGTCTGCGGAACATAGACGGTTCTCTATCTATTATTTTAATATTGTTAAAATCGAAATTGTGTCCTGTTTCCAATGCATGTACCGCGAGAGGGGAGTTAAGATCCCTTTTCTCTATATATCTTTTATGTTCGTATTGCCTAGTTTTTAACGGTCGATACGTTTCTCCGATGTACGTAGATTCGCAATCGGAGCAATCGATTTTGTATACAACATTTCTCGTATCTCCCACAGCAGTAGGATCTTTGCCAAGTTTAATAAATTTATTGAACTTATCAGTAACATTATTAATCAAACTCATGTCATTTCTTTTTAAAACCGACTTTAATTTTTCGTTAAACCCTTCATAATAAGGGAACACCGCATATCCTTTTCTAGAGTTAGATTTATTGTTTTGAGAGTGTGCATTACTTTCAAATACCCCTTCTAACGAGGCCCTTGAAAGGCTCAGGTTGCGGGCAATCCGTTTTTTACTAAATTTCTCTATAAAATCTGGAGGATAGTCATTAGCTATGAGAATTTTTTTCGCTTTTTCGATGTTTTCATAGTGAAACCGCGGATCGGACAACAATATCGCCCTATCAAATAAATTGTACATTATTGCTATCTTCTGGTTTTTTGGGTGGTGAGAGAAATAATTTATGTATCTTGATGACGCTGTATTTTTTTGAAACCAATTCGTAAAAATATGACCACTTGAATCATGAAAAATAGAGATATCGAGAAAATTTATACTATTATTGACTTCAATTTCGTGAGTAAATTGAAGGGAGTTATTATAGCTATTAAATATAGATAACACAAGTTCAATCTCATCTCTATCCAAAACCAAAAGACAGTCATCCACGTATCTGTAAAAAAGTCGAACGCTAGATTTTGCAATACCCAGACAATGATCCTCGAGATCCTCCAGAACCATATTCGCAAAAACAGGGCTCGAGCAGAATCCCATCGGAGCGCCTGAGACTTGTTTATAAAATTTGCCATCGAAAACAAGATACGTACAGTCGAGAAGAGTTTTTATACCATCCATAAATTCGCTCTTCGACATACAATTCAAACACGAAAGCCATTTCCATCTCTTTTCAGTCGACAGTATAATCGCATCTTTTGGCAAACTCGAAAACAACGAAACAACGTCGAAGGACACAAAATATTGCTGATCAGAAATATTTATATTAGTGAGGTTACTTTTTAATTGTGTACTATTTTTTATATGAGAAGCTGGTAAAGGAAAATGTTTAGTTAATAAGACGGATATGCATTTATCAAAAAAATAAGTGGGGCTATTAATTGCTGAAACTATAATTCTTACGGGATTGTTTGGTTTATGAATTTTTATTAGGCCATAAGCTTTCGGCAGCGATGTGTGCTCGATGCCCTTGGAAGAAAGACCTCTAAAAGCCTCGTCGCACTCTAGAACGCCCCGTGTACTCCAAAGGTCAATGAGTTTTTTTATCCGCTTTTTTATCCCTGCAGCAGGGTTAACTTTAACCAGTCTATAAAATCTCTCGTCGCTGAGGGCCTCATTAACCTTCGAGATATACACGTTTCGATCCACCACTACCGTAGCATTGCTCAGAAATGCTACACATTCAGTTTTTCGATGGCACACTTAATAGGGCTGAGGATACGTGCCGCCTCAAAGCGAGTTATAAAAATGTTATATCAAACCTAAAAAATAGTCCGAATAAATTTTAATTGTAAATAATGTGATTGCGGAGGCTCGGTGGCGAGCGGACTGTATCAGGAACTTAGCACGCAGTGAGAGGTGGCATACCGCTTCGCGCTCTCTTCAACTCAGCCAACACATGTTCAATAGTGATTGGCTGGCGAGCCGGAGCGGAACAGCCCAGTGGGAGGTCGGGGAGACCGGGTTGCCGTGGCAACGCTCCGTCCATGCTGTATACTATATAGTCATATAGCCATGGCAGGAGCGTTTCTTACGTTGCGGCGCGGGCCCCCCGTCCTGCTACTTGAGTATTAACGTGCCACCTCCAATGTGGTATTCGTTCTTGGTATATGGATGAAGCTCGAGGTATCCGTCGCTGAGGCGGTTTGCATTATAATAACATTTATAAGTATTAGTACATCTAATGTATGTATTGCGGAATATATATTGGCCGTAATTTTGTAGAGACATTAGTTGACGTCTTGCCTCGACCGGTGCCGCATTACCACCTTGGCACCGGGGAATCGTTCTGTAAAAAAATTCTCGAGTCCTAGGCCGTAAGTTATTATTTAAATATTTTTGTAATAGTTCTTCTGTAAACTTTGGTTTAAAATTTAAATTTATATTATAGCGCCATATGCGATTAATCCTTTTCTGGTCCGTTTCCTAATAATGTAAAAACACGGAAGTTGTTTTTCTAATTAGGTAAATATGTTTATATGAACAATTTTCAATTTCACTCATTTTAATATTATTATTATAATAAACCTTGTAATTTAAACGTTGTACAGCCACTGAAGAGGGGATAAAATTATCCCGAAACGTTTGGCCTTTTTTAAAATAAACAACTTGGCTCGAAGAGACGCATCAATTTTTATTCTACACCCTTCCTTCATTCTAAATTTGAGCCTTAAAAATGTAAAAATGGCTGAGTTTTCAATTTTTAAAAAAACGTCGATTTTGCGGTATTTTCCACAGTTTTCCGAGGTTTCCTCCATGTCCATTCATCGGATAGAGACGTTCAATATATGAATTTCTTCGCAATTGAATCAGCTACAACTTTTCTCTTTTTACTATTTTACGTTAATCTCTTATTTTACGAGTTAAAATCAAAAAACTAAAAAAAAATGCATTTTTGCATTTTATTATTAATAATAAACAACGTTCCCGCACAGATTTCGTGTCCAAAAGTATACGGACTTCCCTTTCTCTATATAATCGCGGTATCCGTTGCCGAGCTACTTTTAAGTCCACAAAAAAGCTAGGGCGCTGGGCCTAAATTAATTAATATAAAATCATCCGATTTTTATGATTCAAGTTTTGTTATTATTAGTAAATTTTAAAAACGAACAATATTTTATACAAAAATTCATAATATTGAAAAATTGAAAAATTTTAAGGAAAAATTTTATTTGTAGAGGTTGTGCCCTTAGGTGTGACCAGGTGTGACCCTCATTAGTACGCTCTAGCCAAGGGTCTGCCACTGGTGTCATAAAAGGCTTAGTCCTTTCTGTAAGGGTATCCATATAAGACAGCATTAGAAAAAAATTCTGCTCTCAATTTTCAAATAAACAATTTTTAAACAAAGGTAATTTTTGGCTTACGTCAGTTCATGCGTAATGATTACTTATAGTTACAAAACTTGAATCACGAAAATCGGAGCATTTTCACTGTTATCAATTCACAGTCTGTAAGTGAAGATTATTAAACTAGTCTAATAATCTCAGGTAGTTACCATTCGATTTTTATCATTCAAATTCTGCTAAAATAAGCCTTTTCTGTAGAATTACATATCTGTTCATAAAGTATTTATTTTGCAAATTTTGAATTATTATGAATTGTTCACGTTCAGCCTCCGAGATCGCCCTTTACCCTCATAAAATTTTCGAAAACACTACCCATTTTTTCATCATAGTATTTGATGCCCAATTTTTTCTGCCCATACTCTCAGCATCGCGCGTTTCGTCGGGGACATGCGTAGGTAGCCACTGCATAGTAAGGTGTGCTGTATTCTCAGAAGGTGGTGAACACATGTTGGCCTGCCACGCATTGCTACCGTTGGTGTGCGTTGATCAGTCCGGACTAGTAGGAGAATGCAAAAAAAAACTTCAGCTAAGGAAAGATAGAAGATGGCACCACTCGTTTATGCTAATTATTAAAATAAATTAATATTTTGAAACTTTTATCCATGCTTGAAGATAAATTTTGTTTTTTTATGTTCAATTACGTTCTCGAAATTCGTCTAACTTTAAAAGAACAATAGTTACAGAGGAAACTGTAATTTTAAGTTATCGACAAATAGCTTCGAGATTTTTGAAACGTTCTTGATACCCTTAAGCGTGCCATTAATCATTATTAAGGTAAAATTTTAATTGTAAAATTCATTTGTAAAATTATTGTAAATTTAATTTGTTTATAATTTTTGTATTAGCTTTGCAGCCCTGATGAGGAGTCGAAACGACTCGAAACATCGGCAAATTTAATAAATATACTGGCTCGAAGAGATGCTTAATTGTTCTCATTTATCATTCTTGAGGTGATTCGTCCCCCAGCCTGCATTTCGCTTGTCAGGGTCTTGATGACTCCCTCCATTTCCTCCCTAACTCCTCTTGGAGCCACCTTTTCACCGCCCCGTCCACAGCGCAGGCGAGTACCGCCACCCTGCAGAGCTTAGCCCGTACCAGTCGGGAGCTCCTACCCGTCAGGCGGTCTGCCTTTTCATTATCAATGATGCCTGAGTGTCCTGGCACCCATGCTATCCTACTTGCCAGCGTCTCCAATGACTGTCTGCACCCCATCACCTCTCACGAGTCGATGCGGATCGTATCCAGTGCCAGGAGCGCCACCCTACTATCCGTGCATAAGGTAATCAACCTATGGTTGCCTCATTCCATATCCAGTCAGAGCACTCTCTTATAGCCCTGATTTCTGCCTGGAATACAGTGGCGTATGAATCCAGGCTACAAACCAATTCCTCGGTACCGCCCTTCCTCCACGCTCCTGCTTCTACACCCTGATCCATCTTTGATTAATCCGTAAATCACACCTTTGTAAATCCATCTTACCTGGGCCGGCCGTAATCCCCAGCGTGTTCCTATCGCCTTCCTGCAAAGCCAGAAGGTATTCACAACCTTCGCGCATTTGTCCCTTATGTGTTTAACCCAGTTGAGTTTTGAGTCGATTGTAACCCCCAGGTATTTAACCTCCTTCGACAGTTCAGTGGCATACCATTCAAGACAAGCTCCTCTACTGTATGGATCTTGTACCTAGTTTTACACAACATGACGTTCACTTTCGTGGGGTTCACACTTAACCTCACCGTGTTGCACCACTCCTCCACAAGGCTGAACGCGCACTGCATGACTCCCGGCACAACATCCCCGTTGTCGCCTCTCACTAGAACCAGGCTGTCGTCAGCATACGCCTACGCTTATATACCTGCATCCTCCAGCTTCCTTAACAACCCATCTACTACCAAATACAACAGAGAAGGAGAGAGTACTCTCCCTTGAGGGCATCCCTTCCCCACTCTGCATCTCCCAGAGATCGCGCCCCAGTGTGCAACAACTACCCTACTGCTCAGCATACCCCATATCCAGTTAAACATCATGCGGGAGACACCGTGCTCTACCGGTCCCTCCGCTATGGCTTGCCTGGTAGTGTGGTTAAATGTTCGGTCTATAGTCCCCTGAAACCGAGTGCTGCGCCTTTCCTGGTTTAGGGAGAAACACCACTTTCGCTCTTTTCCATTTGCCAGGTGTTTACCCGCATGCCAGGTATGCCCTAAATAACTTCTCTACGGCAGTCCCGAATATCTTCTCTCTCTGCCGTAACAAAGCCAGAAAGATTCCGTCCAATCCTGCAGCTTTATATGGCTCAAAGGAATCCAAAGCTTTTTCCTCCTTATCCCACGCTCGGTGGTCCGACAGATGCTTCCTGAGTAGCTCTGAGAAAGCATCCTCCACAATTTCCGCCCAACCGTCGCCTACCTTAATTGTGTCAGCCAAGGTGCCCTTTGGATGCTGGAGTATCCTGTACAGCCTGGCCTTATCTTTGAGATTCGTGCACCTGCTACAGGCTCTCCTCCACGCCAAGTTCTAGCCTCCTCAATGGCCTTCTTGTATTCCCTGCACGCTTGCCTAATTCTATACATATTCTCCTCCGTTCTGGTTCGCTTCGACCTATTACGGAGTCTTATTACGCCCATACGGCTGCTTTGGGTTTAACCCTTCTCCTGAGTTCACAATTTTCCTCATACGAGTTCAGGATAACTTCGGTAAGAACCCCACATCCATGCTCGATATCCTCTGTCTTCCAATAGGACCTCGGGAAGGTACCTAACCTCGCCGCCCAGCTCTCCCTGTAGTCTTGCCAGTTGGTTTTCTTTGGGTTTCTCCCATAAGTTGCCAACCAATGTAGAACACCAATGTAGGACACAATCTGATTGTGATCCGACATCGTAACCTCTTCCGAAATCCTCCATCCCTCTATCTTTGACCACAGAGATCTCGTTGAAAGAGTTACGTCGCTGACTTCCTCCCTTATCGAGTTCTCAAACGTTGGTTTGTTGCCTACGTTCATTATATCCATATTCGTGGTTGCCAGAAACTCCAGCAAACCTTCCCCTCTATTATTTATGTTAGAACTTCCCCAATCCGTGAGGTGCGCATTAGCATCGCATCCCATCACCAGCTCGGTTCCATTCCTCTCGCACTCCCTAACTAAAGCCTATACCTCATCTGACGGGCATTTCCCCTCGTAGGGAAAGTACGCCGCTGTCACGAGTAGATCCCTTCTAACCCCTCCTGCTTCCGTGTACTTCACCCTGGCTGTGGCAAGGTCCTTCGAACAGTGCCTAGGCACTGTTTCAACCTGCAGTCCTTTTACAATGATTTTTATAGGTGCAATGCAAGCCCCCCAAATTAACAACTCTTCTGAAAAAAAAATCTTTTTTGGCTTGTACATAACTTTTAGATCGATAAATTCCATTAATAACATAATGCAGATATTAATATTCAGCATAAAAATGTTTGGTAGTGGAATATATGCATATAAAGGTTGTGTCCATAGCCAAAAAAGATTTTTTTTTCAGAAGAATTAATAATTGGGGGCTTACATTGCACCTATAGAAATTAAATTAGTATAATATTAAAGCTGAGGAAAAAACAGGTTAAATGAAAACAAAATTTATTGCAATAGCAGCGTTAGTTACCGAGATAATCAAATTATAACTAACGTATACGAATACTATCCGCAGCCGCGCAGAGTCCCCCCCCCCCCTCGCCGCGCCACCCGACAGTAGGGCCGCTCGGCCGCGCTCGCAGCTTTCCAATTGTTCATCGGTCATTTTAGAGGAACTAAGCTATCTACAGCAATCGGAAAAAATGCTATCATTTAAAGTACTATTTCAACACGCAGGGTACCAAATTTCATTGAAAAATATTAAGTAGTTTCGGCGTGAGCGTCGATTGAAAAAATGTTCGTATCTGGGTTTCTATTCGTTGGATCTTAACAAAATTTATATGAAAATTCATGGTTTTTTACGTACTTTAAGATGAATTTTACCGCGTTTCTGTAACTTCAAAATTGGCTGAAATAAAAATTATTTGTTATTAAGAATGTTGTTAAATATTAATTTTTGAAAACGTTCTTTTTAGCGTTTATTAAGTACGCCATAAGCTACTGATTAAAGGTGATTGGATCAAGTTATCGTTCCATGGGTAATTTGGAGATGAATTTGAAATTTCAGAATAAATAATTTTGCAATAAGACGCCATTTTGAGATATCCAGATCGGACACCGATTTTTATATTGTTCGTACTAAAACTGATCTTTGAGTGCTCATCCAATGAACAATATAATTTTGTGTAAAATGTGTGGCAATATGAAATTTAAAAAAAAATTGTTTTTGTTTAACAATTTAACGACCAAAAAACCTAATTTTGCAATCGGGAATATGTATCTTATATGTATCTTATACAAAATTCAATTTTGAACAACTTTTATCTCAATCTATTTTACATAAAATGAGTTACAAAGTGAGTTACAAAAAAGCGAATTTTCAGAATTCTTTTTACAATAATAACAATGTTCCCGACTTGGCCCGAAGTCGAGACTTTAGGATCATTTTCAATAAGTTATTAATAACATAATTCAATCATACAAATAAAGTTAGAAGAAACTTAATGATATTCCACGTTTGAACTTCTTGACGCTCGGAATAAGATTTCAGTTATCATTGGTCGGTAATTTATCATATATTTACCACCAAATTTCAAACTCTCACGTGATCCACCTCAGAACTTAATTTTAGTGCATGCAATAAGCTTTTAGCTAGAAATAATGTTTCCTACTTTACTTATTTGTATTTCATTGTTATTGATTTTCTCTGCGTTTTAGCTATCAGATGTGCTTAAAAAGATTTGAAAAAGGGTGTAAAATGGGAGTGAATAGTGAAAATTTATGAAAAAATTGTTTCTGTTAACAGTTCCAAAGGCCACTTTGATGGATACGTATGTTTTTGAGGTCGCTGATTACGATTCTGATGTTAGATTTTTTTAATTCAAGATGGCGGATCCAATATGGCGACTAATTTTCATGAAACAGGGATGAAAAGTTTTAGTTTTTCACCATAAATCTACATGAAAACAGAGAAACTGAATCTACATGAAAACAGAGAAACAGAAAAATCGACAGCACAAAAATAGCGATGAATAGAAAATTAATTCAAAGATTTTCATAAGAAAATATACAAAATTTTATATATTGTGACGAGTATCGTTACGGCGCATGCTTACTTTATTTAATACATATGCTTTTATCTATTTATTTGCATGTAAGACTTTCAAAACTGTTCCAGCTGTATGAGAGCTGTACGAGAGTTGATAGCTTAGCGAACGCGTCGTATGGTGAGAGAGTGCGTGCGAGAGAGCGAAGCTGGTCATGGAAGGTTAGGCTAGATTCGATTTGACCATCGAGCGCGCGTGTTGCGTTTCTTCGTAAAGTTTGAGCGTCTTTTTGTAAAAGTCAGTGATTGTTGAAATAATTGTTGTGCGGACAATTATTATACGTGAGTACGCTGTTCGATTTTTTGTTGTACGCTGTTCGCGCTTTTCTGTACGCTGTTCGAGTCTTGGGTTGATTTGGCAGTATCTGTGTTACGGTTTGTCTACGGGTGGCCAATACCAGGAAGAACGTATCGAGAGGTTTCGTGCGAGAATTGAGCGCGTATTTGTAAGTACCAGATTCGTTCTCTATTACTCTCACCAGTGCGTAACATCCTCGACTCTCGGTTATTTGCAAGTACGCGTGCCAGGGAAGCACACTTGTATAGTTTTTTATTTACTGTCAATTCTATGATCTAGCAGAGTCAAAATATATGCAACAGAATTTTACCTATTATTCTCCTATTTTTACTTGATTCTAACTGTAGTTTCCCTATCCACTTTATTCACAACCCACGGAGATTTAAAGTAGATTAGTCTACATTTAATGTTTACAAACCCCGTTACAATATCAGCAAACTTAAATTTTTTAGGCTAATAATTTGCTATTGATAATTGCAGTCTGAATTATATAATTCTGACGTGAGAATCGTGATCAGTGAACTCAAAAATATCCGTATATCAATTTTTTTCAAATATATAAATACTTAAATATTAAAAAAATCAGTCGCCAAATTGGATCCGCCATCTTGAGTTTTAAAAATTTAATGTCAGAATTGTAATCAGCAACCTTAAAAACATATATATCCATCAAAGTGGCCTTTCAAACTGGTAAAAGAAGCAATATTTCTATAAATTTTTACTTTTCATCCCTGATTTACACCCTTTTTCAACCCTTTTTAACCACATCTTATAGCTGCAATGAAGAGATGATCAATAATAATGAAATACGAATAAGTAGAATGGAAAAGATATTATTTTTAGCCATTTTCTCCAGTGCAAATAACTTTCTGTACCAAATCTCGAATCAGCCTTGGTTACGGACAAAATACACTTTTTATGGGTGGTTTTAAAACCATTGGGGGAGAAAAATACAGTGGCATACTTTTTAAAATAACTACTTTTTAAAAAATTACCCCCCCCCCCCCAAATGAATATTTTATTTTAAATTCAAAAAATCAGAGAGGTGGATTAGAATTTCATTTTCTTAATCATATAGATCGATACAGCCACCTCAAAAATGGTAGATTGTGTCTTTGTCATTATTTTTATTGAATCGAAAATCAATAAAAATACGTCGTTAAAAGTTGGTGGACGCTTTTCGGCTAAGACGGTCAGGCTCTTTTTGTCTACTCTTCCTTTCTTCCACGTAATAGCTTTGACTGAGACCTGGCTTGATTAAAGTATAAGTGATCCCCCTAACATCTCTGGATACAAGTGTAGATCAGTGCGTACGCTAACTACTTTGATTTTACCCTCGGTGACTATTAATGATATAATTTTGGAAGAAATGATCGATCTTACCGGGACAGTACTTCTTGGCACGGATTCAATAACCCATTCTTTTTTAGTCGACGTTTCGGCAATCATTGTCGCTCTCTTCAGGAAACTGTTAACATTTATTTATATTAAAAAAATGTTTCGGAAGGGAGGAAGTAGCCGATAGCCGTCGCTTATATACTGCGAAATGTTCGCAGTCTTTCACGCGCACTGTTTACAAATCAGCTTCTCTTTCTACTAGTCACAAAATCATCTTCTATTTTGATGTATATATATTGTATTCGTTCAATTTTTCAGTTCACATATTAAGTATGTGTACACGCTATTGAGTTTCTGCGCGTTTTTCTTTGTGCGGCATTCTTGCATGTGAATATGTATCATTTCAGAGATTAATCTTTTCTTCAGCTTTTTTTCTCTATCTTTAATACTGAATTTTTTTAAATTAAAACTGTTGGATAATAGATAAATAAACAGTCTTTGTTACATACAGTTTTGTACATCGAGACACGCGCGACTGCGAAAACGCACATATATATAGTATAGGACAATGTATAGAGAAGAGCGCTCTACTACACTCTACTCTCTCTCTCTCTCTCTCTCTCTCCCTCTCTCTCTCCCTACCTCCCTCCCTCCCTCACTCCCTCTCCATCCCTCTCTCTCTCTCTCTCTCTCTCTCTCTCTCTCTCTCTCTCTCTCTCTCTCTCTCTCTCTCTTCTAAGTCTCCGAAAGAGACGGACGTGTCTGACGACACATCATCACACTGCATAAAGTTACTTATAATTAATAAACAACCTCACTGATTTTCCACCACTCCAACAAAAACAATGATTATATTTATTACTGTGTTCAGAAATAACACTATCTTGTTTTATACTTTTCAATGCGCGTACACACTTCTTTTAGTCTGACGCACACATGTAGCGATGCAATTATTAGATTTCAGCTTCTATACTACATATTTATGTCTTTTCCTTTTTCAATGAAGTAACACATTTGATTGTGTATTTTAGGAATAGTCAAAATGTTTTTACGCTTTAAAGGGTGTTGCATTTGTTCGTAAAAACCGCTAACATATGGTAAACTAACACAATTTCGGTAGATGTGATTATTCGCTCTTTGTCCGGTTGTCTAGTCGTTTTTTACTTTATTAATAAAGTCAGTAAGGTGGCCATTTTTTATCAAAGGGCCAAGGGGCCATTCATCTGAAGGTGAAACCCGCTTTGAGCCAAATTTTTTTTTATACAGATATAAACAAAAAACTGACAAAATGTTAATAGGTAATTTTCGAAAAATTATAATTTATTGGACTCTTTTTATGACCACTAAATAAGATTGTTCCATCACTTTCAACACGCGATTTCTACAGCAAATCATTTATAGAATACGATGAGAAAGTCTATTATTCAACAAAAATACCATTTTAATAAAAAGTTATTAACAAATTATTGCGATAATTTTTTATAGACAATTTTCGTAAAACTTTTATTTTTGACGTATCGATTCACTAATGTCTACAGATAATAAAAATAAGATTGATTACATTTTTTTAATCTTATTATTTATATATATTGTATAAAGCATTTTACTACAAAAAGTTTTGCAAAAAACCGCTCTGATAAGATGATAAGATCACATACAAGTACAACCGCTAACATTTCAAAACGTATATATTGAATGGCATGATGTATTTGATGATGTCGAATCACAAGTTTACAAAGCATTTCGCGCTGTCAAACCATATGAAGAGGATTTCACCTTCAGAAGAAATAATGTGTTGGACATGAGTAGAAGACTATTATATATAGATAGAAACAAGACTAAGAAACCTCCAGAACAGCTTAGCAGGAAATAATTTATCGGATGGTGTAGTCGTTGATGAAAATATAGACTCAGTGGTGTGTGCCGGCAGAGAGTGTGTGGCACGCACACACGGCAGATGTGAATAAGATACATACATGCTTAATATAGCGTTCATATGCGTGGAAGTTGCTTCGCTGGATAAAGAAGATACTTTTATCAGCTGATTCGTGTATTGGTAATGGTATAGATTGAGGAATGGATGTAAGAAAATAATTATGAAAGAATATATGGTCGCTTCCAACGAAGATTAACACTGTTCCAAAAGGCCAATTTTCAATGGTTAGAGTGTTATAATAAATTGAAGCTCCTGCAACCTATGGTAAATTTTATTGTGGATGAAAGTGTAAATTTATCTAAGTTTAGATAAGTTTATATTATTCGCAGAAGTTCAATGGTTAGAGTATTACAATAAATTGAAGTTACTGCAACGTATGGTAAATTTTGTATGTGGATGAAAGTAGAAATTTATTATCTGCAAGCATCAAGTTAGCATTGAATTTAGGCGTACATTGAAGTTGTTGATCTTTATTGGAAGCGACGGTATGATTTTACAATATTTTTTACGAATTAAATAAAGCCGCGTTTGTTTATGCGTAACGTTATATTCAAAAGCGAACTTTGCGAACAACACCGTGCACATAATTAACGTTTCTGTAACATTTGCACCGTTTACTAATCGACTGTTAGTGCATCGCTTGGGTCCGAGAAAAGCGCGATTAATACACTCTGCCCCACACCTAAACTAAAACACACTAAAAGAAAGATAAGTAGCAAACACCTTACAGCTTTTTAGACGTGATGTATATCTAATACATTATACATACTATCTACAATGTACATCTATATATATGTGTATATACTTACAGTTAATAGTTAATCTGTATAAGTAGTATATAGTGCCACTTTCTGTCAACCTCCCACCTCCTCCCCTCGGATCCCCAAAAGAGGGGGAAGCCGTGAGGAGGGGGTGTATTCGACAGAAAGTGACATCATTAATAGACATTGCCCCCCCCCCTCGCCCCACACACACACACACACACACACACACTCTCTCTCTATATACCTCCACCCTTTCTTTCTCTCTCTCTCTCTCTTTCCTTATTTTTCTTCCTCTCTCCCTCTCCTCTTTCGCTCTCTCCTTCACCCTCTCCTTCTCTTTCGGTCTCTCTCCTTCTCTCTCCTTCTCTCTCTCTCTCTCTCTCTCTCTCTCTCTCTCTCTCTCTCTCTCCCTCTCTCACCGTTTTAATAGCTGCATCGCTCTCTGTATGTCTCGACCTTGTACCTCTCTCTCTCTCTCGTGTGGTTGTCTCTCTCTCCTTCTCTTCTCTCCTCTCTCTCTTTCTCTCTCACCGTTTTTTATGGCTGCGTCGCTCGTTGTATGTCACGACCGCGTACCTCTCTCTCGCGCCTACCTCGCACAGCTGATGCGCTCATCGCGCGTGGCTGACGCGGCCTCTCTCTCTCCTTCTCTCTATCTCTCTCTGCCTCCTTCTCCTATCTGCTTTTTTCTGCGCATCGAAAGTCGCGAACGCTGTAATCAAGACACGTTGCATGTGGGTGATGTTGCGCTTGCACTTTTTTGCTACGACCGCTGATGAAGAGTGTAACATTTCACTACATATGTATTGAAATGTTATACAAAGGCGTCTAATATAGTAGAATTCAAACGTATGAAATCTGACGAAGTCAGAACTTTCCAGTTTTATAAGGCTTTTGTCGTTGATCAACTAAAAAAATGAATATAGCAACGTAAACGTTTATGTCATTTAAGATTGGATGCAGACCGCTTTCTGTCCTGAGAGTAGGAGATTTTAGGGTAGAGGAAGAGAGAAATGTGGGTAGGGGATGACGTACCAGAATGTGGTATATAGTCTGACCTAAGGATTCTTTTTTAATAAATAATAAATACAATCAATTTTTCAATAGTTTATTTTACCATATTAATAAAGGATTACATATGCGTGTTAATTTAACATAATTTTATATGCTATATTTATAAAGTTATACATGTGTCCCGATACAATTTTCTTGTAGTATATGCTTAAAATCGTCTATTTCAATATTTTTTAAATAAACGCATACCTGACAGCATTTGTTAACAATAACATCCGTCGTGAACAATTCTTTTTCATCGTTGGTTTAAATAGGATTTGTATCATGTCAACCGAGCAATAAGAAATAGCAGTGTTTGCATGAGTATAGAATGTACTCGTTGTTATATTACAGCAGTGACATTTTAGAACTGCAGCTCTGCAAACATCTGACTGAGTATCTACCATTTCCAATGAAATCGCTGTCAGCAAATTTTTTACAACGTACGAATTTTCTAACAATATCGTCATTCTTGGTTAGATTATCAGAAAAATTATTTATAAACTTCTTGAAACCGAAACCCCTACACATATAATGTAAAAACATAATACAATATTGTCCACAAACATCAGATGACGAATCTTGTAGACGTGTCGCATTCCAACGAAAATGTTTACAATTCTTTCTTAAGCGGTTAATATGTTCAGCAATAAATGGCGGATTTCCAAAGCTATCAAAATATAAAGCTTCACCCGACTTCTTTACGTATATAGCAACCCAATGCATGCCAGGTTTCGTATGATCATCGGTATTCACGACGATTGCTGTTGGGTTGGACCATACTCGAGGTATCTGATCAGCCGGAAATACACCAACAGTATGTGCACGCATGCGTGACAAAATTTTCAATATCTGAAGACTATCCATTGTAAAAATATAGACCTGAGGTCTGGGTAATAGTCAACATCTATTTTTTATAACTCTTACTACAACTAATGTATGAGTGTTATGGCTAGGCTATTTATATATATACTCCTAAAACGACATCTTTGTTCAAAATCACTAACCACTAAAATCAATGATCGCTTGACGCGATGCGTCTATTTCTAAAATATTATCATATTCGGCATAAATTATACAATTAACCGTACTTGTTAAAGGATCATCAAAGCGTACATCTAGACGAACGCTACCGTGTTTAACCAAATTCCAATGTGTGTTATCATTTGCAGACAAATCAGGGATGAGGTCAAAAGCAAACAGGCAATAACCGTTCGGATATGACTGCCGTGTGATTTTATTACCTTCGTTGAGAAAATGTATACCTGTGCAAGAAAATAAAGTATGGTAGGCATCAACGTATAAGTTGTTCGTTTTAAAATCTGGTTGTAGTGGTTTCGAAGGTATTTGAACACCATCAATGTATAAGCATAAAAAGTTTATATTAAAATGTTCAAAATTAAAGGGATTGAGCGATCTATCACCGTTAAAAGCATTGTTTTTTACAAAACCAATTATAGTCCGTTTTGGTAACTGTCCTAAAATAATATTGTCCAAAGTTTCACCGTGAATACCACTATGCATGGTTATAGCTTTAACTTCCACTCTTGTAAGAGGATATTTAGCTGTTGTCTTTGAAAGGGCTTGTGCATGTGCTAACAATACACTAGGATTTACTTTAACACGACGAACTAATAAATTTGCCTCCTCTATTTGTACAGAGAAATAACCGGAAGGGTCCATCAAACAAAACTGATCTCTTGATTTTACAAGACGAACTCTAACCTCCACACCATTTAATAACAATCTCTCTTGATTAAATACATCTGAATGTAAATGGCCTTTCAAATCAACAATTTTTGTTGCCGACAAAAAATTACGGCGTTCAACAAAACCTTCGTTAGTGGTATCAACACTGTCCATAGCCCCAGCAGTGTCATCACTCCACAAAACACTCGTCAAATGCGATGATTTAGCTGCAGGTCCATAGTTTAGAAGTGTTTCAATGTATGCTCTATAGGCGTAAGCATTACTTGATGAAGATACTGATTTTTGATTGAAAAATACATCTACTTGATTGAATAAAGAATGCATAAAATTATGCACAGGTCCTGTTTTGGTCACTAGTGCTCTATGAGCGGCAAGAGCCGTACCATCCACATCAGTTTCATTTATACTACAACTTAATCGAACTCTGAGACTTAGCATTGTGTGTGCTAGATCGATATATTCATCACTATTACCAGGTAATACAAACTCTATTGGCGCATCATTTGTTAATGATGATATCGGTTTATATGTCATCCAATGTGAACCTTCTATGGTGGTTTGTGTAGGAGGAATTTCAAATAGAAGTAGTTCCGATTTCAAACATTCACATGAATGACTATGTAGGAATGCCATCTTAACTATCAAAAATATCTCTAGAAGTTCTTTTCTTTTTTCTCTTACTTTTCTTCTTCTTCTTTCTTCTCAAACCATTCGATTTACCCCTTCCGATTTTAACACGATTCTTCTTCTTCTTTACACCTCCACTTTTCTTTGTTCTTTTTCGGAGCTTTGTTTCACGTTTTACAATGTTACCAGGCCCTCCAAGCAACTGTAACTGAACCGGTTGGTGACGATAAGCTCTTTTATATCCTGACCCCTCCATCAGCTTTTCCAGTTTTTCTTCAGCCTTTCTTTTTAGAATTTCACCAGATTCTCTAATACGGTTTTGAAACGACTCTTTTATAGGTGTGTTTTTCAAACTCACGTCTGACACAATGTTCATCCCTGAACGCAGTGCCTCCTTTCCAACAACCCTAGCGCCACGTGTTAAGAGTGGGAGTACTCGTCGAAATATACCAGCCAAAAACGAACCGATACCTCCGTGACCTCTCTGATACAGAGAACCTGTGTAAACACGTCCGACTCCTCCTCCAGCAATATATCCTGTACCAACTTGTACATTAAAATATTCCTCGTATCTATTCATATTTTTTGTTCTTTGTTTAATCACTGATTCTTTTAAAATGTAGTGTTACGGTCAAAGTCCCATAATCAAATGGAATTGGTTGGCCATACTGATCTCTTATATCAATTTCAATAGTCTGAAATGAGTTGAATAACAACGAATGGTACATTGGAGGGGAGAATGTTTTGATTATTGTAAAACCATATACATAATTATCTGTACTTAACGGCACAGCTCTTAACATTCGAGATTGAATATCTCCTATGACGCAAGGTTCACAAATATCTGTATAAATCATTAGCATAGATGGTAGGCCATTTGAGAGGTGAGCCGGTCTTTTAGATTCAATCGTAGTATTTTTATCGAATATAAGATTCAATGTTTCAAATCCTAAAATTTTTTGCAATTTATTGGATAAGCATAACTCATGTTGAAATTCGGAACAGGTACTCTCACTGCATATTCTTTTGATTGTCACGTATTCACCATTTTCAACTTTAAATTCAAAATGTCCTGTTACACACATTAAACTATTTAATTCGTTCAATAACATATCTAAATTTTTATAAATTCCAGGACGGATTGTGCACGCATATGTGTTGAATTTGCCCGTTATAATTTCATCATTTTGAACAATTATATCATAAATTTCTTCCAATTGCTTATTTGGTTTATTTTTAACCAAAACAAATCCTTCTTTAGTATCGGATGACGCATGTTGAAACGTCAGCGGAATTTGAGCCTCTGTAAGGGCAACAACCCATTGGCCTTGAAGTTGAAATTGCTGAGGTAATTGTGTAATAAAATGCGTAGTAGTATTTTGAGAAAAATAAGTCATACTGCTGTTACTAGGGAGAATAATGTAGAATTGATCCTTCATTGTTTTTTATATCTTGTCAATGTCAACTGTCTTCACCCAAGAGTTAAATTTCTCTGGATAGCCTTTCCACGAGACATAATATTCTTTGTTACGACCTTTTCCTCTAGTTTTTAAAATCTCGTTAACTTCAAAAATTGCAGTTTTTAAGTCTTTTCGAACCCTGCTTAATTCTTCAGCGTAGAGAAACCCATCAATATCTTCCCCGGATAAATCTTGCAAGAAATACACAGGTGGTTGACGTGTATCCGAAACTCGTACAATCTTGAATATCTCTAATGTCCAGCCGCTTTCATAACCTTTCGAAAAAACGTTCTGTGCACGACTGACTCGTACCAAATCTCCTACTCTGTATTTAAAGGGTTTGACGACTTGATTGGCATATCGTTTTTGTAAATTTTCACGAGCTTGGCCAGCATTAAATAGCGTCACAGATGCAGGAGTCATTTTTATCGCAGAATGCTTCGTATTATTATATGATTCCAATATGTTTGGTAAAATATCAATGTAGCGACGAGTGTTTTCGTGTGTAAAGTATCTCCATATTCTTTCTTTTATAGTTCTTATGAATCTTTCTGCGACAGCTGCTTTAGTGTCGGGACGACGCGCTACTCTATAAAGTATTTCATGCTGTTTTAAAAACTCTTGCATCGCAGAACAAATTCTTTACCTTTATCAGTTTGTAGATACACTGGTTGGCGTTTATTACTCTTTGATAAAATATTCTGAAAACCATTGGCAACGTTTTTTGAAGTTTTATCTTTAAGAGGTTCAGCCCAAGCGTATTTACTTAACACATCGATAACGACCAAAACATAAGAAAAACCATCATTGTAAGTTTTTATAGCTTTCATGTCCATTAAATCAGCTTCCCATAAATCATCAATATTGCGTACATTATAATTACGCCTACGAAATGTTTAACGGGTTTATGTAGATTGTAAGGGTCTTGGCTTTCAAGCCATTCAACTACTTCTTTACGCTTATGTGTTTTTCTAGCGGCATTCGAAAGCTTGCTAATACCGCCGTATGCGGAAGGAAGATAAGGGTTGTAGTAAAGATTTACTAGTGAATTATCCATAATACACAATTTTTATTCTTTTAATTCACAAGCTTGTTTACAGGTTTATTTCTTAGATTTTTTAATATTTTTTGCTGTATTCTTCTGTTTCTTCTTCTTCTTCCTCAAGGCGTTCTTGATACGGGAAAAAAACTTTTCAAACGTTATTTTGCTCACCATACAACAAGCTGTCATCAATGCCAAAGTTCTCTCATCCGGTGGTGTTTCACCCGCTAACATACGGGAAAATGCGTATTCGGCTAAAATTCATCGGCGTCAGCTTGACGGCGATCTCCTTTTTTGTCTGCATAAGTCATATCGTGTTGACGACAAGCCTCATCTAAAGGGTTTATACCAACATCGCCTCGTTCAATACGCTCAGCCAATTTCGTACCAGGTCCGCAAAATTTGTAACCAGGTACATGCATTTCAAAAGGATGTAAATTAATTAATTCATCTAAAACACTATTCTGATCTTCTTTTTTTTTCGCTATAAATAACTAGTTCTTCTTCTTCTTTGTTTTGGCCGAAGCGGTTAGCGTCTTCCATTTTTGTGTTCCTATGACTGGTTTTCTTTTGGGAGTAGTAAAAATTTTTTTCGTACACTGACACCCACTGGCGGTGTAGCAAAATCTTGATTCTCATTATCCTCCTGGCTGGCTATTGATGTACTACCGCTGCTGCTGTCTGATTCATCATTTTGTTGTGTTGGAAAGATAGCAACGCCATCTATTTTATCAGCTACCGTTTGGGTCATGTTTTTCAATATACGCTTATTTCCAAGGTATTCTCTTGGAACACACAAATCGTGAAGCACTTTGGCAAATTGCAAATGCCCTGGTGGTGGTACAGCAGATTTTCTTTCTCTCATAGCGTAATTTATCAAGTCAATAATATTACCATTACTAACACGCTTTCCATGTATGGTAATACCACCATTGTGATCCCACTTTATATTATCACTAACATGTAACCGTTTTAAGAGTTTAGCTGCATTATTTCTGTAGCGTGTTGGTACAGTTTCAATAATAGCATCGTCCCTATCTATTTCCTCATCTTTCTTCGTTTTATCATCTCTGCTGTCTTTCTTAATTTTATCAACACACACATCTATATTGTCATTATTATTTTTGAAATGTAAATAACGCTGCAGGACTTCGCGAACAATGACCATTTTTCTCTCTCATTTTTATATAATGGTGAATTTAATATTTCACTCATTTCTGCATCCAACCTGCTAGTCACGGACCCCGGTGTTTGTACAGATTTTAACACCTGATTTAACTGCTGTTCTGGTTGTCGTTCGCAAGCCGTTAGTGTACATTGGAGACGATCCAACGATTCTTGTGGTAATAGAACCATTTTTCGAGCATGTTCCATTTTATCTGCTGATGAGGGCCGTCAAAACTGTTCCAATAATAGGCGCAAGTAATGCAGGTAAAAACCCACCACGTTGTACAATAATTTTCTTCTTCTTCGATAAACTCACAGAAGGTTCTGCTAATCGTCGAAGAGTATTTACGTGTTTACGCAGATTCGTTTTATGTTTCTTTTGAAGAGGTATGTTTCCAACAAGTACATTTAATGCACACTCCCAGATACGTCTAACTATTTTATT
Source organism: Philotrypesis tridentata (assembly GCA_018906965.1). NCBI lineage: Eukaryota > Metazoa > Arthropoda > Insecta > Hymenoptera > Pteromalidae > Philotrypesis > Philotrypesis tridentata. Next base: position 1,146 of record JACCIB010000299.1, on the reverse strand, counting down.
ATCTAATCTTTGTATAAGAGCATTCCTTTGATTAGTATTAAGATGATGGATAGCCTCAAGAATCACAGCTTCTTTTCGCCGAAACGGTGAGTGGTTATGCGGAGCCATTAGAGAGAAACAACCGGTGTTAGGTTGGAAGATTGATCGCTCTTACTCTTTTTTTAGGTACATACACGTACTGGTGTTCGTCACTTGGAAAAATGCAACTTCGAAATCGACAATTTTCGACTGTATCTGTTTCAAATCCAGTAAGAGATAACCGTAAGCTTTTGAAGTTGCATCCCAATAAGCCTCTTGTAAAAACTTTGGATTATCTGGATATATTTGTCGTGAAAGATGTAAAATTTGCGATCTATCGCGTAAATTTCTAAAAATTACTATATACTGGGCGTTCAACGATATATCACGTTGGCCTTTACCTTGATGAAATATATTCTGGCTGATGTAGAATACCGAAAGCGAGTGATGGTGAGAACCTTTTGAGAAAATGTCAATAATTGCTCCTCCAGACGATGTTTCACGCATTAATCATCAATTATTATTAGTTTAGGTCTTGGATCGTTAGCGTAATCTGAACTTTGTGGTAACCCTTCACGAAATTCAATGTTTCTACCTTTAAAAGTCTTGTAACTCGATTGCCACTCTGCGTAGTAAACAATAATACGTTTGATTTCGGTGTCACACAACTGATCAATGTATTTTATGAATTTTTTTACAAATTCTGTTTTGCCGCAACCTGTTGGACCACACAAAATCGAAGTGAACGGATGTTTCCACTGCATAGACATTGCAAATACTAACGAACTCTTCGCCGATTACAGTGAATACAAGTCTTTTTGTACCATTATCAGAATAAGAATGGAGGGGGAAGTTTTTCTCCTAAATAGACTACTCGTTCAGAGTAGTGATGACGTAAGACTGATCCAACATTACTAAGCTAAGAAAAGAAAACACGTATAATTGTAGTGATCTTCTGACGGCAAACACAGCATTTTTTTCATTCTGGTCCACATTTCATGCAAGTAAGAATATGACCACATGGCAAAAATACCATTTCGAGTTTTTCATGATAGCCTATTTTACAAAGATGTTCATCACCGCTGGTTTTTTTCTTTTCATTTGTCACTACGTGGTTGTTTTCATTGG
>JACCIB010000298.1:0-196116 GCA_018906965.1 Philotrypesis tridentata | reverse complement strand
GAAACAGAAAATAATACTGGCACAAAAATTATCATAAATACTAAGGATACAAAAGAGATTATCCACAAGACAAAAAGACGATTAGCAAACATATGCAGACAAGAAGCTAAAAAAATTTTGAAATATGAAAAAGCCACTAATTATAAACATAAAAAGGCAAATGAAGTAATGAATAACAGTGGCTCGGAACCACCATTTCTGAATTCAACAATGGTATACAATACTGCACGACAGTGAAGGAAAGGATGAACAACTAAATCTGAAAGAGTATGCAGGAAACTGCCATTGCTTCGTTACTTTTAATGATGAATGAGCATGCTAGTATTAGATTTTTTTCCATAATACCACTATATGGTATGGTAATTGGAGCAGAATCAAATAAAATTATGGAACAGTGCAGCCTCTATGAACATACCTGTGTCAATAGACGCATCAGGAACGTTTATTAAGACAGTTAACATTTTTGGACGATAACAATAGTCCTGCAATATTTCTTTATAATATTACAATCAGGATAGAGTAAAAAATATATAGCATATGTCAAATGTTATCAAGCCGGCATGATGTTTCTAATATATTTTCTTGGCTATACGCTTGGTTAACAAGTGGAGTAGAGATACCTAGGCAAGTTGTAGTCGACTGCTCATTAGCACTTTTGAATGCAATTTGTTTAGCCTTCAATAAGTGTACGTATAGTGATTACCTTCAAAATTGTTATAAATTTTTAACCAAACAAAGTGATAATTTACCTTACTGCTTAGTAAAGCGAGACAGAGCCCATTTAATTAAAGCTGTTTTAAGATGGAAAATCTTTAACAACGATAACTGGATTAAAAAAGATTTTTATACAAGGTGTATTGCCTATTCCTTAGAAATTGAATCTTTAGATTTGCTTAAAGATGCCATTACAGCCATATTTATAATGTGTTTCTCAGAGTTCAGGGATCAAGACACTGAGTGTTACCAAAGATTAAAATGGTTAGAAGAAAAAATTAGTACCTTTGATTACGAAAGTAAATACGAACATACGATCAATGATTTGAAATGTGAATATGAAACATGCAATGTTATCAATGAAAATTTCATTAATAAGGATATCCAAGATTTTATTAACAGAATAAAAATTGAAAGTGAATCTCTAGCATCGAGAAATGAATCATCAGTACCAAATAGATATTATCTGCCAAAATTAATTGACAATCTAGTAACTTTATATACTCAGTTTCCAGCTTGGACGAATGTCATGCATAGCAGTTATCATGAATTTCAACCAGCTAAGGTTTCAACATCTACTGCCTCAGAGTGCTACTACCGTATCATGAGACGAGAATACGGTTTCACCTATCCTATATCATTAAATAGATTTATTTTATTACATTTACCTTTAATTGAAGGAGCCACAAAGCTTGCACTAAGTGCTTTAAAGAGATACACAAATATTCAGATTCAAACAGAACAATCAACGAAGGTGGAAGTACTCGAAAAGGTGCTACAAGAAAAAATCAATATTAACAGTCAGAATGATAATAATAATAGTAATAATGTTAAAAGTATTAATAAGGATTCTGTTAATTTATTATTGAACTTGAAATCATTTGGATATGATGTGAACCTAGGACTATATAATTATAATTATCAACAAATGAGTTTTCTCCAAGAAAATGATGTTATCTTACAGTTATCTGAGTTTCAAACTTTAAAATCAAAATCATACGTCGATGGATCAGTGATTGATTGTTACATGATTGCTAAGTCAAATACTGAATGGAAAAATATTCATTTTTTTCCAACTAGTCAAACGATTTACATAGTTGGTGACCATGCTGATAAAAATAAACCAACATCTTGGAAGATGTATAACATGGATTTTCAATTTCGAGGAAAACTATTTATTCCTTACTGTTATGGAAAGCATTGGTGTCTTCTAATGCTTGACATCGACGAACAAAGTATTCAGCATTTTGATTCGTTAAACCTAAATCGAGAAAATCGAGCTATTACAGTCTTCATGAACTTTTTAAAACAGTGTAATTCAACATCAGCAAATAATTTACTTAAAATACAATGGAAAGTCAAAGAGCCAAATATCATACTACCAAAACAAATAGACGGTTACAATTGCGGAATTTTTATTATGTATTATATGGATGCATTAGCTAAAACTGATAAATTGACTTTATTTTTAGGCACGACCGCAAGGCGGGAATGCCTTATAGTTTCACCATCGTAAAAATTGTAATCAGCGATATCTCAGCCAATTGTCGACCAATTGGGCTGAAAATTTAGGAGCATACAACTCTTATATGTACAAAAAAACGTTTTTTTTCTTTTCTCGATTACCGATATATTGTTGAAATGGTAGCTCTTTATGCTTAATTCTACAAACGGTTTTTTGATCATAACTCAAATTCTAAGCATTTTACACAAAAAAGTTAAACGGAAATGTTGTACATCTCAAAAAAACACAACTTTTTCCTATTAACATGAACACTCGAAAATGCTTAGAGTTCAAATTAAGAAGCTAAAATCGAATTTTTTACATTAAAATAGTTCGTTTTTCATAATAAAACTTTTTACGCATATGTTTTACAGAAAAACGTTCAACATATAAGTTATAGATATTTTAAAAATACAATTTTTTACCGGAATAATTATACGCTTAGAATGATTCAATATTTTATAAAACCCCAAAACTGATTTTTTTTTAAATAAAAATTTTAGTTTATCTCGATTATCTCTGCGAAATTAACTCCAATCGAGCTAAATTTTTTTTACAAACTCGACCTATGCTAATATCGTGACAGAAGGAAATTGGACTTAATCCCATTCATACAAAAAATATGCGAACATGTTTTAGAATTTCGAAAAACGGTTTTTTGGTCATAACTCAAATTCTAAGCATTTTACACAAAAAAGTTAAATGTAAATGTTGTAAATCTTTAAAAAATACAACTTTTTCCTATTTACATAAATAATCGAAAATGCTTAGAATTCAAGTTAACAAGCCAAAATCGAATTTTAATACTAAAATAATTCGTTTTTCAAAATAAAACTTTTCAGGTATGTGTTTTACATAAAAATACTCAAGATAAAACTTATAGATATTTCGAAAATACAATTTTTTACCGGAATAATTATACGCTTAGAATGATTTAACACATTATAAAACTAAAAAAACTGAATATTTAAAGAAAAATTTCAGTTGGCCACGATTATCTCTGCGAAATTAATTACAATCAATCCAAATTTTTTTTTATAAACTCTTTCTACATTGATATCACGACAGAATAAATTTGGGCTCAATCCCATTTATACAAAAAAACCAGGTGAGTGCGAAACCCAAACGTAGGGATACCAGGTGAGCGCGAAGCGCGAACGTAGGGGGATCAGGTGAGCGCGAAGCGCGAGCGTCGGTCGTGCCTTAAATGCAAGACGCGAAGCGAAACGCGCGAAGCGCGTTTCGTTTCGCGTTTTGCATGCCTTGCATCGCGGAGCGATGCAAGGCGGGGCAAGCCACGGAGGTCTTTCGGCCCGCAGGGCCGAAAACCGACTGTGGCGCGCTAGTTTAATCCTGATACGCACCGCTTTGAAATTGCTTATTTTCTTATGACTCAAAAAAAGTCCATGAAAAAGATCTGTTTATATTGTTTCAAAAGAGATGAAAAAGAAAGAACAATGTGTGGTAAATGTGATAGATGGGCACATAATAAATGTATAAAAAGAATTTCTAAAACAATTCTTGATGGAAATTGTGAATTATGTGCCGTTCGTAACTAGTATTAAAACTATGTATTAAAATACTTTAAGTTTTAGTTTTTTCAATTTAGTTGACTCAACTTATATGGAAATAAATATGTAGGTTCATTATAAGAATTCTAAGATAGAACATAAACACATGTACAAGACAGTTATTTGTAAGTGTATATATGTAAAAAGAAGGACAAAATTAGAGAAAGTATTTTTCTCTAATTTTGTTTAAGAAGTGTAAAACAATTTTACTATTGTATGTAAAAATAAAATGCATCAAACATGCATTTTTGTTATAATTAAAAAAACATTTTAATACTACACTACGTACACTAATATAGTACGTCTCTCGCTCTTTATAAAATACAATTGTTTTTTAAATCCCTGAATATTTATAAACATAAAACTAACAAATAAATTAAAAACGATTGTACAAAATTACATTTAGCGTTTAACATCTGTTTTTTACATTTTAATGTATATTATAAGATGCTTAATATTAAGGAAACAAAGTATAAAGGTTCGATAGTCATGAAATAAAAATTTGAAATTACTTAATACAAAAAAAATTTTTATTTTGTGTTTTATAAAAGGTTTATTGCGATGCATTTTGTTAAAGCATCGTTTCCAATGTATGTACGTGTAATCAAGAAAATAAGATTATTAAAAATATTTTTGTGATCTTGATTGTTTGTATGGTTTTATATACATAAAATAAGAGTGTAGTTCTTATTTATAATCTCCCTTATGAAGCTATTCTTACATAAAACAGCAAAGCTAGTTTTATTGATGGTTCATTTTTTACGGGCTTAATGCGTTCTGCAATATCTTTCCTTTTATCCCAATGTCCAGATATCGTTCGAGTAAAAGCTATGTGTTGAGCTTCATCCCCTTCTTGTAAGCTTATACAACCGGTAAGAATAAATTTAACAGTTTTAGAATTCTCTGTGTCACTTAAGCATAAATATTGTGGCACATCATATAATTTACACAAGTGATTGTTTGATTGCAAGTCAATACATAAATAAAAACTGAATTCAATTGATGACAATCCAATGTCGTTGCATTTGTGGCAGTTACTTTGAATTCGCAAAAAGTAATCTTTTAACAGATTGTCTAAATCTTTTATGCTATCGGATTCCTCAAATGATAATGTAACTATAGTAGAGTACTCATATGATGTATTATTACAACCACAACAAAATATATGGATTGTATACGAAATGTGGTCATAATACATAATTTTTGAAAAGAATTTTCCAACAGAGTCTCGAATTGAAATAATATCATTTTGTGCACAAGCATATTTGAACAAAAAATCTGCTCTTGCTTTATACAAAGATGCCACACTTCCTGATTTACAATAATTCATAATAATTTTAACAAAACAGTCATGAGTATCTGTACAATAATTATTACAATGTTCTCTGAAATCTTTCACATTTTTGTAAGCAACTGCCATAATTTCCGCTATGGTATCAAAAATCGAAGTATTTTCTATTGCATACTTTTGTTTATTTATTGTTCTCAACATTGTACTCAATGTTCCATTGCGTATTAACGATTCCTTTTTTTTAATAACTTTAAAACTAGCCTGATCGTGGTTTATTCTCATACTTGGGCAAGGCGTCAAATATTTCTTCTTTTTTCTATTTATCTTATAGTTTTTTATACTTTTATTAATTTTGGTTTGAAGGCTTGAAGTTGACTTCGAATAGGTGTGTTCAAAATTTATTGTTTGTACGTGACCTGTATCAATATTAGAATTCTTTATAGTTGATCTAGAAATCGAATTCTGACCTGAAGATGATGGATTTTTGTTAGTACATTCTTCCTAATCAAAAAAAAAAATAAATTATTATTATAGTCATATACACATGAGCACTTCATATATTATAATATAAATATAAATTTACTATAAATTAAATATCAATTTTTTACTTACAAGTTGTGACCAATTATTCCTAGTTTCCATTTTAGGATTCATTACGTAACAAGTGTCCTTTTTCTTTTCCATATTCTGGAGAATTTTGCACGTGGTCTGCAATTGTGAAAATTTTAAAATACTTGAATTCAAATTTATAGTAAATTCTAAATGTAGACTTTAAAATGTTTCTATTACCGCCTGCACATGCACAGTTTTATATGAATTTTCTTGTTTATCAGAAACCAAAGAATGATCATAATCCGTTCGAAAGTCATCTGTTTCTTTTACAAAATTATTTTGTACAATTAATACTCTCTTTTCTTCTTTATTGTTGTTGGCATCATCTTGCACTGTGTAATTTTTGTTTTTAGATTTCTGTTGCTCCAATAACTCTGAAAAATCCTGATCTTTCAAATAATTTTGTTTGCATTTTTCTACATCTTGAAAAATTTCACATGAGCTCTGTAATTTTAAATAATTATTAATTAATATAATACATTCAGAATTTTCAAAATATCTTGTATATTCCTACCGTTTTCTCTTGTTCGTCAAAAACTAAACCAATGTCACTGAAAAAAGGATCATTAGAATCTGTATTAAGCAGAAAGTCATCTGTTTCTAAGAATGAATCACTGTCAACAATTAAATCCACCCTGTATTTTTTTGAAATTTCTAAATCCCCTTGAATTGTAGATATGTTTTTAGTTTTTTGCTGTTTCAAAGGTTCTGTACAATTCTTATCTTCTAAACAATACTTTTTGCATCTTTCTACGTTCTGAATAGTTTCGCATGGACTCTACAATTTAAAATAATTATAAATTAGTTAAATTAATTAAAATTTTGTAAAATTGCTTGTAAATACGTACCATTTCCTCTGGCTTGTCATAAAGAAAAGCAATGTCATCACGTTCATTTGGTAGAAAGTCATCTTTAGAGATTAAAATATTTTCCTTGTGATTGTCAGAATCTCTTATCCTGTTATCAACTTCACAATAATTAGAGTTCTCATTGATTATACCAATACAGGAAAGATGATCATAATATTCATTCGTTCCAAAGTCATCTGTTTTAAAAGGTAATAAATTATTTTCAACAGTTGAATCTGTATTTTCTTCTTTAGACGTCTTTGCATCATCTTGTGATTTGAAAACCTTGTTGTTAGCTTTTTGCTGTTTCAATGGGTTTGAAAAATCTTGATCTTTCAAACAGTGATTTTCATATTCTTCCATGTATTCAACAATTTCATTTGTACTCTGCTGTTAAAATTTATTATAAATTAGTTAATTTTATTTTATTATAATAAAAAAATTAAAAAATTTCTTGTACACTATACATGTATGTACCTTCTCCTCTTGCTTATCTAAAAGGGTAGTAATTTCATCATATTCATTGGTGAGAAGGGCATCTTTAGTGATTAATACGTTTTCCTTATCATCTTCATGATCACTTATTTTATGATTATCCGTACAGTCTTCAAAGTTCTCATTGATCTTATAGCATTGGGCCTTTCCCATCCAATTCTCCTCCATTGTACGGCAATGTAGATGATGAGAAATATTTTTATGTCTTCTTTTGAGGGATTTCACAAGTGAACGACCTTCTCTAACTAATTTCTTTGATTCTTCAATATCCTCAATCAAGAATTTAATCACACTTACTGGATTCTTTTTAGTATAGAATGCTGAATTCAAATTGAATAAAGCTACAGAAGCAGATATTTCCTTCAATATACTTGTCCAACCTAAAAACTCACTGAGAAAAATGAGTAAATGATCATAATAAAATTGTGGGCAATAGTAAGCATTGATTTTATGAGATGAACATTTCAGATCTTCATTAGAATCGTACGCTCGATTTTTCAAATCATCTATATAATTCAGTGCTTTATTTTTTGGGGCACTAATCACAGGGTTCATGTCACTACTTAAATATTCAAAATTTTGTACGGTTTTATCCAATAAAATTGATTCAATTCTTTCATAACTTGCTGATAGATTGGGAGTTTTTATCTTTTCCATTAATGTGAGTTTGTTCTGAAGCACTAAATTATCTTCATATGGATTTATAATCAATGATAACATACATAACGCAGTGTTCTCAAAATCTTGTAACTATTTCACCTTACTTAAATAAAAAATGCATTTTAAATAAAATGTCTTTACAAGCTTAGGTTTATCGTTAAAGCACTTTGCTTCAACTAAAACTTGAAGAATAGTAACTATGTCAATATTTATTATGACTGCAGGCCAATCATCTTTGTTACCAGCTAAATTTTCATAACATTTTAATGTAAAATCACTATATGAACATTTATTAAAGGCTTCAGAAACTCCATTCAATATGCTTCGTTGATATCCAATTTTAATAAACGAAGGCAAAGGCAAACCATTTTTCACAAATTCTAAACAAAAATTCATAACATATTCACTGTTCAATGACTCACTAACTAGCTGCATTAATCTAATAGTTGTGGGCTCAATATTGCAACTAAGAGAAATTACAAATAGTTTTTGACTTGTATAGCTGATTAATTTTGAACAAGTTAAAAACCCATTATAAACTGTGAAAGCAAACGGTAAATCAGCTTTAACTAAATCTTTGTAAAGATCTACTTGCTCAGTCGACCAGTACATAACACTAAATGGTCTAAGCGATACTTTTTGAATGATACCATAATAATCGACACTATAATGCATTTTCATTAATTTATTGTACTCATCAAGATCAGGGCACTTATTAGGTGTTGAATGTTTGTTTTGATCAAATTGCATACTATAATTTGTATTTTCATCTTCTTCACTCCCTTCGTTATCAGTAACATTTTCTTTTTTCTTCACTTTACTTTTCGTATCTTTTATTTTCTTTATTTGAATTCCTGGAAACTGATATTTTAATAGTTCAATTTGTATATTCGAACGATTTTGCTGTACGTAAATATATAAATTGTGTTTCTTCATAGGATATAACTGGGTTATTGCCGTACTCCATACCCTATCTTTTTCTTTTTTTAATTTTTTATGATTTTCATCAAATAAAGGCAATAATTTTAACACATTAAAAATACTCTCGTATTTCATGCACGGTTCTTGAGGCATTTTAATTAATAAAAATCACAAATCTTACATCTTGATAAAACATTCTGATAGTTATAACCTCAAATGATAACAATAGTCAGGTCCTCGCGAAAAAAAATTCCTAGCTACATCTTACTGATCACCACTCTAGTAATATAAGGAAACTAGTATTTTGGGAATTGAAGAATATGGAACTGGAACGGCATTTCAGCACCCGCTTAATAACAAATATTATTTATTATTAATTGGATTATTATAGCTGATCAATTCGTTCGGGTGCCATCTGCGCATATCATGCGCAATCGGTATTTATAATAAAATATACGAAAAATTATGTTTTTTGAATGGAAAAGCTGATTTTATTTTTGGGTGCTGTACTGCAGCACCCAAATTTGATTTTGATTTTTCTCAAAAATGCGAATACGCGCAAACAAAAGTAACAAAGATTTGTTTTAAGGGTTTTATGCGCAATAGTTTAAACAAAACCAAATTTTTATAAATTGAGGTTTTATAATTCTGGGTGCTAACTTTATGAACCTGTATATTACTGACCGATTTATGGAAAAACTCCAGTGAACCAGATAACGGATGTATGCATGATAAAGTGAACATACCACCTGATTTATGCAAGCATTCTTTCGCACCGGATAACAGGAACATTTCTTATGCGAAGAACTCGTAGGTGCGCTATGCATTGTAATTTATGAACTGGAAGAAATCTACTCATGATACCCAGCATAATGTGGTCGAGTGATTTCATGACCTGACTCGATGCGAAAAATTCTGTATTACACATTCTTGTGTAAATACTAATGTTACCGGACATGTAAGATGAGTAATGCGTTGCATTGGTGAGTGGGAGTGTTTGTCATACACTGGACGAGCCCCGGATACATTACCCATATGATTACAAAATCGTTGAAACATTTTCGGGATTTGCACTGTAAATCACAATAGACATAATAATGTCTATTACTGACCGATTCATCCCTGTTGTAAATAACCGGCTGGATATCCATGTGGATTTGTATGGATTCCATGAACATTCCACCTGATTTATGCAAGCATTCTTTCGCACCGGATAACAGGAACATTTCTTATGCGAAGAACTCGTAGGTGCGCTATGCATTGTAATTTATGAACTGGAAGAAATCTACTCATGATACCCAGCATAATGTGGACGAGTGATGCCATGACCTGACTCGACCACAAAAAATTCTGTATTACACATACTTGTATGAATACTAAGGTTAACGGACATGTACAATGAGCAAAGCGTTGCATTGGTGAGCGGGAGTATTCGTCATACACTGGACGAGCCCCGGTTGCATTACCCATATGATTACAAAATTACAGTAGACATGATAATGCCGATTACTGCCCGATTCATGGAAAGACTCCATTACACCGAATAACGAAGTTAGGCCTGATAAAGTGAACATACCACCTAATTTATGCAAGCATTCTTTCGCACCGGATAACAGGAACATTTCTTATGCGAAGAATTCGTAGGTGCGCTATGCATTGTAATATATCAACCAGAAAAAATCTACTTATGATACCCAGCATGAAAGGGATGATTAATGGCATGACCTTACTCGACCACGAAAAATTCTGTATTAGACATACTTGTATGAATACTAAGGTTATCGGACATGTAAGATGAGCAAAGCGTTGCATTGGTGAGTCGGATTGTTTGTCATACACTGGACGAGCCCCGGTTACATTACCTACATCATTACAAAATCTTTGAAATATTATCGGGATTTGCACTGTAAATCACAATAGACATAAAAATGTCTATTACTGACCGATTCATCCCTGTTCTAAATAACCGGCTGGATATCCATGTGGATTTGTATGGATTCCATATGGATCCATGTGGATTCCATGTAGATATCCAGCCATTTATCCATATAGACCTTTTCATAACCACATACATATCCATATAGATATTAATAAAAAAAATCTTCAACGAGGATCGAACCCTGGACCTTACGCCTCCTAGTCGGACGCTCTTCTTCTAAGCCACGGATACGTGTTGTAATTCATACTTATGTTTAGACTATTATACTTCATATTGACAAATTTGAAATTAGAAAATTTTTCAAAAAATGAACTTAATATTATTACAATCGTTTGACTTAAAAAGTTATGGTCAAATTTTGTAATAATAATATGTTCATTTTTTGAAAAATTTTCTAAGTTCAAATTTTTACATATGAAGTATAATAGTCTAAACATAAGTATGATGTACAACACGTGTCCGTGGCTTAGAGGTAGAGCGTCCGGCTAGGCATTGTAGGAAACGCGTTTTTTTAACAGCTGTTTTTTCTCGCATCTCTAACCCAATTTCTTTGTAAACGGCGGGTCTCTTGCCCCCGTTAAGTAATAACAATCAACGTCTTAAAAACCCATCAATTATCAACAACTAAATACGAGAGCTCCTGCGTGAGCCATTTATTTTACTATCTCTTCTACTTTTCATAAATTTTGTAATGTTTATATATCTAAATTTTTCAACAATGTAATTTGTACCAATGTAAAATATTGCTGTCAATAAACGTTTACATAAAAAAAAGAAAAAAAAGCGTCCGGCTAGGAGTCGTAAGGTCCCGGGTTCGATCTTCGATGAAGACTTTTTTTTATTAATATCTATATGGATATCCATGTGGTTACGAAAAGCTCTATATGGATAAATGGCTGGATATCTAGATGGTATCCATACAAATACACATGGATGATCCGTGTGGATAATCCATATGGATATCCAGCTGGTTATTTACAACAGGCATGAAGAGACTCCCGTGCACCGGATAACGGATGTAAGCATGACAAAGTGATCATACCACTTGATTTATGGAAGCATTCATTCGCACCGGATAACAGGAACATTTCTTATGTGAAGAACTCTTAGGTGCGCAATGCATAGTAATTTATCAACCAGAAAAAATCTACTGATGATCCCCAGCATGAAAGGGATGATTAATGGCATGACCTTACTCGACCACGAAAAATTCTGTATTAGACATACTTGTATGAATACTAAGGTTATCGGACATGTAAGATGAGCAAAGCGTTGCATTGGTGAGTGGGAGTGTTTGTCATACCCTGGACGAGCCCCGGTTACATTACCCACATCATTACAAAATCTTTGAAATATTATCGGGATTTGCACTGTAAATCAAAGTAGACATGATAATGTCAATTATTGACCGATTTATGGAAAGACTCCATTGCGCCGAATAACGGATGTACGCCTGACAAAGTGAACATACCACCTGATTTATGGAAGCAAAAATTCTGTATTACCCATACTTGTGAGAATACTAAGGTTACCGGACATGTACGATGAGTAATGCGTTGCATTGGTGAGTGTGAGTGTTTGTCATACACTGGACGAGCCCCGGTTACATTACCCACATCATTACAAAATCTTTGAAATATTATCGGGATTTGCACTGTAAATCACAGTAGATATGATAATGTATATTACTGACCGATTTATGGAAAAACTCCAGTGAACCAGATAACGGATGTACGCATGATAAAGTGAACATACCACCTGATTTATGCAAGCATTGTTTCGCACCGGATAACAGGAACATTTCTTATGCGAAGAACTCTTAGGTGCGCTATGCATAGAAGTTTATGAACTGGAAGAAATGTACTCATGATACCCAGCATAATGTGGACGAGTGATGCCATGACCTGACTCGACCACAAAAAATTCTGTATTACACATACTTGTATGAATACTAAGGTTACCGGACATGTACAATGAGCAAAGCGTTGCATTGGTGAGCGGGAGTATTCGTCATACACTGGAGGAGCCCCGGTTGCATTACCCATATGATTACAAAATTACAGTAGACATGATAATGCCGATTACTGCCCGATTCATGGAAAGACTCCATTACACCGTATAACGAAGTTAGGCCTGATAAAGTGAACATACCACCTGATTTATGCAAGCATTCTTTCGCACCGGATAACAGGAACATTTCTTATGCGAAGAACTTTTAGGTGCGCTATGCATAGAAGTTTATGAACTGGAAGAAATGTACTCATGATACCCAGCATGATGTGGTCGAGTGATGTCATGACCTGACTCGACGCGAAAAATTCTGTATTACACATACTTGTGTAAATACTAATGTTACCGGACATGTAAGATGAGTAATGCGTTGCATTGGTGAGTGGGAGTGTTTGTCATACAATGGACGAGCCCCGGTTACATTACCCATATGATTACAAAATTGTTGAAACATTTTCGGGATTTGCATTGTAAATCACAATAGACATAATAATGTCTATTACTGACCTATTCATCCCTGTTGTAAATAACCGGCTGGATATCCATGTGGATTTGTATGGATTCCATATGGATCCATGTGGATTCCATGTAGATATCCAGCCATTTATCCATATAGACCTTTTCATAACCACATACATACCCATATAGATATTAATAAAAGAAATCTTCATCGAGGATCGAACCCGGGACCTTACGCCTCCTAGTCGGACGCTCTTCATCTAAGCCACGGATACGTGTTGTAATTCATACTTATGTTTAGACTATTATACTTCATATTGACAAATTTGAACTTAGAAAATTTTTCAAAAAATGAACTTAATATTATTACAATCGTTTGACTTAAAAAGTTATGGTCAAATTTTGTAACAATAATACGTTCAGCTTTTGAAAAATTTTCTAAGTTCAAATTTTTCCATATGAAGTATAATAGTCTAAACATAAGTATGAACTACAACACGTATCCGTGGCTTAGAGGTAGAGCGTCCGGCTAGGAGTCGTAAGATCCTGGGTTCGATCTTCGATGAAGACTTTTTTTTATTAATATCTATATGGATATCCATGTGGTTACGAAAAGTCCTATATGGATAAATGGCTGGATATCTAGATGGAATCCATACAAATACACATGGATGATCCGTGTGGATAATCCATATGGATATCCAGCTGGTTATTTACAACAGGCATGAAGAGACTCCCGTGCACCGGATAACGGATGTACGCATGACAAAGTGATCATACCACCTGATTTATGGAAGCATTCTTTCGCACCGGATAACAGGAACATTTCTTATGTGAAGAACTCTTAGGTGCGCGATGCATAGTAATTTATCAACCAGAAAAAATCTGCTCATGATACCCAGCATGAAAGGGATGATTTGGCATGACCTTACTCGACCACGAAAAATTCTGTATTAGACATACTTGTATGAATACTAAGGTTACCGGACATGTAAGATGAGCAAAGCGTTGCATTGGTGAGTGGGAGTGTTTGTCATACCCTGGACGAGCCCCGGTTACATTACCCACATCATTACAAAATCTTTGAAATATTATCGGGATTTGCACTGTAAATCAAATAGACATGATAATGTCTGACCGATTTATGGAAAGACTCCATTGCGCCGAATAACGGATGTACGCCTGACAAAGTGAACATACCACCTGATTTATGGAAGCAAAAATTCTGTATTACCCATACTTGTGAGAATACTAAGGTTACCGGACATGTACGATGAGTAATGCGTTGCATTGGTGAGTGTGAGTGTTTGTCATACACTGGACGAGCCCCGGTTACATTACCCACATCATTACAAAATCTTTGAAATATTATCGGGATTTGCACTGTAAATCACAGTAGATATGATAATGTATATTACTGACCGATTTATGGAAAAACTCCAGTGAACCAGATAACGGATGTACGCATGATAAAGTGAACATACCACCTGATTTATGCAAGCATTCGTTTCGCACCGGATAACAGGAACATTTCTTATGCGAAGAACTCGTAGGTGCGCTATGCATTGTAAGTTTATGAACTGGAAGAAATGTACTCATGATACCCAGCATAATGTGGACGAGTGATGCCATGACCTGACTCGACCACAAAAAATTCTGTATTACACATACTTGTATGAATACTAAGGTTACCGGACATGTACAATGAGCAAAGCGTTGCATTGGTGAGCGGGAGTATTCGTCATACACTGGAGGAGCCCCGGTTGCATTACCCATATGATTACAAAATTACAGTAGACATGATAATGCCGATTACTGCCCGATTCATGGAAAGACTCCATTACATTAACGAAGTTAGGCCTGATAAAGTGAACATACCACCTGATTTATGCAAGCATTCTTTCGCACCGGATAACAGGAACATTTCTTATGCGAAGAACTTTTAGGTGCGCTATGCATAGAAGTTTATGAACTGGAAGAAATGTACTCATGATACCCAGCATAATGTGGTCGAGTGATGTCATGACCTGACTCGACGAAAAATTCTGTATTACACATACTTGTGTAAATACTAATGTTACCGGACATGTAAGATGAGTAATGCGTTGCATTGGTGAGTGGGAGTGTTTGTCATACAATGGACGAGCCCCGGTTACATTACCCATATGATTACAAAATTGTTGAAACATTTTCGGGATTTGCATTGTAAATCACAATAGACATAATAATGTCTATTACTGACCTATTCATCCCTGTTGTAAATAACCGGCTGGATATCCATGTGGATTTGTATGGATTCCATATGGATCCATGTGGATTCCATGTAGATATCCAGCCATTTATCCATATAGACCTTTTCATAACCACATACATACCCATATAGATATTAATAAAAGAAATCTTCATCGAGGATCGAACCCGGGACCTTACGCCTCCTAGTCGGACGCTCTTCATCTAAGCCACGGATACGTGTTGTAATTTCATACTTATGTTTAGACTATTATACTTCATATTGACAATTTGAACTTAGAAAATTTTTCAAAAATGAACTTAATATTATTACAATCGTTTGACTTAAAAAGTTATGGTCAAATTTTGTAACAATAATACGTTCAGCTTTTTGAAAATTTTCTAAGTTCAAATTTTTCCATATGAAGTATAATAGTCTAAACATAAGTATGAACTACAACACGTGTCCGTGGCTTAGAGGTAGAGCGCGGCTAGGAGCGTAGGAGTCGTAAGGTCCCGGGTTCGATCTTCGATGAAGACTTTTTTTTATTAATATCTATATGGATATCCATGTGGTTACGAAAAGTCCTATATGGATAAATGGCTGGATATCTAGATGGAATCCATACAAATACACATGGATGATCCGTGTGGATAATCCATATGGATATCCAGCTGGTTATTTACAACAGGCATGAAGAGACTCCCGTGCACCGGATAACGGATGTACGCATGACAAAGTGATCATACCACCTGATTTATGGAAGCATTCTTTCGCACCGGATAACAGGAACATTTCTTATGTGAAGAACTCTTAGGTGCGCAATGCATAGTAATTT
The DNA here is from genome assembly GCA_018906965.1 of Philotrypesis tridentata. Classification (NCBI taxonomy): domain Eukaryota; kingdom Metazoa; phylum Arthropoda; class Insecta; order Hymenoptera; family Pteromalidae; genus Philotrypesis; species Philotrypesis tridentata. The sequence continues at coordinate 180,024 of JACCIB010000298.1, read as the reverse complement.
ATCAACCAGAAAAAATCTACTGATGATCCCCAGCATGAAAGGGATGATTAATGGCATGACCTTACTCGACCACGAAAAATTCTGTATTAGACATACTTGTATGAATACTAAGGTTATCGGACATGTAAGATGAGCAAAGCGTTGCATTGGTGAGTGGGAGTGTTTGTCATACCCTGGACGAGCCCCGGTTACATTACCCACATCATTACAAAATCTTTGAAATATTATCGGGATTTGCACTGTAAATCAAAGTAGACATGATAATGTCAATTATTGACCGATTTATGGAAAGACTCCATTGCGCCGAATAACGGATGTACGCCTGACAAAGTGAACATACCACCTGATTTATGGAAGCAAAAATTCTGTATTACCCATACTTGTGAGAATACTAAGGTTACCGGACATGTACGATGAGTAATGCGTTGCATTGGTGAGTGTGAGTGTTTGTCATACACTGGACGAGCCCCGGTTACATTACCCACATCATTACATAATCTTTGAAATATTATCGGGATTTGCAATGTAAATCACAGTAGATATGATAATGTATATTACTGACCGATTTATGGAGAAACTCCAGTGAACCAGATAACGGATGTACGCCTGATAAAGTGAACATACCACCTGATTTATGCAAGCATTCTTTCGCACCGGATAACAGGAACATTTCTTGTGCGAAGAACTCGTAGGTGCGCTATGCATTGTAATTTATGAACTGGAAGAAATCTACTCATGATACCCAGCATAATGTGGACGAGTGATGCCATGACCTGACTCGACCACAAAAAATTCTGTATTACACATACTTGTATGAATGCTAAGGTTACCGGACATGTACAATGAGCAAAGCGTTGCATTGGTGAGCGGGAGTATTTCTCATACACTGGAGGAGCCCCGGTTACATTACCCATATGATTACAAAATTACAGTAGACATGATAATGCCGATTACTGCCCGATTCATGGAAAGACTCCATTACACCGAATAACGAAGTTAGGCCTGATAAAGTGAACATACCACCTGATTTATGCAAGCATTCTTTCGCACCGGATAACAGGAACATTTCTTATGCGAAGAACTCTTAGGTGCGCTATGCATAGAAGTTTATGAACTGAAAGAAATGTACTCATGATACCCAGCATAATTTCAAAAGATTTTTCAAAAAATGAACTTAATATTATTACAATCGTTTGACTTAAAAAGTTATGGTCAAATTTTGTAATAATAATATGTTCATTTTTTGAAAAATTTTCTAAGTTCAAATTTTTCCATATGAAGTATAATAGTCTAAACATAAGTATGATGCACAACACGTGTCCGTGGCTTAGAGGTAGAGCGTCCGGCTAGGCATTGTAGGAAACGCGTTTTTTCAACAGCTGTTTTTTCTCGCATCTCTAACCCAATTTCATTGTAAACGGCGGGTCTCTTGCCCCCGTTAAGTAATAACAATCAGCGTCTTAAAAACTCATCAATTATCAACGACTAAATATGAGAGCTCCTGCGTGAGCCATTTATTTTACTATCCCTTCAACTTTTGATAAATTTTGTAATGTTTATATATCTAAATTTTTCAACAATGTAATTTGTACCAATGTAAAATATTGCTGTCAATAAACGTTTACATAAAAAAAAGAAAAAAAAGCGTCCGGCTAGGAGTCGTACGGTCCCGGGTTCGATCTTCGATGAAGACTTTTTTTATTAACATCTATATGGATATCCATGTGGTTACGAAAAGTTCTATATGGATAAATGGCTGGATATCTAGATGGAATCCATACAAATACATATGGATGATCCGTGTGGATAATCCATATGGATATCCAGCTGGTTATTTACAACAGGCATGAAGAGGCTCCCGTGCACCGGATAACGGATGTACGCATGACAAAGTGATCATACCACTTGATTTATGGAAGCATTCTTTCGCACCGGATAACAGGAACATTTCTTATGTGAAGAACTCTTAGGTGCGCAATGCATAGTAATTTATCAACCAGAAAAAATCTACTGATGATCCCCAGCATGAAAGGGATGATTAATGGCATGACCTTACTCGACCACGAAAAATTCTGTATTAGACATACTTGTATGAATACTAAGGTTATCGGACATGTAAGATGAGCAAAGCGTTGCATTGGTGAGTGGGAGTGTTTGTCATACCCTGGACGAGCCCCGGTTACATTACCCACATCATTACAAAATCTTTGAAATATTATCGGGATTTGCACTGTAAATCAAAGTAGACATGATAATGTCAATTATTGACCGATTTATGGAAAGACTCCATTGCGCCGAATAACGGATGTACGCCTGACAAAGTGAACATACCACCTGATTTATGGAAGCAAAAATTCTGTATTACCCATACTTGTGAGAATACTAAGGTTACCGGACATGTACGATGAGTAATGCGTTGCATTGGTGAGTGTGAGTGTTTGTCATACACTGGACGAGCCCCGGTTACATTACCCACATCATTACAAAATCTTTGAAATATTATCGGGATTTGCACTGTAAATCACAGTAGATATGATAATGTATATTACTGACCGATTTATGGAAAAACTCCAGTGAACCAGATAACGGATGTACGCATGATAAAGTGAACATACCACCTGATTTATGCAAGCATTGTTTCGCACCGGATAACAGGAACATTTCTTATGCGAAGAACTCTTAGGTGCGCTATGCATAGAAGTTTATGAACTGGAAGAAATGTACTCATGATACCCAGCATAATGTGGACGAGTGATGCCATGACCTGACTCGACCACAAAAAATTCTGTATTACACATACTTGTATGAATACTAAGGTTACCGGCCATGTAAGATGAGTAATGCGTTGCATTGGTGAGTGGGAGTGTTTGTCATACAATGGACGAGCCCCGGTTACATTACCCATATGATTACAAAATTGTTGAAACATTTTCGGGATTTGCATTGTAAATCACAATAGACATAATAATGTCTATTACTGACCTATTCATCCCTGTTGTAAATAACCGGCTGGATATCCATGTGTATTTGTATGGATTCCATATGGATCCATGTGGATTCCATGTAGATATCCAGCCATTTATCCATATAGACCTTTTCATAACCACATACATACCCATATAGATATTAATAAAAGAAATCTTCATCGAGGATCGAACCCGGGACCTTACGCCTCCTAGTCGGATGCTCTTCATCTAAGCCACGGATACGTGTTGTAATTCATACTTATGTTTAGACTATTATACTTCATATTGACAAATTTGAACTTAGAAAATTTTTCAAAAAATGAACTTAATATTATTACAATCGTTTGACTTAAAAAGTTATGGTCAAATTTTGTAACAATAATACGTTCAGCTTTTGAAAGATTTTCTAAGTTCAAATTTTTCCATATGAAGTATAATAGTCTAAACATAAGTATGAACTACAACACGTGTCCGTGGCTTAGAGGTAGAGCGTCCGGCTAGGAGTCGTAAGGTCCCGGGTTCGATCTTCGATGAAGACTTTTTTTTATTAATATCTATATGGATATCCATGTGGTTACGAAAAGTCCTATATGGATAAATGGCTGGATATCTAGATGGAATCCATACAAATACACATGGATGATCCGTGTGGATAATCCATATGGATATCCAGCTGGTTATTTACAACAGGCATGAAGAGACTCCCGTGCACCGGATAACGGATGTACGCATAACAAAGTGATCATACCACCTGATTTATGGAAGCATTCTTTCGCACCGGATAACAGGAACATTTCTTATGTGAAGAACTCTTAGGTGCGCGATGCATAGTAATTTATCAACCAGAAAAAATCTGCTCATGATACCCAGCATGAAAGGGATGATTGATGGCATGACCTTACTCTACCACGAAAAAGTCTGTATTAGACATACTTGTATGAATACTAAGGTTACCGGACATGTAAGATGAGCAAAGCGTTGCATTGGTGAGTGGGAGTGTTTGTCATACACTGGACGAGCCCCGGTTACATTACCCACATCATTACAAAATCTTTGAAATATTATCGGGATTTGCACTGTAAATCAAAGTAGACATGATAATGTCAATTATTGACCGATTTATGGAACGACTCCATTGCGCCGAATAACGGATGTACGCCTGACAAAGTGAACATACCACCTGATTTATGGAAGCAAAAATTCTGTATTACCCATACTTGTGAGAATACTAAGGTTACCGGACATGTACGATGAGTAATGCGTTGCATTGGTGAGTGTGAGTGTTTGTCATACACTGGACGAGCCCCGGTTACATTACCCACATCATTACAAAATCTTTGAAATATTATCGGGATTTGCACTGTAAATCACAGTAGATATGATAATGTATATTACTGACCGATTTATGGAAAAACTCCAGTGAACCAGATAACGGATGTACGCATGATAAAGTGAACATACCACCTGATTTATGCAAGCATTCTTTCGCACCGGATAACAGGAACATTTCTTATGCGAAGAACTCTTAGGTGCGCTATGCATAGAAGTTTATGAACTGAAAGAAATGTACTCATGATACCCAGCATAATTTCAAAAGATTTTTCAAAAAATGAACTTAATATTATTACAATCGTTTGACTTAAAAAGTTATGGTCAAATTTTGTAATAATAATATGTTCATTTTTTGAAAAATTTTCTAAGTTCAAATTTTTCCATATGAAGTATAATAGTCTAAACATAAGTATGATGCACAACACGTGTCCGTGGCTTAGAGGTAGAGCGTCCGGCTAGGCATTGTAGGAAACGCGTTTTTTCAACAGCTGTTTTTTCTCGCATCTCTAACCCAATTTCATTGTAAACGGCGGGTCTCTTGCCCCCGTTAAGTAATAACAATCAGCGTCTTAAAAACTCATCAATTATCAACGACTAAATATGAGAGCTCCTGCGTGAGCCATTTATTTTACTATCCCTTCAACTTTTGATAAATTTTGTAATGTTTATATATCTAAATTTTTCAACAATGTAATTTGTACCAATGTAAAATATTGCTGTCAATAAACGTTTACATAAAAAAAAAGAAAAAAAAGCGTCCGGCTAGGAGTCGTACGGTCCCGGGTTCGATCTTCGATGAAGACTTTTTTTATTAACATCTATATGGATATCCATGTGGTTACGAAAAGTTCTATATGGATAAATGGCTGGATATCTAGATGGAATCCATACAAATACATATGGATGATCCGTGTGGATAATCCATATGGATATCCAGCTGGTTATTTACAACAGGCATGAAGAGGCTCCCGTGCACCGGATAACGGATGTACGCATGACAAAGTGATCATACCACTTGATTTATGGAAGCATTCTTTCGCACCGGATAACAGGAACATTTCTTATGTGAAGAACTCTTAGGTGCGCAATGCATAGTAATTTATCAACCAGAAAAAATCTACTGATGATCCCCAGCATGAAAGGGATGATTAATGGCATGACCTTACTCGACCACGAAAAATTCTGTATTAGACATACTTGTATGAATACTAAGGTTATCGGACATGTAAGATGAGCAAAGCGTTGCATTGGTGAGTGGGAGTGTTTGTCATTACCCTGGACGAGCCCCGGTTACATTACCCACATCATTACAAAATCTTTGAAATATTATCGGGATTTGCACTGTAAATCAAAGTAGACATGATAATGTCAATTATTGACCGATTTATGGAAAGACTCCATTGCGCCGAATAACGGATGTACGCCTGACAAAGTGAACATACCACCTGATTTATGGAAGCAAAAATTCTGTATTACCCATACTTGTGAGAATACTAAGGTTACCGGACATGTACGATGAGTAATGCGTTGCATTGGTGAGTGTGAGTGTTTGTCATACACTGGACGAGCCCCGGTTACATTACCCACATCATTACAAAATCTTTGAAATATTATCGGGATTTGCACTGTAAATCACAGTAGATATGATAATGTATATTACTGACCGATTTATGGAAAAACTCCAGTGAACCAGATAACGGATGTACGCATGATAAAGTGAACATACCACCTGATTTATGCAAGCATTGTTTCGCACCGGATAACAGGAACATTTCTTATGCGAAGAACTCTTAGGTGCGCTATGCATAGAAGTTTATGAACTGGAAGAAATGTACTCATGATACCCAGCATAATGTGGACGAGTGATGCCATGACCTGACTCGACCACAAAAAATTCTGTATTACACATACTTGTATGAATACTAAGGTTACCGGACATGTACAATGAGCAAAGCGTTGCATTGGTGAGCGGGAGTATTCGTCATACACTGGAGGAGCCCCGGTTGCATTACCCATATGATTACAAAATTACAGTAGACATGATAATGCCGATTACTGCCCGATTCATGGAAAGACTCCATTACACCGTATAACGAAGTTAGGCCTGATAAAGTGAACATACCACCTGATTTATGCAAGCATTCTTTCGCACCGGATAACAGGAACATTTCTTATGCGAAGAACTTTTAGGTGCGCTATGCATAGAAGTTTATGAACTGGAAGAAATGTACTCATGATACCCAGCATAATGTGGTCGAGTGATGTCATGACCTGACTCGACGCGAAAAATTCTGTATTACACATACTTGTGTAAATACTAATGTTACCGGACATGTAAGATGAGTAATGCGTTGCATTGGTGAGTGGGAGTGTTTGTCATGCAATGGACGAGCCCCGGTTACATTACCCATATGATTACAAAATTGTTGAAACATTTTCGGGATTTGCATTGTAAATCACAATAGACATAATAATGTCTATTACTGACCTATTCATCCCTGTTGTAAATAACCGGCTGGATATCCATGTGTATTTGTATGGATTCCATATGGATCCATGTGGATTCCATGTAGATATCCAGCCATTTATCCATATAGACCTTTTCATAACCACATACATACCCATATAGATATTAATAAAAGAAATCTTCATCGAGGATCGAACCCGGGACCTTACGCCTCCTAGTCGGATGCTCTTCATCTAAGCCACGGATACGTGTTGTAATTCATACTTATGTTTAGACTATTATACTTCATATTGACAAATTTGAACTTAGAAAATTTTTCAAAAAATGAACTTAATATTATTACAATCGTTTGACTTAAAAAGTTATGGTCAAATTTTGTAACAATAATACGTTCAGCTTTTGAAAGATTTTCTAAGTTCAAATTTTTCCATATGAAGTATAATAGTCTAAACATAAGTATGAACTACAACACGTGTCCGTGGCTTAGAGGTAGAGCGTCCGGCTAGGAGTCGTAAGGTCCCGGGTTCGATCTTCGATGAAGACTTTTTTTTATTAATATCTATATGGATATCCATGTGGTTACGAAAAGTCCTATATGGATAAATGGCTGGATATCTAGATGGAATCCATACAAATACACATGGATGATCCGTGTGGATAATCCATATGGATATCCAGCTGGTTATTTACAACAGGCATGAAGAGACTCCCGTGCACCGGATAACGGATGTACGCATGACAAAGTGATCATACCACCTGATTTATGGAAGCATTCTTTCGCACCGGATAACAGGAACATTTCTTATGTGAAGAACTCTTAGGTGCGCGATGCATAGTAATTTATCAACCAGAAAAAATCTGCTCATGATACCCAGCATGAAAGGGATGATTGATGACATGACCTTACTCTACCACGAAAAAGTCTGTATTAGACATACTTGTATGAATACTAAGGTTACCGGACATGTAAGATGAGCAAAGCGTTGCATTGGTGAGTGGGAGTGTTTGTCATACACTGGACGAGCCCCGGTTACATTACCCACATCATTACAAAATCTTTGAAATATTATCGGGATTTGCAATGTAAATCATAGTAGATATGATAATGTATATTACTGACCGATTTATGGAGAAACTCCAGTGAACCAGATAACGGATGTACGCCTGATAAAGTGAACATACCACCTGATTTATGCAAGCATTCTTTCGCACCGGATAACAGGAACATTTCTTATGCGAAGAACTCGTAGGTTCGCTATGCATTGTAATTTATGAACTGGAAGAAATCTACTCATGATACCCAGCATAATGTGGACGAGTGATGCCATGACCTGACTCGACCACAAAAAATTCTGTATTACACATACTTGTATGAATACTAAGGTTACCGGACATGTACAATGAGCAAAGCGTTGCATTGGTGAGCGGGAGTATTTCTCATACACTGGAGGAGCCCCGGTTACATTACCCATATGATTACAAAATTACAGTAGACATGATAATGCCGATTACTGCCCGATTCATGGAAAGACTCCATTACACCGAATAACGAAGTTAGGCCTGATAAAGTGAACATACCACCTGATTTATGCAAGCATTCTTTCGCACCGGATAACAGGAACATTTCTTATGCGAAGAACTCTTAGGTGCGCGATGCATAGTAATTTATCAACCAGAAAAAATCTACTCATGATACCCAGCATGAAAGGGATGATTGATGGCATGACCTTACTCGACCACGAAAAATTCTGTATTAGACATACTTGTATGAATACTAAGGTTACCGGACATGTAAGATGAGCAAAGCGTTGCATTGGTGAGTGGGAGTATTCGTCATACACTGGAGGAGCCCCGGTTACATTACACATATGATTACAAAATTACAGTAGACATGATAATGCCGATTACTGCCCGATTCATGGAAAGACTCCATTACACCGAATAACGAAGTTATTTTAGCTATAAAGAATTATATATCTATAAAAAATTTATGAAATGATTGACCAAACGATGAATGACGTCAACTTATCAATTTATTAATCATTTGACATGTATAATTAAACTATTCAAATTAGTTTTTTTTACCTATCTGCGTATACGCAGACTGAAATTTTAGCTGTATTTCCACACACCTATGCATAAACAGTTTAAGATTAGGGACTTTTAAGGTCTTGTTTCACCTGCCGACTTATATGAGCAGAAAACTGTTCAAAACCCTCAAAAAAATAAGTTATATAGATTGCTGGATTCAAAATAGTAGTAACTTGCCTATTATTTTATTATGTACAGTACAAAGGGCTAAAAATTTTAGATAAATGAAATGAAAACTGATAAACTATTAATACACCTTTTTCTTAATTAATCATTATAAGATTTTTTTTTTCTGTTTCAGGTAAGTTCGAGAATAAGAATTTATACTCTTTTGTATAAATATTATAATCAATAATTTTTAGTCTACGCGTAGTAGGTAATACTCAAGTTGAACTAATATGGTATAAACTTAAAATACGGGAGAAGATTACAATTTGCAGACCCAAAGTAGAGTTTTAGTTACAGTAAGTAGGAACAGTAAATTATAGAAAAAACCTTGTTAAATTACTCGTTACACTTTGTAATTTTACCTCAGAGGCATATAAGTGCAGTATACGTAGTACGTTCACTATGCGGGAAAATCTTTATAATGCGGATGTACAACTTTTCACTCTTTGAATGATTGTGCAATACTCAGGTCAGCGCTTTCATGCATGGTGATCGTTTCGAAACCTAAAATTGTACTTTATTTAAGTTTCTTTTGCCGTTAACTAAATATCTGAAATTTTATCAAGAAATTTTGGATTGTTTGGTAACGGTGTACAAAAAACTTAGAAACTCGTCGCAATGTATTCCCCCTGTTTATGGCCCATAGGGATGGTCCTAATTCTTTTTCAACGGGAAAACATATTTTAAACCTATCTTAGTTTCCAAACAACCGTTAAGTTTGTTTAATAAATTTTAGAATTTTTTTCAAGTTGGGTTCATTGTTATAATAATGGATTATTGATTAATCCACTTTAAAGGTTGGGTTGTTTAAGGGGGTAAATTCGATGTGAACTGTTATATTTCGAGATATTTTAGGTTTTTAACTATAAAACAATGTATATAGCACCAGAAACTTAGCATCGAATAAAAAAAAATTTTCGTTCGTTACGAACGTTGCAAACTTCACAGCCAAAATTAATGCTATCAATCAGCTGAAACGAATTAAAGGCACCTTCGAGACACCAAACCCATTTCTGCTAGAGTCAGAATATCTAAGGTATTATAGGTAAATACTTACATTTAAATAATACTAACCAAAATAAAAAAGATGTACACATTACAAGTAGTTTATGTTGAGTCATTTTAATTTTATTTATATTTTTGTCACTTTCATCTTCATCATCACAAACATCACTATATACGTATATACGTTGTTACAGCATTATATGACATACCGTTCTTCACGACAGTCTCTGTAACGGATAGAATGACATTTTTAAATGTAACAGGCCGGCTGAGAGGAGAAGCGGAGGGAGAGAGGAGAGAACGATGCTACTATACTGTACGCGAGTATAGTGTAGCAGTGACAATGAATGCACGCCAGATAAGTCCCCGTTGCGGGGGACCGTGGCGACGGTTCCTTGGCGTCAGACCTTTTGGCTAGGAGTAACTTCGATTACCCCGAGGCCGATTCACTAGGTCCCGTCGAGAGTGTTCCTCTGCGCTGAGGATCGCCACGTGCACGACGGTGTCAAGAAGGCTCGTCGTGCGGCGTCTTGGCGGTAACGGGGGCGAAGCTGGGCGCTAGCAGTATATGTATAGTCCGAGTTATAGGGGGTTTTGAATCACGTGGCTAGTCTCTCTCTCTCTCTCTCTCTCTCTCTCTCTCTCTCTCTCTCTCTCTCTCTCACTCCACACCTATGCTCAAATCAGCCCTACCGGCTCTCATTGGGCCTTTAACTGCCATCATAAATGCCTCTATAACCTCAGCCACCTTCCCGGCTGACTGGAAGAGAGCCTTAATCGTCCCGCTTGCGAAAACTAGGTCACTGTCCTCACTTTCGGACACGAGACCTATCGCCTTGCTCCCCGAGCTGTCGAAAGTCCTGGAGCGGATCGTCCATCAGCGCCTTTTAGGGTTTCTCGAGACTCACGGCCTGCTGGACCCGCGGCAGGCTGGATTCAGGCCTGGTCACTCCACCCAGACCGCTCTCCTGGGCGTGCTCGATGACGTGCGGCATGCTATCGACCAGCGCCAGGTCACTATCTTAGTCCTATTCGACTTTTCGAAAGCGTTTGAGACGATCCCCCACGCGCGCCTGCTCCGCAAACTGCGTGAAATCCATGTGTCGAGCCATGCCCTGCGGTGGTTCTTCAACTACCTTGCGGACAGGCTACAGGCGGCAGTGAGTGAGGGCGGCACCATATCCGACTGGCTGCGCGCATCCTCGGGTGTTCCGCAAGGCAGTGTCCTTGGCCCGCTACTCTTTGCGGTCTATATTAATGACTTACCGCGCGTACTCCGATATGCGAACTACATGCTGTTCGCCGACGACACCCAGCTATATCTCCATTGTTTCCCGAAGGATCTTCATGCTGCCATAGCCCGTATATCTGAGGACGCGCAGGCTGTGGCGGACTGGGCCCAAAATAACGGCCTAAAACTTAATTCGCTCAAATCTAAGGTGATGATTCTTGGTAGCCAGAAATTCGTCGCTGAAATCGACTTATACTCTATCCCGCGGGTCTGCGTGAATGGCATCGCTCTCCCCCTATGTCACCGAGGCGAAAAATTTGGGTTTATGGCTGACGCCTACCCTTGATTGGCAGGTGCATGTTAGGCACATCGTGCAGAGTGTACGGCACGCTGGTTTCGCTGCGCTTCCACAAGCACTCGCTCTCCATGAACCTTCGGAGGAGCCTAGTCCAATCCCTTATCTTTCCCCTGTTCGACTATCTAGCTCCGGTGTACGCCAGCCTTGACAAAACGCGCATACTCAAATTGCAGCGAGCTCAAAACACCTGTGTGCGCTTCATTTTCGGGAATATTCCCCGCAGAGCCCATGTCACGCCCTACAGGCTCGAGTTAGGCTGGTTGTCGGCCGCTCACAGGCGTGATTACCTCACTGGCACCCAAGCCTATACGGCCATATCACGCAGAAATCCAAAGTACCTAACGCGTAACTTCACGCTGCTGGACCAGACCTCAGATATCCGTCGCTCTGCCAGAAACGCTCACCAGCCCCTGCTATACGCAACCCCCCGCACAGAGGCGTGGAAAAACTCGTTTGCGCTCACTGCCTCCTCGCTGATAAACAGTCTCAGCGTCCGGGATTTCAGTGAGCGCGAATTTCACGGCTTCAAGCGAACTCTGTATGAGGAACTATTAGCTCGCGATAAGCTCGACTGGGAGCGAAGGATTTTAGAAGAAGGGCTGCGCGCGTAACATAATTTATCGCCCTAGTTATCACTAGTTATCACTGTCAATTATTATTACCTAGCTGTAAGTTAATTATCTAATTGTAAGTCTTCGCCTATTGTATTGTATTGTCAACATCTTATCTTATGTTAAGTCAAACTATCTATTTATATTAAATTCAAAATGTACCAAGTACTTCGCATGTAAAATATGTAAAATTTTGTTTCTAAATTGTAATTATCTTTACTAAGCCAGAGAGGGTACTACCCTAAGGCTAATAAAACACACAATCAATCAATCAATCAATCACCTCCTCGGCGACAATTATCGGCGACGAATTAATAATTAAGTGGGGGATCGCGAGCGATCCCAGCGAAAAAAGAATAGCGCGTCAGATGCACTCTGACCTTAAGTGCGAGCAGTTGAGTCGAGTTATAGGCCGCTACTCAGTGATTATGTGCGTACTATCAATTATGTACGATTTTGTCATGATCGTACAAATATGTAACATTGTTTAAAAAATCCGCAAAGTTTATTTTTTGCAAAAATTTCCGCATTTTTTATTGTTTAAATGGCTGAAACTTTTTAATTATGCAGCCAATTATAATTTTGAGCCCAGATTCTGAAAGGGCATTAAATTTTACGTCGAAACATGTGTCTTCAAAAATTTTCTAAGGCCTATAAGTACAAAAAAAAAATCGCGTTGAAATTCGAAAAAAAGGCGTTTTGGTCGTTAATGGATTAAGACGCGGACAGATTCTATGGACCAGCTCGCGCAGGTTTATGGGTGGACGTCGCTCGAGACGCTTGTTGCCGTGAAGAAATCGCTCGATGGACCAGCCAAGACGTGGCTGCAGAGACACGGACAAATATCATCATGTAACGTGCTCAAATCCCGTATCGAGAACGACTTTGTCGAGCAGACGAGCAGTTGACGGATTCATGAGACGTTAGGAAAGATGAAAAAGACAGCTAGTCAGTCGATGCTATGATACGATGATATACTATTGGCGAATTCAACCCAGAGAGTGTGAAAATTATAAGAGTGCAAGGCTTAGAAGTTACAAGAGTTATTGATAGTGGATGTGAATGTAATGTGATGCAGGAGGATATTTTCAAGAAGCTACAAGACGTTGAGATGCAACCTTCAAATAAAATGTTGACAGGAACCGGAGGAGCAACATTTATTTCGACTGGGCGTATTGAAGTTCAAACGACGATTTTGATAAAATATATATTATTTAAAATTAAACTATTTTTTTGAAAAGGTTATGTACAGGGCAAATTTTTTGTTTTTTAACAATTTTTTTCAGTCTTCTTGGAAAGAAGTACAGCCTGGATGTTAGGCAAGACACCACCCTGAGCGATCGTAACTCCAGAGAGCAGTTTGTTAAGTTCCTCATTGTTACGGATGGCTAATTGAAGGTGACGGGGGATGATTCTCATCTTCTTGTTGTCATGAGCGGGGTTACCTGCCAACTCGAGAACTTCAGCAACCAAGTACTCCATAACGACGGCTAGCTCAACTAGAGCTCTAACCTCGACACCTTCATCAATTTTTAGCAACTTTCGCGCGTTGGCTGCACTTGAGATAATGCCTTCTGGCACCTGATGGCGCAATCAGCCTTTTGCAAAAACTGCAAGGGTCGAGGTTGTCTCGGATGTGCACTTCTTGAACATGCCGATTCAATGTGCCCATCCGAGAGAACCTCTTCCCGCAGTAAGCGCACAAGCTGGCAACCTGGTTGGAAGAAGCAGTCTTCCGGTGGGACGCTTGATGAGCCCTCAACTCGCCAATCGTCCCCGTGGAAAAGATGCAGCCCTTGACCTGGCAATCATAAATATGATTTACATGATCTCGGACTGCACCTACCACGTGACGATTGATGACTATCGGGACCACCGCCACGTTCTTGCACCCGCATGAAGAGAACAATCGGCCTGCGACGTTCCATCGAGGGCCTCCAACATTTACGGCCTCGGAGAGGGACACGCCGATGTTAATTATTTGGTGCAGGACACCCAACTCCACGTAGACCAAATCCCCGGGGCGCTGCGTTATTACTTGAAACGGGATCTTGTTTGCCCGCAGGAATTTGGTCGTGATCCCGATGTTCTTATGGAAATGTGGAGTCGAGCATCCCTCTCTCCAGTTAGACACATCATGTCCTGAGGCCCGTAAATGTTCGAGGGTCTCGACGAGAATCTTTTACAGCCGCTGAGTACGAGTAGTTAGGTACAACCAGCCACAATTTACACGCGGATGCCTCTCCCCAGTGTATGACATTGCAGCTGTCAAGGAGCCCGTCCTCAGAGTGTAAAACGGTAAAGGAACCGTTACCCGCCAAATAGTACGTCGGAACATTGATCCCAGAAGATTCCTTGATATCAAGATTTCTTGTAGGATCAATGTTCAGAGGCACGTCCTTCAGCAGGTACGGCTCCTTCACAGTTTCCCTGCGCAGATTCATGCCATATACTGGGGAGATTTCCCCCCGGCCGACTTGCTCCAAAATGCCATCAAACATTACCTCTGCTTCCATGGCGCTGTGCGGTGCAGAAGGTGCCGGGTTCTCGGTCTGCAAAAAAAGAGAAAAGTAATTACACAACAGAAAATATGGAAATGATTAAAAAACGTTAAAAAATTCTTACCATAAAACGAGCGAGCACCATGCTTGAGCTAGCCGTCGTTTTGATGATTTTTCGCTGCTGAGCTGGTTCTACAAAAAAGCCATCGACCGGAGTTGGAGAAATTCCCAAATTGGAAATTTTAGGTCGATGGCTTTTTAATAGCTCAGACAGCTTTTCCTGTGCGTTGACAGTCTGCAATGTGGTTGACTGGAACTGGAAAAAATATTTGTATCAGATATAAGAAGACGCTGGTCTCGCGAGGAGAGTTTTCGAAGACTAGGGTAAAAGTTCGTCTTCAATAGTTCCTACTCTTTTCTATTTATTTCTATTTATTTTTCTATTTATGCAATCATATCAAACTATTTTAAGTGCTCATTCAGACTTTCAATTTAACTCATTATCGTCTAGAACGGCCGATTTTGTTATTTTTGTTACGATTACCTAAATAGAAAATTATCTACAGCTTCATAAATGAAATGAAATTATTGTGGGAATGTATGCGTGAGAGAGAGAGAGAGAGAGAGAGAGAGAGAGAGAGAGAGAGAGAGAGAGAGAGAGAGTACATGCATGCGAGAGTATGAGTCAGCATGGCACGAACAAAAAGAGCACAGACAACGCCGGGGAGACCAGCAGACGACGAAGCCGAGCGGAGCACAGCAGACGAAGAAAGAAACCCAACGAGAAGGGCAAGAGTAGGTGCTATAAATGTGGCAATACGACGCATAGCACACGAGACTGTCCCGACGAGGACAAGGGCCCGAAATGTTTTAAATGTAATGAAATGGGTCATATTTCCAAGAAATGCCCGAAAATACGAGAGGATAAAAGGAAAAACAACCCAAAGAAGAAAAGAGAGACGAGGGCATTTGCACTGTGCGAGAAGAGAAGGTGAGCAACAATCACGTAGAGGTGACTCTAGGATAACTGAAGGGCTTCAGAAGAAGCCTGGTAAAGTCTCAGGGACTTGTCAGCCTCCCTAGGGTAGTCGACGGCGCTACCTAGGAGCTGGAATACTTCATCATCCCCAACAAGTCGTCGGAGAGCGAGTGATGCTAGGAAATCCTCTTCGAAAATTTGCCTGCCTAATCTTCGAGCCAGATCGAGACAACGTTGTGCCGCTAGTAGGAGTGGAATAAATCGACCTCGTCACCAAAGAACTCTGCGTAGTCGAGCCCGTCATCGCGAAGGTTCCCTCCTCGCACCACGAAGAAGTACGCAGGCTAGTGACAAACTACAAGCCCGAGGGCAAGGAGACGACACTGGTGAAAATGAATATCGTCATAAAGAGTGAGATACCTATCAGCTGCCGACCACGAAGATTGTCACCAGGAGAGACGAGAGTAGTGAACGAGCAAGTTGAAGAATGGTTCAAAGACGACGTTATACAACGCAGCTGCTCAGAATACTCGAGCAACGTAGTAGTAGTGCCAAAGAAATATGGAACCAAAAGAGTGTGTGTCGCGTACCAAAACATGAATAAAAACATGGGGAAAGAAATAAACGCCGATGCCGCTAGTTGAAGAAGTTGTCGATAGCTTATCTGAAGCGACCGTATTTTCAATTATCGACTTAAAAAATGGATTCACGTGGAAGTCGACGAGAGTAGCCGTAAATAAACCGCGTTCGCTACGCCTGAAGGACAATATGAATTCTGTCGCGTTCCGTTCGGGCTAAGTACATAACCGGTAATATTTATCAGGTTTATCCGCGATGTGTTTGCCGAACTTTTCCGCGCTAAGATCATCGTCGTGTTTATGGATGACAGCATAATTAAAGCTCTCAACTACGACAAAGCAGTACAAAATTTAAAGAGAGTGCTTGAGACTGCTGCAAAATAAGGACTCAAGGTAAATTAGAAGAAATGGCAGCTGTTACAAACGAAAGTTGAATTCCTCGGACACGTCGCCGAGGACGGAAAAATTTCACCGTCGCCCGAGCAAACACCAGCTTTAGTAAATTATCGAGAGCCACGTACTGATAATCAGTTACTCATATTTTTAGGGCTAGCTACTTATTTTCGAAAGTTGATGCTGATAAGAAGATCCCACGAAATAGGCCACTTTGGAGCTAAAAAGACAGCCGAGGTACTCGCGCGAGAGTACTGGATGCCGAAAATGCACGAGCAGGTATAGCGATTTATCGAGAACTGCTTGCACTGCATTTCAGGAGGACGGAAGCAGGGAAAACTGTAAGGTCGCTTTCAGCCGATCCCGAAGGACGATACGCCTTTCTACACACTGCACGCAGATCACGTAGGACCCTTACCGTCCACTGCGAAGCAGTACAAGCACTTGCTGGTAATAGTCTATGCGTTCTCGAAATATACTTGAATTTTCACTACAAAATCCGCGGGAACGGCAGAGACGCTGCAAAAGATGAAAGTGCTACAACAGCATTTTGGTAACCCAACCCGGACATAATTATAACTGACCGGGGAACAGCATTACGTCGCACGACTTCAATGAGCTCTGCCAAGCCGAAGGAATCCAGTACCTCACAGCTGGAGCGTTAACGCCATCGGTACCAGCGTCATCGGGAAGAATTGCGCGGACAAGCCACAAAAATGGTACTGGCACCTTAGCCGCGTACAGAAAGCGATCAACGGCACGTATTAATGATCTATTGGTACGTCGCCGTTTGAGCTACTATTTGGAATAAAGCTGAGGAGCCCAGAAGATGCGCATGTCCAGGAAACCATCAAAATGGAAATACTGAAATGCTTCCAGGACGAGAGCGACGATATGAGAGCGGCGGCTAAGCAGCAGATGAAGAAGATCCAACAAAAAAATCGACGAGATTACGACAGAAGACACAAAGAGTCGACCAAATGCCAGCTAGGCGACTTGGTATCGATCAGGCGCACGCAGCAAGGACGTGGATTAAAGCTGGTGTATTAAGTATTTAGATCCTTATCGCGTGCGCGCTGTGACACACACGATCACTATGCTGTTGAGAAGGTAGACGACACAAAAGGACCAAACCAGACAACGACCGCAGCTGACTGCATGAAGCCTTGGCAGGGCTTTAGATACGACCTTGAGTAGGACCTCGAGAGCGACGAGGAAGACAAAACAGTCCATCCACCAACCGCAGATCAAGAAAACGATAAATGAAGCATGTGAGATGAATGTATGAATGTGTGAATAAATGCGGAAGTATGAGTCGGAAGAAGTGAAAACTACTATTTTATAACATTTTTTTTATTCAAAAGAAACTATTTATATGATAATTATATAGCTGATGTTTAAGAATATGAAATGTATAAAAAGAGATAAAAAAAAATTATTTTACGATGTAATTTTTATCTCTAAAGATAAGAAATTTACGTTAACGAGAAAAGAATGAAAGAATGAAACGAACAGACCACTGGAGGGCGAGTGCAAGTCAGGACCGAATGTGGGAATGTATGCATAAGAGAGAGAGAGAGAGAGAGAGAGAGAGAGAGAGAGAGAGAGAGAGAGAGAGAGAGAGAGAGCGTGTATACGAGAGGGACAGCGGTCCGAGCTATGAGGCCCAAGACGCCCCCACCCCGAGCTAGTCTCACCCGTCTCGTTGCCTCCCCCGAAGCAACGAGAGGAGAGAGACGAAGCGTCAGTCCTAGAGTGACCTTCGATGTATACGGGTCCCTTGACAACTAGGAGTGAACTTCTATTTACGTGCCATTGTTGAAATTATAAATTTATGCTTTGCACAGCAGCAACGAACTTAGGAAAATGCGGACAATGCTGAATTGTCAAATCAGTATTTTGTAACCGAGCGATTGACCGCTGAGAGTGTCAGTTGGTAATGTGATTTTCTATCGGGCAGTCATAGTGCCAAGATGCACTGAATAAGTTATTATAAATAAATGTAATTAATAAATATTTAATCTCTTCTCCTATACTTAATTTTCCACCATATTTTAACAGTCATTTTATTATTTTGTGAGTAACAATATATCTACTATTATCTATTACTACATATCGGCTTTTCATTTGCCATGCATTCTCCACGAATCTCTCATTATTATTATTGATTGTAAATCTTCTTTAAAAAAAGTGATGGCCTTTATTGTGAGGCATTTAATACGAGATTCTAATTGGTTTCTAAGCAAACTTGATTATAGTTACCATGATTCGTAATTCATGACTATAATACATGAAGCAGAAAACATAACCCGAATCGCGCGCGCTGATAATTGTAAATAATACATCAACTTACAACATGCACGGAATATTTTTGGTCATGCACAGATGGGTTGTGCATAACTTTCAGAGCCTGCTCCATCGTATAGCCGTTGTGATACTTCACGAAATCCCAATGTCCGGGGGTCGGTGCTGACGACATGATTACCTAAAAAAAAATACGAAAAGAATTCTAAAATGTACCACCAAAACAATAGCTGTCCTATACAAAACGTAATATTACCACAGCATAGTTGGAATATATAATATTTTATAAAGGGCTCAAAGAAAAATGTTTAAAAAAAATGTCCCCGGTCGGGATTTGAACCCAACTCCTTTCGTTCAGTGAACTCGCTCGTTATCCACTGAGCTATTGTTTCGTTCTTGCCATTGAAGTTACTGTGTAGGTTAAAATGTAAGATAAACGAGGGCCTTTAAAAAATAACGTAGGTTCAAAATTATTTGACAACAATAAAACAATAGCTCAGTGGATAAAGAGCGAGCCCACTGAGCGAAAAGAGTTCGCTTCGAATTTATTTTAAGCATTTTTTTTATTCCTTTGTAAGATATTATATTACAGCAATGTTGTGGTAACAATCCGTAATATTACCATACCATTGCTCGATTATTTCGACGGGAAAGAAATTTTTTCAAAAAACTCGAAAAAAAATTAAGATTTAAAAGATTAAAAAATTAATTAGAACCTTCTGACAATATTGCAAATCAATAACATGAATGTTACATTTGTACAATATTACTGAAAATCCCGAACATGCTAAAGTAATTTTCTACTTTTATTTTGTATAAAATAAGTACTTTTGTGCATACAAATACGGAAGTCCTTCTACAAATTCAGTTTCAAACAAAGGAATTGGCAATCGCAGCTCACGGCGGGCAATGGCATGGCAAGAGTCAATCTACGCGTGGCACCAATCATAGTGCTCTGCGCGGCACAGCAAGAGCCAATCGCGGCTCAGCGCACGGCACTGCAAGTTTCAAATCATAATAAGTTTCTAGTTTTGAAAACACTTATTAGACTGTTTGCAGTATCACTCTTCATTCTTTCAAACAATTCGTAATGCGTATTTAATAATGGTAAGTAGTGAAAACAACTGCAACCATTTATACAATTTAACTATATGAATTGGTAACGATAATTTTAATTTTGTTTCCAGCTTCTAAATGCCATTATTAAATACTATGATGTGCGCATACCATAAAAATACTTTATTACATATGTATACCAAGTATATTTTATTGCATGTATATATGTTGGTGATTCTCTGTGAAATCATATTTATTTTTGTTTCTAAACATATTAAATCACTTCTTCTTGACGAAATACACCACCCTGCATTTTCTCGGATTTTTCGCATTGATTATTTTAGAGCTACAGAGGGTCAAAGTTGGTGAAATTAGGTTTTTCTGTATTTTTTGCTGAGTTTCAAAAATTCATAGCTCATCGGATTTTTCGACAAAAACACCTATAACACTTTATCATAAATTTTGCTCAGCTTTTCAATAATAATACTTTTAAATACATATAAATATATGTCCCAACTATATTATAAAATATTTACACCTTAATATTTGCAAAAGTGAGAGATCCCTCCTGGACTCCGCGAACCAAAAAATTCATGATCATACCTTTTTTCAGTACAAAAGTGCTTGCAAAACTTCCAGAGTGTGGTAGTGCTAGTCTGATGAGCTAAAATTCCAATCGTCAAGATATATCACCAAAAAGTGATAAATATGCCTATTTTATGCTGCTACTTGGTTCTCTGTGTCATTTTTAATATTCATTTTTAAAGATCAAATTAGCGACACAGAGAACCAAGTAGCAGCATAAAATAGGCATATTTATCACTTTTTGGTGATATATCTTGACGATTGGAATTTTAGCTCATCAGACTAGCACTACCACACTCTGGAAGTTTCGCAAGCACTTTTGTACTGAAATAAGGTATGATCATGAATTTTTTGGTTGGCGGAGTCCAGAGAGAACTTTCACTTTTGCAAATGTTAAGGTCTAAATATTTTATAATATAGTTGTGATGTACATTTATATATGTTTAAAAGTATTTTTATTGAAAAGCTGAGCAAATTTGATGAAAAGAGTGTTATACGTGTTTTTGTTGAACTCTGATGATCTAAAAATTTTTTAAACTTAGCAAAAAGGCAGAATAAACCTAATTTTGGATCTTTTTCAATTTTAAAGATCCAATTATCGACACAGAGAACCAAGTAGCAGCATAAAATTGGCATATTTATCACTTTTTGGTGATATATCTTGACGATTGGAATTTTAGCTCATCAGACTAGCACTACCACACTCTGGAAGTTTCGCAAGCACTTTTGTACTGAAATAAGGTATGATCATGAATTTTTTGGTTGACGCAGTCCATAGAGAACTTTCGCTTTTGCAAATGTTAAGGTCTAAATATTTTATAATATAGTTGTGATGTACATTTATATATGTTTAAAAGTATTTTTATTGAAAAGCTGAGCAAATTTGATGAAAAGAGTGTTATACGTGTTTTTGTTGAACTCTGATGATCTAAAAATTTTTTAAACTTAGCAAATATGCAGAATAAACCTAATTTTGGATCTTTTTCAATTTTAAAGATCCAATTATCGACACAGAGAACCAAGTAGCAGCATAAAATTGGCATATTTATCACTTTTTGGTGATATATCTTGACGATTGGAATTTTAGCTCATCAGACTAGCACTACCACACTCTGGAAGTTTCGCAAGCACTTTTGTACTGAAATAAGGTATGATCATGAATTTTTTGGTTGGCGGAGTCCAGAGAGAACTTTCACTTTTGCAAATGTTAAGGTCTAAATATTTTATAATATAGTTGTGATGTACATTTATATATGTTTAAAAGTATTTTTATTGAAAAGCTGAGCAAATTTGATGAAAAGAGTGTTATACGTGTTTTTGTCGAACTCTGATAATCTAAAAATTTTTTAAACTTAGCAAAAGGCAGAATAAACCTAATTTTGGATCTTTTTCAATTTTAAAGATCCAATTATCGACACAGAGAACCAAGTAGCAGCATAAAATTGGCATATTTATCACTTTTTGGTGATATATCTTGACGATTGGAATTTTAGCTCATCAGACTAGCACTACCACACTCTGGAAGTTTCGCAGCACTTTTGTACTGAAAAAAGGTATGATCATGAATTTTTTGGATGGCGGAGTCCAGAGGGAACTTTCACTTTTGTAAATGTTAAAGTCTAAATATTTTATAATATAGTTGTGACATATAATATGTGTTTAAAAGTATTTTTATTGAAAAGCTGAGCAAATTTGATGAAAAGAGTGTTATACGTGTTTTTGTCGAACTCTGATGATCTAAAAATTTTTTAAACTTAGCAAATATGCAGAATAAACCTAATTTTGGATCTTTTTCAATTTTAAAGATCCAATTAGCGATACAGGGAACAAAGTAGCAGCATAAAATAGGCATATTTATCACTTTTTAGTGATATATCTTGACGATTGGAATTTAAGCTCATCAGACTAGCACTACCACACTCTGGGAGTTTCGCAAGCAATTTTGTACTGAAAAAAGGGATGATCATGAATTTTTTGGTTGTCGGAGTCCAGAGGGAACTCTCACTTTTGCAAATGTTAAAGTCTAATTATTTTATAATATAGTTGTGACATATGTTTATGTGTTTAAAAACATAATTTTATCAACTTTGACCCCCTGTAGCTCTAAGATAAGCGATGAAAAAATTCAGGGAGGTATCATGAAGAAGTGATTTACTGTATTTATTAACAAAAACTTTATTGTGCATACCATTAAAAGCACTTTATGAATGTATATTTGAATATTAGAACAAATTAATTAATGCTCGATCCATGCAATTGATTTACCCCCGTAAAAATATTATATAATAATAAACTAAATATATTAATAAACTAAACTAATATATTAATAAACTAAATATTACCAGACTTGAATTCCTTGTACGTCCTCTGCCGATGATCTCGTTCTCGCTTGTAAATGACGCTGCTTTTCTCTCGTTTGTATACGATCTTGTGAGCATTAAACAAGCACGTCTTTCAAACTGATTTTCAGAAGCTGAATTTTAAACAAAGAATTTGGCAGCTCACGGCGGGTAATGGTACGACAAGAGTCAATCCGCCCGTGGCACCAATCACAGTGTTCTGCGCGGCACAGCAAGAGCCAATAGCAGCTCAGCGCACGGCAAGCATCGATCATAGTGCTCTGCGCAGCACAGCAACAGCCAATCGCGGCTCAGCGCGCGGTACAGCAATATTCAAGTGTGGTACAGCAAAATTCAAGGCAGTTGTCTCAAAAGTGGCACCCAAAATCGTGCGAACATTTGAACGTTTAATTTCGTATAAATTTATGCTCGGTCATAAACCCTTAAGGTGAAGTTCTACCAATTTTTCGTCCAAAAATCGATTTTTTTTTATGACTTATTTTCATGAGCAATTTACTGTAGAACACGCTCCTGAAACCCGTTTATCAAAACAAAATTTTCCCGGAAAGTTATACACAAAATTCTAAAACAAAATTTTTATCATTTTTCGTAAAATTGCGTATTTTTCATTTTTTGTCTAATGCGGCTTATAATTTTAATTTTAAGTTTTGTAAATTTAATTTGATAAAACTTTTTATTGTAGATATTAAAAATACTTTTTTTTTTAACCGTAGTATATACGCAATACTCGACGTATATATTTTATTAAACCAATTTGAGAGTATTAATGAGATTTTTTTGCATTTTTTCGAGACAAATTTCTATTTTGCTTCTTATATATGGATCCTATCAGAACGTAGGAATATTTACTTATATTCAAATATTGCGCGCCCGCGCGCCACCTGTAGAAAAGTTATAGTCAACGTGTTGGAAAAGGACAGAGCGACCGTTCGTACGAGGAGTCGTGTTGCTTTACTCTTTAGACTTGTGAGGTTGGCTTTTACTTCCCATGGCACTAACGCACTCGAAACGATCAGTACCGCCATTGACCTATCTCAACTCGTACATAAGGGAACAGCTTTTGCGTACGAATAAACGGTAATGGTACGACAAGAGTCAATCCGCGCGTGGCACCAATCACAGTGCTCTGCGCGGCACAGCAAGAGCCAATAGCAGCTCAGCGCACGGCAAGCATCAATCATAGTGCTCTGCGCGGCACAGCAACAGGCAATCGCGTCTCAGCGCACGGTACAGCAAGATTCAATCCAGAGATTATTGGGATAGACCGGATAGGGTTCTTCTCCACTGCGCGCGGCGTAGCTCCGTGAAGTACGATAATAACTTGTAAATATCTTAATAAAAAAATATAAGATAGTTCAACATAAAAAATTGTATTTAAAATATTTAAGCATTTTTTTCTTCTGTTTGATAGGTAGTACCGAGACGAAGGGCATCTCTTGCACTTGCGTAATTCATTATATTTTTTGAATCTCAGCACTTTTCTATCATACCATTAGTAACGGGTACTATACTTTTATAATAAATCACGCTTAAATTATATGCTTGACCATTTATTCTATGATTTCCCAACCTTCTAAAGGTAAAATTTTATGTAAGGAAGATAGCAAACATTAAGATTAAAATTACAAATAATGTAAAATTTTAGATCTATACTGAATCAATGAATAAATTGTATTCTATTAATAAATAGAAGTTATACTTGACAATTTATTTAATGATTAAATGGAAATTTTCATTTTCACAATTTTCGTTTTTTTTTTCAATAAATTGTATTGTATTAATAAATACAATATTAAAAACTTATCGGAGATAAAACTTCAATCAATATAGTTAATAAAGATTATTATATTTAGATTAAAAAAAAAATCTAATATTATTTGATATCTAACTGTAAGTTCTAGTACAGAACCTATATTTTTTAAAAGTTGTTAGCAAGAAATGAGATAAGTTCGGCACTTCGCAAAATGAACGAATGACGGTGGCAAAATACTTTGATTTTTTGAGAGCCAGGCGTCGGCCGAGCAATCAACGCTAATGGAATCTCGGAAGCTTTCCCAAAAGTATATCAAGCCTTGAAATGGTACTTTATTGGGCCTGGGAATGGAATACTTTATTAGTATTATAAATTAATAAATCCAAGTCTAAGTTTATTTTAAGTTTTTAATATAGATATATCCCTATCACTAAGCGAGATGCAAACGCTCTGCATTGAGTCAGGCAAAACTCTTGCATAGTTTTATTATTTACTGGAGTACTTCTTGACTCAATGTGTAGTCTCGAAGGAAAATAGTATTATGGAAATGAAATAGTCATAATACACATTTAGTCATAATCACATTTCATTTAGTCATAGTAATTAATTTAATTACATAGTTCGTCTGTACTTACGTATAACAGGTTCTTATTTATTTGGCACGAATAAAATCTACTTACCTAGAAAAAATAAAGAAATTAATAGAAATAGAAATATATTGAAAATTTGCTATACTGTTATAATTTTAATTTTAGTTTAAAAATTCCACTCTAAATCTTAAGAAAACTTAATAAGTGTAAATTCTTTTAGTTTAAAAAATCGCTTGAATTTTCTCTGGGTCGAGAGGAACTTAGTCCATTACTTTTATAAAATTAATATTTTTTGTTAACTGATACATTCACCATTTAGTCCAGTAGAATTAGCATTTTGCGGTTGTTAAATTATTTATCTGTAATATTATTGGCTTTTTTGACGCAAAAGGACTTCTACAATTATAATGTCAAAAAAGTAACCAAAAAGGATGTCGGGTTTTCGAGAAAATTGCAATTAAGTGGTAAAATTGCGTATTTTTTTTAATTTTTGAATTTCTATAAAAAACCAGTGATGTGATTAATCAAATCCGATTATGGTTCAGAATCACATATCTTTTAACATATGATAGGACATATCCTAGTATCGGTTGTACGATCGTATTATACGCGCATGTGTTTATCCATATTGTTAATCATATTATTATTTATGTTTCATGCGGAGCATAATTTCTTTTATTGCATTATATGATGAATCATATGATTATGCATGTTCTTATGCATCACTTGTCAAAATAAAAAAATTGAATTTCCTATTTGAAAAAAATATATTGAAATAGTAAAAAAAATTCTAAAATACAAAGTATTCTTGAGATTTTTCTTAATTTTTTAAGTGGTCTTAAATTTCGAACCACATTCTGGGATTTGTTCTGATACTTTTGTATTGAAAAAAGGTATCCATGAATTTTTGGGTAGTTCTAGTCCGGAGCAAACTTTTACTTTTGTTACTATTAAGGTTTACATTGAAAATACTTTTGAGAAGACATGTATATATAATACTCAATGCATTTTTTCTGGAATCCAGAAAAAATTTTCTTGAAAAAGTATTCTATGCATTTTCGACGAAAAACGCTTCCCGTAGGAGCTATGCATTTTTAAAAATTTGCAAAAAATGAAAAAAATGCTTAAAATGCTAACTTTGACTATCTATAGCTGGAAAATTAATGTCAGATAAAATCTTAAAAAATTCAGGAAGGTGTATTTCATTAAGTAGAACATATTTTGAGAGTTATAGCAATATCTATTTTTTTTTAAATTTGATTTCACAGAGAATCATTCTGTGTTGGTACTTGATTCGTGCTAAAATATACATTTTCCACCAAATTAAGCCAATAATAAAGAGATTCTATATGCTTAAAGTATTAGTGCTGACACGTGCACATTACGCTAGATAAATCGATGCAATTCATCTCCAATAGGGAAAGAGGGTACAATATATAACAAAGCATTTTTGTAATTTAAACATCAATGAACTTTTATCAAAAACGTAGTAATATTGGAATTAAAATTACAAATCATTTACAAATTACATTTTTACATTTTCTTTTCACTGTCCCTTAAATATTTTCCGAAACATTTTTGTTTGTGGGCCCACAAAGTGTATCGCGAGTATAAACCAGAGCAATAGTCGCAGCGTTTGGTTTCAATCATTGCTTTGTCTCTTGTTTTTCTGGCTGGAGTGGGTATACCAGTCAGTTTTTCCAATTTGGCGAATCCTGTGTTTCGAATGTATGTAATTATCTGATTTTTCTTCGATTTATCCTGCTCTTTCGAATATAATTTTACAACTTTCTTTGATGAATGTATGTTTTTAAGGTGTCTTACGAGATTTTCTGTCTTTTTGCAACAGTAAACACAAAAAAACCTTCCTACTTTTATTGATTTCATGCCTAGAAAAATGAAAAAAAATTTATTTATAAATATATATATATATATATATATGAATCATGAACTTAACAAATTTCTGACCGTGCTCATAGTAATACCAAGAATAGATACAAACCTTCTCCAGGTTTCTGAACTGTTTCATCGCATTCGATTGAATGTTGCAATGATGCACCCTCGTTTGTAGGTATTGGAATTTTTTGTTCCATATAGTTGTTCCCGTTTGTTAAGCCGACTTCTAAGGAAGCAAAAATTTTTATAATTATTACCAATATAATAATTACATCTAGGATAATTTATGACATGTATGATAAGATAAATATTTATTAAGCAGCCTTCTACTTTGATTCTTGCCTTGGGTAATATTTCAGATACTTCTGTTTTGAAAAAAGCTGTTTTTACAAATATATTTATCTCAATCTGTAGGGTAAAACTTTTGAAATTTTGAATCAAATATTTAAATTACATATAAAACTTCTGAAACACATATATATTACATTTAAAGTATTTTTTGTAGAAACTAGAGAAAATGTCCTTGTAAAATATTTTATGCATATTCGACGACAAGGGCTTCACTTAGGAGCTATGAATTTTTTAAATTTTGAACAAAATGAAATAAATTGATTAAAATACCAACTTTAACCATCTGTAGCTCGAAAATTAATGGAGAAAAAAATCTGCATATATTCAGGAATGTGTATTTACGCTGCGTAGAAGAAAGTTATCATATTTTGGAAGCACAACAATTTTCGGCCAGGCGATCTTACGGAGAATCACCTACATATATGGCTGATTTTCTGACAAATCGAGTGCGCTATTTTTTGACCCCCCCTCCCCCAAAAAAAATATTTTTAAAACATTCTTTACGAGTCTATGAGTCCCCATGAATTTTTCCAGATTTTTTCCATCACTTTTCTTTAAGTTACAGAGACTCAAAGTTGGCATTGTAAGTACTTTTTGCATTTTTTGCCTATTTTCGTTAATTTGTAGCTCCTCAGGGAAACATTTTTAACGATAAACGCATAGAACATTTTTTTTAGTAAATTGGTTCTAGTTTAAGGGAAAAATAGGGCCAAAGTCATATATATACACACACACACACACACACACACACACACACACACACAAGTTTATATATGTTTGCTTCTATGTATAAACCTTTTAAGCCTTAAAATCCAGTTTTCAGTTTGAATAATCATTAATATCGAAACCACAAAAATTTGAAAAGATAGTTCAACTCATTATAAAAGAACCTGTGAAAGTCTCAGAATATCAAAGGCCTTGGTTTTTCTGTGCGAAATAAATATAACAGTTAATTTATTAAAAAACACAAGTTTATTAAAAATGACTTGCTTAGCGCATCAAAAAATTTAGGTAAAACAGTGAAATATTAGCATAATCCATCGAAATTTTGTTGAACTACATTATAAAAATGCTATAGAATATCCCCATACAATCAGTTTTGACATTTATTATAATTCAAATAAACTAAACAAGTTTTATACTTCGAAAAGCGTACCCGGTATCATATACTCAATATATTAGTTTCAAGGACACTGGACTTATATAAAAGTCAATAAACAATTAATTACAATCAATACATCCATGCTCATTATACATTTTCATTTAGTGTTATTTAAAATAAATTTTAAAAAGCATTTTTTAAGAGAGAGCATAGCTATAGCAGAAGAGACTTTATTTTTCCATCTCTCTCTAATAAATGCATAAATGTAGTTAATTTAAACTTTAGAACAAGTTAAAAATTTATTAGGAAAGATTGACGGAATAAAAAGTAGATGAGGATATTCTATGAGATCTAGCGAACAGAACAGAATAAGCCAACAAAGACAAAATATATTTATTATATATGAAAATAATGTTGTAAAAGAAAAAAATATAGCAACGGGAAAAAACTTGGGTCTTCCGATAAGGAAATCCTTTTTATGAAAACGCATAAAGAACTGAGACTTGATATCTGAGTTAAAGAATTTAACGATAAATACACACATATAAATACATTATTTTGTTTCTGTTAAAAGTTTATAACGGTACAAGTGAAAAAATGTAGCTCGCTGCCCGAGGCGAGCTCAGCGGGCGAAGCGCATGCACGAAGAGTCGAGAGCGGCTGGAACTGCAGAGAGCTACATTTTCTCACTTGTAACACTACAAAACTTCAGGGGCAGTCATGGCCTCGTAAAGAATGTTTTAAAAGTATTTTTTTTTTGGGTGGGGTCAAAAAATGGCGCACCCGATTTGTCAGAAAATCATCCATATATATTTATATACATGAATGAACTAAGCAAAACTCTGACCGTGCTCATGGTGATACTAAGAATAAAAACAAACCTTCTCCAGGTTTCTCAGCTGTTTCATCGAATTCGATTAAATTTTTTAGTGAGTCATGCTGGTCCGTGGACATTAGAATTTTTTTATTCTTATACTTGTTCAGGTTTTTGGAGCCAGTTTCTACGGAATCAAAAATTTGTACATGTATTATTCCTATAACAATTACATCTAGGATAATTTATAACAATTAGTGTACGTTAATTATTTTCTAAGTTATCTTGGACTTAGCTTCTCGTATTAGGAAATGTTTAGATACTTTTGTTTCGAAAAAAGCTATTTTTACAAATTTATTTATCACAATCTGTCGAGGATCAAACCTCAAAAATTTTGAATTAATATCTAAATTGCATATGAAATTTCTGAGAATTATATATACAAAGTTGAAAGGATTTTTCGAAGAAACTAGAGAAAACGTCCTTGCAAAAATATTTTATGCATTTTCGACGACAAGCGTTTCCCTCAGAAGCTATGAATTTTTGAAAATTTGCAAAATGTTATAATAAAAAGGCTTAATATCAAGAATTTGACCATTCGTAGCTCGAAAATTAATCGAGGAAAAAAGCTGCATAAACTCAGAAAGGTGTATTACACGGCACATATATTTATATATTTATATAAATCCATGAATAGACACAAACCTTCTCCAGGTATCTCAGCAATATCATCGCATTCGATTGAATTTGGATGTAAGTCATCATGTTCGTCCGTAGGCATCAGAATTTTGGTTTTCTGATGCTTCTTGACGTCCTTTGAGCCAACTTCTAAGGAATCAAAAATTTGTACATGTATTATTCCTATAATAATTACATCTAGGATAATTTATAACAATTAGTGTACGTTAATTATTCTCTAAGTTATCTTGGACTTAGCTTCTCGTATTAGGACATGTTTAGATACTTTTGTTTTGAAAAAAGCTATTTTTACAAATTTATTTATCTCAATCTGTAGGGTAAAACATTTGTAGTTTTGAATCAAATGTCCAAATTATATGTAACTTCTAAAAGCTATATGTATCACATTGAAAGTATTTTTTGTAGAAACTAGAGAGAATGTCCTAGCAGAAATATTTTATGCGTATTCAACGAAAAGCGCATCACTAAGGAGCTATGAATTTTTAAAATTTTTAAAAAAATGCAATATATTGATTAAAATACCAACTTTGACCATCTGTAGCTCGAAATTAGTGGAGCAAAAAATCTGCTTATATTCAGGAATGTGTATTACACTGCGTAGAAGAAATTTATCATATTTTCTAAGCACAACAACTTTCGACCAGGCAATCTTACCGAGAATCACCCATATATATATATATGAATGAGCTTAGCAAAACTCTGACCGTGCTCATGGTGATACTGAGAATAGATACAAACCTTCTCCATGTTTCTCAGCTGTTTCATCGCATTCCATTGACTTTGGTAGTAAGTCATGTTCATCCGTAGGCATCAGAATTTTGGTTTTCTGATGCATGTTGACGTCCTTTGAGCCGACTTCTAAGGAATCAAAAATTTGTACATGTCTTATTCCTATAACAATTACATCTAGGATAATTTATAACAATTAGTGTACGTTAATTATTTTCTAAGTTATCTTGGACTTAGCTTCTCGTATTAGGACATGTTTAAATACTTTTGTTGCGAAAAAAGCTATTTTTACAAATTTATTTATCTCAATCTGTCGAGGATCGAACCTCAAAAATTTTGAATTAATATCTTAATTGCACATAAAATTTCTGAAAATTATATATACCAAGTTGAAAGGATTTTTCGAAGAAACTAGAGAAAACGTCCTTGCAAAAATATTTTATGCATTTTCGACGACAAGCGTTTCCCTCAGAAGCTATGAATTTTTGAAAATTTGCAAAATGTTATAATAAAAAGGCTTAATATCCAGAATTTGACCATTCGTATTTCGAAAATTAATCGAGTAAAAAAGCTGCATAAACTCAGAAAGGTGTATTACACGGCACATATATTTATATATTTATATAAATCAATGAATAGACACAAACCTTCTCCAGGTATCTCAGCAATATCATCGCATTCGATTGAATTTGGATGTAAGTCATCATGTTCGTCCGTAGGCATCAGAATTTTGGTTTTCTGATGCTTGTTGACGTCCTTAGAGCCAACTTCTAAGGAATCAAAAATTTGTACATGTATTATTCCTATAATAATTACATCTAGGATAATTTGTAACAATTAGTGTACGTTAATTATTCTCTAAGTTATCTTGGACTTAGCTTCTCGTATTAGGACATGTTTAGATACTTTTGTTTTGAACAGAGCTATTTTTACAAATTTATTTATCTCAATCTGTAGGGTAAAACATTTGTAGTTTTGAATCAAATGTCCAAATTATATGTAACTTCTAAAAGCTATATGTATCACATTGAAAGTATTTTTTGTAGAAACTAGAGAGAATGTCCTAGCAGAAATATTTTATGCGTATTCAACGACAAGCGCATCACTCAGGAGCTATGAATTTTTAAAATTTTAAAAAAAATGCAATATATTGATTAAAATACCAACTTTGACCATCTGTAGCTCGAAATTAGTGGAGCAAAAAATCTGCTTATATTCAGGAATGTGTATTACACTGCGTAGAAGAAATTTATCATATTTTCTAAGCACAACAACTTTCGGCCAGGCGATCTTACCGAGAATCACCCATATATATATATGAATGAGCTTAGCAAAACTCTGACCGTGCTCATGGTGATACTGAGAATAGATACAAACCTTCTCCATGTTTCTCAGCTGTTTCATCGCATTCCATTGACTTTGGTAGTAAGTCATGCTCATCCGTAGGCATCAGAATTTTGGTTTTCTGATGCATGTTGACGTCCTTTGAGCCGACTTCTAAGGAATCAAAAATTTGTACATGTATTATTCCTATAACAATTACATCTAGGATAATTTATAACAATTAGTGTACGTTAATTATTTTCTAAGTTATCTTGGACTTAGCTTCTCGTATTAGGAAATGTTTAGATACTTTTGTTTCGAAAAAAGCTATTTTTACAAATTTATTTATCACAATCTGTCGAGGATCAAACCTCAAAAATTTTGAATTAATATCTAAATTGCATATGAAATTTCTGAGAATTATATATACAAAGTTGAAAGGATTTTTCGAAGAAACTAGAGAAAACGTCCTTGCAAAAATATTTTATGCATTTTCGACGACAAGCGTTTCCCTCAGAAGCTATGAATTTTTGAAAATTTGCAAAATGTTATAATAAAAAGGCTTAATATCCAGAATTTGACCATTCGTATTTCGAAAATTAATCGAGTAAAAAAGCTGCATAAACTCAGAAAGGTGTATTACACGGCACATATATTTATATATTTATATAAATCAATGAATAGACACAAACCTTCTCCAGGTATCTCAGCAATATCATCGCATTCGATTGAATTTGGATGTAAGTCATCATGTTCGTCCGTAGGCATCAGAATTTTGGTTTTCTGATGCTTGTTGACGTCCTTTGAGCCAACTTCTAAGGAATCAAAAATTTGTACATGTATTATTCCTATAATAATTACATCTAGGATAATTTATAACAATTAGTGTACGTTAATTATTCTCTAAGTTATCTTGGACTTAGCTTCTCGTATTAGGACATGTTTAGATACTTTTGTTTTGAAAAAAGCTATTTTTACAAATTTATTTATCTCAATCTGTAGGGTAAAACATTTGTAGTTTTGAATCAAATGTCCAAATTATATGTAACTTCTAAAAGCTATATGTATCACATTGAAAGTATTTTTTGTAGAAACTAGAGAGAATGTCCTAGCAGAAATATTTTATGCGTATTCAACGACAAGCGCATCACTCAGGAGCTATGAATTTTTAAATTTTTAAAAAAATGCAATATATTGATTAAAATACCAACTTTGACCATCTGTAGCTCGAAATTAGTGGAGCAAAAAATCTGCTTATATTCAGGAATGTGTATTACACTGCGTAGAAGAAATTTATCATATTTTCTAAGCACAACAACTTTCGGCCAGGCGATCTTACCGAGAATCACCCATATATATATATGAATGAGCTTAGCAAAACTCTGACCGTGCTCATGGTGATACTGAGAATAGATACAAACCTTCTCCATGTTTCTCAGCTGTTTCATCGCATTCCATTGACTTTGGTAGTAAGTCCTGTTCATCCGTAGGCATCAGAATTTTGGTTTTCTGATGCATGTTAACGTCCTTTGAGCCGACTTCTAAGGAATCAAAAATTTGTACATGCGTTATTCCTATAACAATTACATCTAGGATAATTTATAACGATTAGTTTACGTTAATTATTTTATAAGTTATCTTGGACTTAGCTTCTCGTATTAGGACATGTTTAAATACTTTTGTTTCGAAAAAAGCTATTTTTACAAATTTATTTATCTCAATCTGTCGAGGATCGAACCTCAAAAATTTTGAATTAATATCTTAATTGCACATAAAATTTCTAAAAATTACATATACCAAGTTGAAAGGATTTTTTGAAGAAACTAGAGAAAACGTCCTTGCAAAAATATTTTATGCATTTTCGACGACAAGCGTTTCCCTCAGAAGCTATGAATTTTTGAAAATTTGCAAAATGTTATAATAAAAAGGCTTAATATCCAGAATTTGACCATGCGTATTTCGAAAATTAATCGAGTAAAAAAGCTGCATAAACTCAGAAAGGTGTATTACACGGCACATATATTTATATATTTATATAAATCAATGAATAGACACAAACCTTCTCCAGGTATCTCAGCAATATCATCGCATTCGATTGAATTTGGATGTAAGTCATCATGTTCGTCCGTAGGCATCAGAATTTTGGTTTTCTGATGCTTGTTGACGTCCTTTGAGCCAACTTCTAAGGAATCAAAAATTTGTACATGTATTATTCCTATAATAATTACATCTAGGATAATTTATAACAATTAGTGTACGTTAATTATTCTCTAAGTTATCTTGGACTTAGCTTCTCGTATTAGGACATGTTTAGATACTTTTGTTTTGAAAAAAGCTATTTTTACAAATTTATTTATCTCAATCTGTAGGGTAAAACATTTGTAGTTTTGAATCAAATGTCCAAATTATATGTAACTTCTAAAAGCTATATGTATCACATTGAAAGTATTTTTTGTAGAAACTAGAGAGAATGTCCTAGCAGAAATATTTTATGCGTATTCAACGACAAGCGCATCACTCAGGAGCTATGAATTTTTAAAATTTTTAAAAAAATGCAATATATTGATTAAAATACCAACTTTGACCATCTGTAGCTCGAAATTAGTGGAGCAAAAAATCTGCTTATATTCAGGAATGTGTATTACACTGCGTAGAAGAAATTTATCATATTTTCTAAGCACAACAACTTTCGGCCAGGCGATCTTACCGAGAATCACCCATATATATATATGAATGAGCTTAGCAAAACTCTGACCGTGCTCATGGTGATACTGAGAATAGATACAAACCTTCTCCATGTTTCTCAACTGTTTCATCGCATTCCATTGACTTTGGTAGTAAGTCATGTTCATCCGTAGGCATCAGAATTTTGGTTTTCTGATGCATGTTGACGTCCTTTGAGCCGACTTCTAAGGAATCAAAAATTTGTACATGCGTTATTCCTATAACAATTACATCTAGGATAATTTATAACAATTAGTGTACGTTAATTATTTTCTAAGTTATCTTGGACTTAGCTTCTCGTATTAGGACATGTTTAAATACTTTTGTTTCGAAAAAAGCTATTTTTACAAATTTATTTATCTCAATCTGTCGAGGATCGAACCTCAAAAATTTTGAATTAATATCTTAATTGCACATAAAATTTCTGAAAATTACATATACCAAGTTGAAAGGATTTTTCGAAGAAACTAGAGAAAACGTCCTTGCAAAAATATTTTATGCATTTTCGACGACAAGCGTTTCCCTCAGAAGCTATGAATTTTTGAAAATTTGCAAAATGTTATAATAAAAAGGCTTAATATCCAGAATTTGACCATGCGTATTTCGAAAATTAATCGAGTAAAAAAGCTGCATAAACTCAGAAAGGTGTATTACACGGCACATATATTTATATATTTATATAAATCAATGAATAGACACAAACCTTCTCCAGGTATCTCAGCAATATCATCGCATTCGATTGAATTTGGATGTAAGTCATCATGTTCGTCCGTAGGCATCAGAATTTTGGTTTTCTGATGCTTGTTGACGTCCTTTGAGCCAACTTCTAAGGAATCAAAAATTTGTACATGTATTATTCCTATAATAATTACATCTAGGATAATTTATAACAATTAGTGTACGTTAATTATTCTCTAAGTTATCTTGGACTTAGCTTCTCGTATTAGGACATGTTTAGATACTTTTGTTTTGAAAAAAGCTATTTTTACAAATTTATTTATCTCAATCTGTAGGGTAAAACATTTGTAGTTTTGAATCAAATGTCCAAATTATATGTAACTTCTAAAAGCTATATGTATCACATTGAAAGTATTTTTTGTAGAAACTAGAGAGAATGTCCTAGCAGAAATATTTTATGCGTATTCAACGACAAGCGCATCACTCAGGAGCTATGAATTTTTAAAATTTTTAAAAAAATGCAATATATTGATTAAAATACCAACTTTGACCATCTGTAGCTCGAAATTAGTGGAGCAAAAAATCTGCTTATATTCAGGAATGTGTATTACACTGCGTAGAAGAAATTTATCATATTTTCTAAGCACAACAACTTTCGGCCAGGCGATCTTACCGAGAATCACCCATATATATATATGAATGAGCTTAGCAAAACTCTGACCGTGCTCATGGTGATACTGAGAATAGATACAAACCTTCTCCATGTTTCTCAACTGTTTCATCGCATTCCATTGACTTTGGTAGTAAGTCATGTTCATCCGTAGGCATCAGAATTTTGGTTTTCTGATGCATGTTGACGTCCTTTGAGCCGACTTCTAAGGAATCAAAAATTTGTACATGCGTTATTCCTATAACAATTACATCTAGGATAATTTATAACAATTAGTGTACGTTAATTATTTTCTAAGTTATCTTGGACTTAGCTTCTCGTATTAGGACATGTTTAAATACTTTTGTTTCGAAAAAAGCTATTTTTACAAATTTATTTATCTCAATCTGTCGAGGATCGAACCTCAAAAATTTTGAATTAATATCTTAATTGCACATAAAATTTCTGAAAATTACATATACCAAGTTGAAAGGATTTTTCGAAGAAACTAGAGAAAACGTCCTTGCAAAAATATTTTATGCATTTTCGACGACAAGCGTTTCCCTCAGAAGCTATGAATTTTTGAAAATTTGCAAAATGTTATAATAAAAAGGCTTAATATCCAGAATTTGACCATGCGTATTTCGAAAATTAATCGAGTAAAAAAGCTGCATAAACTCAGAAAGGTGTATTACACGGCACATATATTTATATATTTATATAAATCAATGAATAGACACAAACCTTCTCCAGGTATCTCAGCAATATCATCGCATTCGATTGAATTTGGATGTAAGTCATCATGTTCGTCCGTAGGCATCAGAATTTTGGTTTTCTGATGCTTGTTGACGTCCTTTGAGCCAACTTCTAAGGAATCAAAAATTTGTACATGTATTATTCCTATAATAATTACATCTAGGATAATTTATAACAATTAGTGTACGTTAATTATTCTCTAAGTTATCTTGGACTTAGCTTCTCGTATTAGGACATGTTTAGATACTTTTGTTTTGAAAAAAGCTATTTTTACAAATTTATTTATCTCAATCTGTAGGGTAAAACATTTGTAGTTTTGAATCAAATGTCCAAATTATATGTAACTTCTAAAAGCTATATGTATCACATTGAAAGTATTTTTTGTAGAAACTAGAGAGAATGTCCTAGCAGAAATATTTTATGCGTATTCAACGACAAGCGCATCACTCAGGAGCTATGAATTTTTAAAATTTTTAAAAAAATGCAATATATTGATTAAAATACCAACTTTGACCATCTGTAGCTCGAAATTAGTGGAGCAAAAAATCTGCTTATATTCAGGAATGTGTATTACACTGCGTAGAAGAAATTTATCATATTTTCTAAGCACAACAACTTTCGGCCAGGCGATCTTACCGAGAATCACCCATATATATATATGAATGAGCTTAGCAAAACTCTGACCGTGCTCATGGTGATACTGAGAATAGATACAAACCTTCTCCATGTTTCTCAACTGTTTCATCGCATTCCATTGACTTTGGTAGTAAGTCATGTTCATCCGTAGGCATCAGAATTTTGGTTTTCTGATGCATGTTGACGTCCTTTGAGCCGACTTCTAAGGAATCAAAAATTTGTACATGCGTTATTCCTATAACAATTACATCTAGGATAATTTATAACAATTAGTGTACGTTAATTATTTTCTAAGTTATCTTGGACTTAGCTTCTCGTATTAGGACATGTTTAAATACTTTTGTTTCGAAAAAAGCTATTTTTACAAATTTATTTATCTCAATCTGTCGAGGATCGAACCTCAAAAATTTTGAATTAATATCTTAATTGCACATAAAATTTCTGAAAATTACATATACCAAGTTGAAAGGATTTTTCGAAGAAACTAGAGAAAACGTCCTTGCAAAAATATTTTATGCATTTTCGACGACAAGCGTTTCCCTCAGAAGCTATGAATTTTTGAAAATTTGCAAAATGTTATAATAAAAAGGCTTAATATCCAGAATTTGACCATGCGTATTTCGAAAATTAATCGAGTAAAAAAGCTGCATAAACTCAGAAAGGTGTATTACACGGCACATATATTTATATATTTATATAAATCAATGAATAGACACAAACCTTCTCCAGGTATCTCAGCAATATCATCGCATTCGATTGAATTTGGATGTAAGTCATCATGTTCGTCCGTATGCATCAGAATTTTGGTTTTCTGATGCTTGTTGACGTCCTTTGAGCCAACTTCTAAGGAATCAAAAATTTGTACATGTATTATTCCTATAATAATTACATCTAGGATAATTTATAACAATTAGTGTACGTTAATTATTCTCTAAGTTATCTTGGACTTAGCTTCTCGTATTATGACATGTTTAGATACTTTTGTTTTGAAAAAAGCTATTTTTACAAATTTATTTATCTCAATCTGTAGGGTAAAACATTTGTAGTTTTGAATCAAATGTCCAAATTATATGTAACTTCTAAAAGCTATATGTATCACATTGAAAGTATTTTTTGTAGAAACTAGAGAGAATGTCCTAGCAGAAATATTTTATGCGTATTCAACGACAAGCGCATCACTCAGGAGCTATGAATTTTTAAAATTTTTAACAAAATGCAATATATTGATTAAAATACCAACTTTGACCATCTGCAGCTCGAAATTAGTGGAGCAAAAAATCTGCTTATATTCAGGAATGTGTATTACACTGCGTAAAAGAAATTTATCATATTTTCTAAGCACAAGAACTTTCGGCCAGGCGATCTTACCGAGAATCACCCATATATATATATACACATATGAATGAGCTTAGCAAAATTCTGACCATACTCATGGTGATACTGAGAATAGATACAAACCTTCTCCAGGTTTCTCAGCTGTTTCGTCACATTTGATTGAATTTTGGAGTGAGTCATCCTGCTTTGTAGGCATTAGAATCTTTGTTTTCTTATGCTTGTTCACGTCCTTTGAGCCAACTTCTAAGAAATCGAAATTTTTAATGATTATTACCAATATAATAATTGCATCTCGGATAATTTATAACACGTATGATACGTTAAATATTCATTAAGTAGTTTTAAACTTTGATTCTTGTATTGGGATATGTTTAGATATTTTTGTTTTGAACAAAGCTATTTTTATAAATTTCTTTATCTCAATCTGTAGGAGAAAACTATCATAATATTCAATCAAATGTCTAAATTGCATTAAAACTTCTGAAACTTTTATACATATCATTAAAAGTATTTTTCGTAGAAACTCGAGAAAATGTCTTTGCAAAAATATTTTTTGCATTTTCGACGACAAGCATTTTCCTCAGGATCTGAGTTTTTGAAAATTTGCAAAAAATGAAATTAATTGTTTAAAATACCAACTTTGACCATGTGTAGCTCAAAAACTAGTGGAGGAAAAAATGTGAATAAATTCAGGAAGGTTCATTACACTGAATAGAAGATATTTATCATATTTTGGAGGTAGACAAATTTCCGGCCATGCGATCTGACAAAGAATCACGCAAATATGTATATACATGAATAGACTTAGCAAAAGTCTGACCGTACTTGGGGTTATACTGAAAAATGCATAAACCTCCAGGATTCCTTTACCTTTTACTTTCTTCACAGGAGAATATTTTTCCAATATTACAGATACATCGCGACAGTTCGTCATCGTTTTCGAATCCTTTGGATTATCTAGGGTACAGAGTTTCCGTTTTTTGCGTAAATGACGGTGTGATATACGAACATCATTATTCATGTCATTCTGTGTAGCTAGAAAAATAAATACCATTAAAATCTAGAATAAATCAATGTATGTTTGCTAATGTAGATCATACTTATACATTTTCTTTTTGATGTGGCTACGGTTGTGACGTTAGCACCTAAAACAGTTGCATAAAAATAATTTAATTTTATATGAATAAAGGCCCGGTAGAAAGTGACTTTTTTAAACTACTAAGTAGAGTCTGGCATTCAACAATTTGATCTTGGACATTGATTTTCTATAGCTAAGAATTAATGAACCACTGTTTCTTTGTTTGGATGAGTTTTTCTTTCTGGAAAAATGATTTAATTTAGCTAAAAATCAAAACAAGTTTGTTACATTTCAATACGTAATTTAAAGGGTGGCATAAAAACATAGCTTTTAGAGGTCAGGTGACAGGAGAACGCCAGTTCTAGAGAGACCGTATGCAAAGTTGAGTTTATTCATATGTTTAATTCTGTGTTCTTGTGTGTTTAAATCGTGAGAATATACTTTAATTTTTCTTAGTATAATACTAGGTAACTATCAGTTTTTTAATTTTATTTTTAAATGATAGTTTATGATAGAATAATGAAATTTACTTAACAATTTTGTCTAATTGTGAGTTATTTTTCTTTAATTAATTTGGTAATATATCCTAAAATCAAAGCTGCGTTTGAATCGATGTCAAATGACGTAGATAATTCCGAATTTTAAATGGCGTGTTTCATTAAGTTAAGTGACCACTATCAGTGCAGTGGGACAATAGAATACTCTTTGTGACTACCACAAATAGACCACAACAGAAAGATTTTTCATATGTGCTACTTCTCTATTACATCTAGGTTAATTTAAAACACTTAGGATACGTTAAATATTTTTTAAGTCATCTTAGACTTAGATTCTCGTAATGGGACAGGTTTAGATACTTTGGTATTGAAATAAGCTATCTTTACAAATTTCTCTATCTCAATCTGTAGGAACAAACGTATATATCACATTAAAAGTATTTTTCGTAGAAACTAGAAAAAACGTCCGTCCAAAAATATTTGAAGCAATTTCGAGGACAAGCGCTTCATTAGAAGCTATAAATTTTTGAAAATTTGCAAAAAATGAAAAAAAAATGCTTAGTATCCCGACTTTGTCTACTTGTAGCTCAAAAATTAATCGAGGAAAAAATCTGCATAATATCAGAAAGGTGTACTACACCGAGTAGAAGAAATTTATCATATTTTGGAAGTACAAAAATTTTCGGCGAGGCGATGTTATGCAGAATCACCCATCTAATTATATACATATGAATGAGCTTAGCAAAACTCCGACCGTACTCATGGTGATACTGAGAATAGATACAAACCTTCGCCAGGTTTCTCAGCTGTTTCATCACATTTGATTGAATTTTGCAGTGAGTCATCCTGGTTTGTAGGCATTAGAATCTTTGTTTTCTTATGCTTGTTGACGTCCTTTGAGCCAACTACTAAGGAATCAAAATTTTTTATAATTATTACCAATATAATTGCATCTGGGATAATTTATAACATGTATGATACGTTAAATATTCATTAAGTAGTTTTAAACTTTGATTCTTGTATTGGGATATGTTTAGATATTTTTGTTTTGAACAAAGCTATTTTTATAAATTTCTTTATCTCAATCTGTAGGATAAAACTATCATAATATTCAATCAAATGTCTAAATTGCATTAAAACTTCTGAAACT
Organism: Philotrypesis tridentata; assembly: GCA_018906965.1. Classification (NCBI taxonomy): domain Eukaryota; kingdom Metazoa; phylum Arthropoda; class Insecta; order Hymenoptera; family Pteromalidae; genus Philotrypesis; species Philotrypesis tridentata. The sequence goes on along the minus strand of JACCIB010000298.1, from coordinate 138,279 downwards.
TTTATACATATCATTAAAAGTATTTTTCGTAGAAACTCGAGAAAATGTCCTTGCAAAAATATTTTACGCATTTTCAACGACAAGCATTTCCCTCAGGAGCTATGAATTTTTGAAAATTTGCAAACAATGAAATTAATTGTTTAAAATACCAACTTTGACCATCTGTAGCTCAAAAACTAGTGGAAGGTTCATTACACTGAATAGAAGATATTTATCATATTTTGGAGGTAGACAAATTTCCGGCCATGCGATCTGACAAAGAATCACGCAAATATGTATATACATGAATAGACTTAGCAAAAGTCTGACCGTACTTGGGGTTATACTGAAAAATGCACAAACCTCCAGGATTCCTTTACCTTTTACTTTCTTCACAGGAGAATATTTTTCCAATACTACAGATACATCGCGACAGTTCGTCATCGTTTTCGAATCCTTTGGATTATCTAGGGTACAGAGTTTCCGTTTTTTGCGTAAATGACGGTGTGATATACGAACATCATTATTCATGTCATTCTGTGTAGCTAGAAAAATAAATACCATTAAAATCTAGAATAAATCAATGTATGTTTGCTAATGTAGATCATACTTATAGATTTTCTTTTTGATGTGGCTACGGTTGTGACGTTAGTACCTAAAACAGTTGCATAAAAAAAATTTAATTTTATATGAATAAAGGCCCGGTAGAAAGTGACTTTTTTAAACTACTAAGTAGAGTCTGGCATTCAACAATTTGATCTTGGACATTGATTTTCTATAGCTAAGAATTAATGAACCACTGTTTATTTGTTTGGATGAGTTTTTCTTTCTGGAAAAATGATTTAATTTAGCTAAAAATCAAAACAAGTTTGTTACATTTCAATACGTAATTTAAAGGGTGGCATAAAAACATAGCTTTTAGAGGTCAGGTGACAGGAGAGCGCCAGTTCTAGAGAGACCGTATGCAAAGTTGAGTTTATTCATATGTTTAATTCTGTGTTCTTGTGTGTTTAAATCGTGAGAATATACTTTAATTTTTCTTAGTATAATACTAGGTAACTATCAGTTTTTTAATTTTATTTTTAAATGATAGTTTATGATAGAATAATGAAATTTACTTAACAATTTTGTCTAATTGTGAGTTATTTTTCTTTAATTAATTTGGTAATATATCCTAAAATCAAAGCTGCGTTTGAATCGATGTCAAATGACGTAGATAATTCCGAATTTTAAATGGCGTGTTTCATTAAGTTTAGTGACCACTATCAGTGCAGTGGGACAATAGAATACTCTTTGTGACTACCACAAATAGACCACAACAGAAGGATTTTTAATATGTGCTACTTCTCTATTACATCTAGGTTAATTTAAAACACTTAGGATACGTTAAATATTTTTTAAGTCATCTTAAACTTAGATTCTCGTAATGGGACATGTTTAGATACTTTGGTATTGAAATAAGCTATCTTTACAAATTTCTCTATCTCAATCTGTAGGAACAAACGTATATATCACATTAAAAGTATTTTTCGTAGAAACTAGAAAAAACGTCCGTCCAAAAATATTTGAAGCAATTTCGAGGACAAGCGCTTCATTAGAAGCTATAAATTTTTGAAAATTTGCAAAAAATGAAAAAAAAATGCTTAGTATCCCGACTTTGTCTACTTGTAGCTCAAAAATTAATCGAGGAAAAAATCTGCATAATATCTGAAAGGTGTACTACACCGAGTAGAAGAAATTTATCATATTTTGGAAGTACAAAAATTTTCGGCGAGGCGGTGTTATGCAGAATCATCCATATAATTATATACATATGAATGAGCTTAGCAAAACTCTGACCGTACTCATGGTGATACTGAGAATAGATACAAACCTTCTCCAGGTTTCTCAGCTGTTTCATCACATTTGATTGAATTTTGCAGTAAGTTATCCTGGTTTGTAGGCATTAGAATCTTTGTTTTCTTATGCTTGTTGACGTCCTTTGAGCCAACTTCTAAGGAATCGAAATTTTTAATGATTATTACCAATATAATAATTGCATCTCGGATAATTTATAACACGTATGATACGTTAAATATTCATTAAGTAGTTTTAAACTTTGATTCTTGTATTGGGATATGTTTAGATATTTTTGTTTTGAACAAAGCTATTTTTATAAATTTCTTTATCTCAATCTGTAGGAGAAAACTATCATAATATTCAATCAAATGTCTAAATTGCATTAAAACTTCTGAAACTTTTATACATATCATTAAAAGTATTTTTCGTAGAAACTCGAGAAAATGTCTTTGCAAAAATATTTTTTGCATTTTCGACGACAAGCATTTTCCTCAGGAGCTGAGTTTTTGAAAATTTGCAAAAAATGAAATTAATTGTTTAAAATACCAACTTTGACCATGTGTAGCTCAAAAACTAGTAGAGGAAAAAATGTGAATAAATTCAGGAAGGTTCATTACACTGAATAGAAGATATTTATCATATTTTGGAGGTAGACAAATTTCCGGCCATGCGATCTGACAAAGAATCACGCAAATATGTATATACATGAATAGACTTAGCAAAAGTCTGACCGTACTTGGGGTTATACTGAAAAATGCACAAACCTCCAGGATTCCTTTACCTTTTACTTTCTTCACAGGAGAACATTTTTCCAATATTACAAATACATCGCGACAGTTCGTCATCGTTTTCGAATCCTTTGGATTATCTAGGGTACAGAGTTTCCGTTTTTTGCGTAACTGACGGTGTGATATACGAACATCATTATTCATGTAATTCTGTGTATCTAGAAAAATAAATACCATTAAAATCTAGAATAAATCAATGTATGTTTGCTCATGTAGATCATACTTATAGATTTTCTCTTTGATGTGGCTACGGTTGTGACGTTAGCACCTAAAACAGTTGCATAAAAAAAATTTAATTTTATATGAATAAAGGCCCGGTAGAAAGTGACTTTTTTAAACTACTAAGTAGAGTCTGGCATTCAACAATTTGATCTTGGACATTGATTTTCTATAGCTAAGAATTAATGAACCACTGTTTATTTGTTTGGATGAGTTTTTCTTTCTGGAAAAATGATTTAATTTAGCTAAAAATCAAAACAAGTTTGTTACATTTCAATACGTAATTTAAAGGGTGGCATAAAAACATAGCTTTTAGAGGTCAGGTGACAGGAGAACGCCAGTTCTAGAGAGACCGTATGCAAAGTTGAGTTTATTCATATGTTTAATTCTGTGTTCTTGTGTGTTTAAATCGTGAGAATATACTTTAATTTTTCTTAGTATAATACTAGGTAACTATCAGTTTTTTAATTTTATTTTTAAATGATAGTTTATGATAGAATAATGAAATTTACTTAACAATTTTGTCTAATTGTGAGTTATTTTTCTTTAATTAATTTGGTAATATATCCTAAAATCAAAGCTGCGTTTGAATCGATGTCAAATGACGTAGATAATTCCGAATTTTAAATGGCGTGTTTCATTAAGTTAAGTGACCACTATCAGTGCAGTGGGACAATAGAATACTCTTTGTGACTACCACAAATAGACCACAACAGAAAGATTTTTCATATGTGCTACTTCTCTATTACATCTAGGTTAATTTAAAACACTTAGGATACGTTAAATATTTTTTAAGTCATCTTAGACTTAGATTCTCGTAATGGGACAGGTTTAGATACTTTGGTATTGAAATAAGCTATCTTTACAAATTTCTCTATCTCAATCTGTAGGAACAAACGTATATATCACATTAAAAGTATTTTTCGTAGAAACTAGAAAAAACGTCCGTCCAAAAATATTTGAAGCAATTTCGAGGACAAGCGCTTCATTAGAAGCTATAAATTTTTGAAAATTTGCAAAAACTGAAAAAAAAATGCTTAGTATCCCGACTTTGTCTACTTGTAGCTCAAAAATTAATCGAGGAAAAAATCTGCATATTATCAGAAAGGTGTACTACACCGAGTAGAAGAAATTTATCATATTTTGGAAGTACAAAAATTTTCGGCGAGGCGATGTTATGCAGAATCACCCATCTAATTATATACATATGAATGAGCTTAGCAAAACTCTGACCGTACTCATGGTGATACTGAGAATAGATACAAACCTTCTCCAGGTTTCTCAGCTGTTTCATCACACTTGATTGAATTTTGCAGTGAGTCATCCTGGTTTGTAGGCATTAGAATCTTTGTTTTCTTATGCTTGTTGACGTCCTTTGAGCCAACTCCTAAGGAATCAAAATTTTTTATAATTATTACCAATATAATTGCATCTGGGATAATTTATAACATGTATGATACGTTAAATATTCATTAAGTAGTTTTAAACTTTGATTCTTTTATTGGGATATGTTTAGATATTTTTGTTTTGAACAAAGCTATTTTTATAAATTTCTTTATCTCAATCTGTAGGAGAAAACTATCATAATATTCAATCAAATGTCTAATTTGCATTAAAACTTCTGAAACTTTTATACATATCATTAAAAGTATTTTTCGTAGAAACTCGAGAAAATGTCTTTGCAAAAATATTTTTTGCATTTTCGACGACAAGCATTTTCCTCAGGAGCTGAGTTTTTGAAAATTTGCAAAAAATGAAATTAATTGTTTAAAATACCAACTTTGACCATGTGTAGCTCAAAAACTAGTGGAGGAAAAAATGTGAATAAATTCAGGAAGGTTCATTACACTGAATAGAAGATATTTATCATATTTTGGAGGTAGACAAATTTCCGGCCATGCGATCTGACAAAGAATCACACAAATATGTATATACACATACATGAATAGACTTAGCAAAAGTCTGACCGTACTTGGGGCTATACTGAAAAATGCACAAACCTCCAGGATTCCTTTACCTTTTACTTTCTTCACAGGAGAATATTTTTTCAATATTACAGATACATCGCGACGGTTCGTCATCGTTTTCGAATCCTTTGGATTATCTAGGGTACAGAGTTTCCGTTTTTTGCGTAACTGACGGTGTGATATACGAACATCATTATTCATGTCATTCTGTGTATCTAGAAAAATAAATACCATTAAAATCTAGAATAAATCAATGTATGTTTGCTAATGTAGATCATACTTATAGATTTTCTCTTTGATGTGGCTACGGTTGTGACGTTAGCACCTAAAACAGTTGCATAAAAAAAATTTAATTTTATATGAATAAAGGCCTGGTAGAAAGTGACTTTTTTAAACTACTAAGTAGGGTCTGGCTTTCAACGATTTGATCTTGGCTGATCTCGTCTGCTCGACGTGCTGGGAGTTGCATCGGGTGTCCTTGTGAGCGTCATCTCGCCCGTGGGAGGTGGGATGGGTTGTAGAGGAAGGTATGTAGGTGGTTGAATTTGTAGCTTGGGGATCTGTCTTCCCGACCTGAGTGACAGACTCGCGTTCGCGTCATTCATGTGTGTGTGCGCGACCGCGTGACCGAATCCGCGCCGCTGTCCCGGTCAGCTACGCCAAGCTGCACCTCCGGGAGGGGACAACTGTCCAGGGGACGGTGTCCCTGGCACTAGCTGAGTCCGACGGGTCGTGCTGGGTCGCGTACCGATAGGACTCGACTGCGGCGTGGGCGTTTGTCGTGATTCTAAAAAGAGGAAAATAATCAATGTTTACCTTTGCTGTGTGTCGCCTTTCGGAGGGGCGAGCCCGCTCTCACTTGCACTGGTCTGCACCTCCGGGAGGGGACAACTGTCCTAGGGGACGGTGTCAATGATGCAAAGTGAGTTGAGGTCGTTGCCCTGGACGCCTCGACTGACGACCTCTCGGCCTACACCTCCGGGAGGGGACAACTGTCCTAGGGGACGGTGTCGGTGTGTAAGAGTACGTGAGTCTGATGGCTGCAGCTGGTGTACACGCGACGTTGTGACGTTGACTGGCGGTCGTGGGGTTCCGGCGGAACGAACGGTGCTGTAGATACACGAAAAAAAATTAGTGTTTATTCAATTTTTATGTATACGGCGGTTAGTCGTTAGTTATGTGTTTTTGTGTAATAATCTTCAGTGATGATTGGTGTGACCTCGTGTCACTGCAGGAGACTCCTCGTCTCCTCTCGCCGAGCTGTGCTAGTGGGTGAGGGTGGAGGGGAGTTGGCCTTCTTTTTTTTCTATGTACAATGGCTCGTAGAAAATTGTATTCGTTGAAAATTGATTTGCGATAATTAATAAATGTGATTTGAGCCTAACTAATACGTAATCGCTCGGATTTATTAGTAGGTATTAAAATGAGAAGAAAAAAAAATGCTCCTTAAAACAAGACCAATGCTTCGAATTTCGCGCGATTTGTGCTAAATGTTGATTGTAAAAAATTTTAAAACACTGTAGACTTATTTTAAAATGGTTAAAAAACGTTTAGGAAATTGTTTTGGAATTCGAAGGATTGGTATACTGTTTCTGGAGTTACGCTGTGCGATGACGCGAATTTGTGTATATAAAAAATTTCGGTTGAATGTAGCTCTCGAAATTTTTGTGCTGTATCGCTCGCTGGAGTAGAGAGTCTAATGCGATTTGAATTTCGAGCGCTTAGTGTGGAGCGCTCGCCTGCTCTCTACCGCCGCGCCGCCTGCTCGTCCGCTCTGTCGGTAATATAGTCAGCTTTTGAGCGAGAGGGGGAGAGCGGTGAATCAGCGCTCTTGCTCTCTCCGTCCGCTTGCGCGCGTGCGGCGCTCTCGCTCCTACTCCCTGCCGGCGTTGGTGGGAGGAATTTTGTAACGGCGTCCGCGTTCGATTTTCCCGCGCTTGCAGCTAGATGGGGAGTTGTTTACTTCTCCGCAGCCGTTTGAGCTTGATTGTTTCGCTTTCGGGTGTTACGAAGGGAATCTTAATTGTTATTGGTTCTTCGGGGAAAAGTAATTAAGCTGTTAAGGTAATGGCTGTGCGCGCCGAGAAGCAATAACAATTAGATCTCCTCGGTAGATTTTATGACGGTTCTGAATAACTTCTAATTATTTTAGTACGAGAGCCACAGGCTCCTTAGAACTTTAGCGCAGAACAATCAAAATCGCATTTCTACAAATTAAGCATCCCTGCCCACCCCCTTCATACATGATTAGCTCATGTTGTGCGCACGCGTCGAGGCTGGCCGAGAGCCATAGATATCCGTTTTTAACTACGTCAAATTTTTATATATAGTCCAAAGTTTATATCTATAATCTGATTCTAATTTCGCATTTACTTTATATTGGACAATTATGAGTATCAGAATATTACACTTTCTTGTTAAATGTGAAAAAAAGGATGATGAGTTTTTCATTTTGTGACTAGCTGTCACAATACGTCATACATACACTTCGACCTTATGATTCGATCTTTACTCATGCAAAACCTAATAGCAAAAAAGATCTGCGTGCGAACAGAAAGCAAGTCTATATATTTGATCTCGGTCTGTCAATATTAATTTTTTTTATCAAATTCATTATATTTTTTAAATATGTTATGCCCAGGAAAATTGAAAATTGATTCATAAGCTCTTCATGTTTGCTAATAGGTAGTTGAGTACAGTTCGATAAGTTTTTTAGATATGCAGATTTCTATAATACTTATTTTCATTATTTAACTAGTTTTTTTCTAGAATAGTTAAAATAACTTTGCAGTTAAATTCTTTAAATTTTAAAAGAGTAATAATTATACAAATTTTCAAAATAAAATTCGATTAATACGTAATATTTTCTATTATTAAATTATAAAAAGCAACTGCGATCAAAATTATAGCAGGGGAGGTCTAGTATATAAAAAATTTCTTGCTTTTAGCGAATAAAATTCTAGATTACTTCATAAAAGGTTACATAAAACAACCGATAAAGAGCGAGGCAGGCGCATATGCATATTGATGTATCTAGATTGGATGAGTGATAATGGAACGTTACATTGCACTTCAATCTTTTTTTGTTATTTTATCAAAGATAAAAAAAAGAAAAATGATTTTCTTTTTGTCTCCACCACCTTCCTCTAAGAATGTAGTAATATTATTTTTATGGTTTAAAAGTCAAAAATAAAATTTTATTTCGTCTAATAAATTTGTACGAGTTGCGGACATTTATTTAATTGCATTTTGATTTTGTCAAATTTTTTTAAAACGTTCTTTGATATCTAATGCAAGTGACAAAATTCGATTTGTTGAGATAAAATTTATCAATCAATTATAATAAACAAGAAACGTTTTTTTGAGGTAGGTAATGCGATGATCGCGTGGTGAAGCAAGTTACGAAAAGTTTTCAGAACTTACAAACAAAATTGAATATAACAAAATGAATAATGGAAAATATTCAAATAGAAAGGAAGTTAATATAATCTCGTGATTATACCAATCCTAATTATAAAATTTCTAATGGCAGTATCCTGACGCAGTAACAGTGCAAAATTTGTATAAAAAGCAACAATAATTTGAGCTACCTGAAATTTGATGTAAGTTAAATTTTCTTAGATTATAGGGGAATATTTCTTTTCAATTATACATTATACTTAAACATACTTTTATTTTAACTTAAATTAGTTTTAAATATACTTTATGTTAAATAAGAAGTCTAAGAAAATGCAGAGAATTATGTGATATTAGTTCAGTTCAACGGAATTTAATTTCAATAATATATTTCAAGGAGAAGTTCAAGGTCTTCAGTTCACGTATGATCATAATCATTTAAGACAAGCTCTTTACAATTGTTCCATGTTCCTCTGTAGAACAATATTAAAAATATACAAATTATCTATCAAGATTCTTATAAATAATATTGTGATTCATCAAGTTTTAATATTATTGAATATTTTGGAAGATGAATTGTTAATTTAAATTACAAAAAGAAACAAGCACCTCTAGTAAAAGCATTATTTTTATTCTTCGTGTCTATTTTCAAAAATTTTAACGTACCACTATTTTTTAATTTGTCAGATTTCCAACTTCAATTTTTGACAAATTTTTGAAAAGCAGTCATCTATTTATTAAAATTAGTTTTCAATACATAATGAAAAAGTCAGTAAAAATTAGTTATATGAGATTTGTGACGAGACTTTGTCTGAGCTTTGGCAGTAGGGTGCTTTACCATACGACTAGCAGATTGTTGAAATAGCTATTAAATATTCAGTTCGGTTCTTCAGTTAAGATTTTAGTTATAAACTAATATATTTAAGTTTCAAATGCACAAATATTTTATTTAGTTTAAAATCAAGATTATTGAAATTATATTAAAAGTAGTGGAAATTCAAGATTTATTAATAACAATAAGATGAGTAATTTGAGAAATAAAAAGCCTGGCTCATCTGCTCATGGAAATTGCAAATTTGGCAGAAAGAAGAGTTGGCAAAGGATTTTTTCTGGAGATCAACCATCGTTAACATCGAAATTAATAAACGAGTAGTACTAGCAATGAGAGCTCTTGATCATAGATATACGGCTTTGAAAACTTTTTGTGGATTGATGGATTATTTACCTCCAGTTGCTCAGTCATTTTGGAACAATCAATCATAAATGAAAAATTTCAAATCGAAAAGTAGTTATTGCGTCAATTAAAGCAGCTTAATAAGAAGGTTGCAATACAGGTTAGATTCAAGAGAATGGCTGTGAAACAGTATCTGGTGATAGATCTTGGAGGAAACGAAGATTTTCTTTCTTTCAAGGAGTATCAACATTGATCCAGAACGACAATGAAAAAGTGATTGACGTTGCACCAAAAGAATCATTTTGCAAGCCTTACGAATCGCATTAAGAGACGGACACTGAAGAGCACAGAGTGGTTTGAAACACATCAAGACCAATGCTCCGCCAATCATCAGGGAAATTCTCGAAAAATAAAAGTAGATATTATTGTGGAAATATTCAGAAGACCATAGGCGATCCACAGAATAAAGTACAAAAACTACATAGGAGATGGCGACTCGAAAATATACAAGGCTCTCTGTGATGCCAAACCTTATGGAGAAGATTTTTTATCAAGAAGAAGGAATTTGTTAGAGACGTGCAGAAGAGGATGGGGACAAGAATGAGAAATCTCAAGAAAACCTAGGCTGGCCAAAAATTGTCTGATGGTGCAGGAAGGTGCAACAACCGAGTTATCAAATAGTTGGTGTAAATGGCAAGCAGCCAAAGCCCAAAACTTTTCTGCACCGAGACAGTATTTCTGAGGCAAACATGGATGTAATCAAGCCAACTTACGAGGAATTAACACAAGCTGACTTGTTGGAGAGATGCATTAGAGGCTTCAGACAAAACAGCATTGAAAACTTCAAGCAGTCCACTTGGGAGCTCATCCCCAAGGAAAGTTTCAGTGGTCTTCCAGTCTTGGAGACTGGCACTTTCATCGCAGTTGCTTGCTTCAATGAGGGTAAAGCATGAATAGTTGACGTGATGAAGAGTTTCGGAATTCACCCAGAATCTTCTGCAGGGCTAAGCGTGCAGATGAGCAACATTTTTTGGTCTGACAAGGAAGCAAAGGAATGTACACTAAAAGTACGAAAAGCCAAAAGAAAAAGGAATAATCCTGATGATAACTCTTACCTAGCTGGGACATACTAATTTCACAAATATTTACATAAATAACCCCTATACAACTATTCACTCCTAACCTAATGGTTTTTTTGTATATAACCATGCACATGAGGAGCATCTTACAAGGAGGGGGGCGGGCATCACTAAAAAAAAGTTTTGTCTAATGAGGCTTTCGAGCAAAGTTACGCAGCAGGAAGTCTTTTTTTCTAACAAAAAAGGATCGAGCATTTCCGCAGAGAATACTCGATTGTCGGCGACTTTGTTGAGTTGATAACTATCCAATCAGAAAACAACTTACGTTCGTACGAGGAGTTGTATCGCTTTACTCTTTTACTTCTCAAGCTGCGTAGTTTCCGTTAATTATCACGAAAACGAATGTACCAGATGTGCACTGCAGTTTTCGAGCATATACACGACCAATCTACCAAAGAAAGTTAGCGCCATATTGGAAATTGAAGGTCCGCCATATTGAAATTGAAGCTGCTGTATCAACGGACCGTTCACCGTTCTCAGTCTTCATTGTAGTTATTTTTTGGCCGCGCCGGGTTATTGCAGGGTGCGCTGCTGTGACTCAGTAAAATTGAAGGGCAGCGGGTATTTTTTACAACAAATTTACTGTAGAATATGCTGCTGAAACTCCTTTTGCCCGAAAAAATTTCATAACAAAGTTATAGGCAAAATACTAAAAATATACAATTTATCAAAATTGCGTATTATTCATATTTTATCTTATAGCGTTTTTACTTGTTCAAAACAATTTTGTTTTTTAATAGAAAATTTAGTTAGTTGAGTTTAGTTTTAGTTAAGTTTTTTATCAGACAGCTCTTTTGTCTGCTTCTGCAGTCTAGTGCAAGTTTGATGTTGTGAATTTTAATCTGCAGTGAAAACTTCTGAGATTCAGAAGTGTTCAAATTTATATAAGTATTTTGGACTATAAACAGCATGATATTTTTGAAGAACTTGTTCTTTGTGAGTGTATTCTTTATTTTTAGGTATATGGGCTCTGAATATCAAGTGAACAATAAGGTACCTGTGTATTAGATGCAAGGCTATATATTCTGAAAGTTTACTGTATTTATTAACAATCCTGGTAAGTAGTGGGTAAGCGATGACAAAATTTATAATATGTGGAATATACTGATTGTGAATATGTATCAAAAACTTACATTTCAATTTTAGCTTTTCATACTGGTAAATCAACGTGTGCAATACCTGGGTCTTAATATAACCCTTAATATATGGATATTTTATGCCAAAACATAAAAAAATAAGTTTCCTGCATAAACTTTAAATGCATTTTTCTCAAATATTGAATTTTTATGAGTTTAGGTCTGTTGCAAAAATGAAAAATAGCTTATTACAATAAATATTTAAATAGACGTAAACTACAAGAAAAATGGCACTATTTTTTTTGCCTTTATTTACAGCCTTCACACGGCTCGAACGATTGCAACCAATCATTTTCACATATTAAATGCCTCACACCAAAACATTTATAAATTAAAAGTGGTGAATTTCCTAACACTCATTGAAATATTTCTTTTTCAATTCAAAAAATACTTACTCGTTTTTGCAAATGCTCCCAGCTTCTTACTCTCGCATACTCGGCATTCACAATTAGTATTCTCTTCACCAAAATAGTTAGAATCATAATAGGTGAATAATTCGTCACCTTCTTTAATATCTTTAAGGGTTTTGATAACAATACGACAATATCCCGCCAGTTCATATTTACAGTTTGGGTCACAACTGTGATTTAGTAAAGCTGCTGGACCAACGAATAGCTGATCGCACTGCTTATACCAACTAAACACTGAGTAATCACACTTCCGTTCCTGGAACATTGTTAATTCTTCACAATTCATTTTTAAAGTTACTCCATGCAATTCAAGGTACTTATTTTTGTATAAGTCTTTTAAAGCAATCACTTTCACACCACAATTGTCATCCGCAGAATACCTATTACATTTCGATACTGTGACGAATGAATTTTTCATACACTTTAAGTACATTTCAAGAATCGTCTCTAACATATCTACTTTACGAATTTCTAGCTGACCAAAAATTTTTTCATCGTGACATATTTTCATCATTCTTCTAAGCATATCTTGTGTATTATTTGTAATCATTAAATTTTTTGAAATAAATTCTAAATTTTTTTAAACTTTTCTGTCAATTTTAATGTTCTCAAATTATATTTTTTTGTTTCGAATCCCACGATGGGATCCAAGGTAAGGATTTTGGACAAATCATCCAAACTTGCCAATTTTAAACAATTCATGCTGCGTACTGGAAGCTTTGCACGCTCACTCTCGGACAAAAAGCACTTGTTCAAACATAACCTTATAACTTACACCGCTTGAATGTGCACTTTTAACCTAAAATTACATGCAACTCAAGGAGAGTAGTTAGGAAAGAGAAAGAGAGCAGCTCGAGCGTCAAGCCCGCCACGATCCCCCCTGAGCGTCAGTCACGCTGAGAGCCCGAGCGCCGCAGACACTGGTAGATCCACACAGAGAGACACAATAATCACCTAGCCATCACTAACCAAGCGTTTGTCTACTACGCCATCACCGAGACGTTCACCCTCTCACCCTTCACTGGTGAATCCGTCGAGCCGCCTAGCGGACACACACAGCAAATAGGCCGCACGCGCCAGCCGACGCGCTCGAGAACAAAGGACGCTACACAAACACAGAGGTAAGACGCCGCTCTGCTCGACTAACTTTAAGGTCTAACTCTTCCTCTGTATGCTGGGTACCATGAGTAAACTTCTTATAGTTCCTGAACTACTATGGATCGTGCTTCTCTGAATTTTTCAAATAAGTAATGTACCTATCATCCGGCGCAAAATAATACATGTTTATATCAGGTCGGAAGTTCAGATTATCAGGTATACATCTGTTATCTGGCAAAATAGAGTCGTTTCATAAATCAGGCGGTATGTCCACCTTATCATCTATACTGTAATTTACTCTGAAAATCTGGACAATTGGTTTAAACCATACTGTAATAGTACAGATAATGTAACCGGTGCTCGTACCATGTATGATTAATATACCTCGGCCTCATCAATACGATACATTACTTATCGTACAGGTCCATTAACCTTAGTATTCGTATAATCAAGTGTAATATAGAATTTCTTTAGGTCAAGTAAGTTTAAGGTCTAACTCGTCCTCTTTATGCTGGGTACCATGAATAAATTTCTTAAAGTTCGTGAACTACTATGGATCGTGCATCTCTGAAATTTTCAAATAAGCAATGTACCTTTTATCCGGTGCCAAACAATACATCTTTATATCTGGTTGTAAGTTCACTTTACCAGCTGTACATCTCTTTTCTGGTGCAAAGCAATCGTTCCATAAATCAGTCGTTACGTCAATTCTACTAATTATACTATGACTTGCGGTCCAAATCCCGAAAATTTCATTCCAAAATATTGTACCAATATGGGTAATATAAATTGCGCTCATCCAATGTAAGAAGTACGATTACCTTCCCAATGCAGCGTATTATTTATTGTACATGTCCATTAAACTTTGTATTCGTATAATGAAGTATAATATAGAATTTTTTGAGGTTGAGTAAGGATATGGTCTAACTCGTCCACTGTATGCTGGGCACTATGAGTAAATTTCTTGTAGTTCATATAGTTTTTTATGCATAATGCATCCCAGAATATGTCACATAAGAATTGTCAGATAAGGTGGTACGTTCACATTATCAGGTGTACATCTGTTATATGGTGAAATAGAGTCGTTCCATAAATCATGCGGGATATCAAATTTATCATCTATACTGTAATTTACGCTGAAAATCCCAAATATTGGTTTCAGAAATATTGTAATAGTACAGGTAATGTAACCGTGCTCGTCCAATGTATGATGAATATAACTCCTCCTCACCAATACAACTCATTATTTATCCTACAGGTCCATTCGTCCAAGATTCCAGTTTTCGTATAAGATGTGTAATATAGATTTTTTGAGGTCAATTAATGATGTAGCATCGCTCGTCCACTTAATGCTGGGAATCATCAGTAAATTTCTTCTAATTCGTAGCATAGTACTACTATGCATCGTGCATCTGAGAATTTTACCAGAAGATCTGTAAAAACTCTGTATTTTTCTTTAAATTTCTAACAATGTTACGAGGGATGCGCGGCCATAAATCTCGTTCAAGGGTTTTTTCCCCGGCGAGAAAGTTTCCCCTTTCCACCCTTTGCATAGGCTGGAAAACTGAGCGGTGACCGTCTTCATTTTGTCCTCCTACCAATGCATGCAGAGCAGGAGCACGAGCGCTGATTCACCGCTCACCCCCTCTCGCTTAGCGGCTGCTTTTCTAAATATTTTTCACGAACTTCAAAATAAAGTTGACAATATTTTGATTTCTTTTACAATAATATTTAGCATAATCGCGCGAAACTCGAGGCATGAGTCTCGTTACTAAGGGACATTTTCAATTTTTTTTTCCTTAACACTTTCTCGTAAAATCATTGCGATTTATTATTAGTCAGTTTAAGTATAAACATTTATTAATAATCTACGAATCAATAGTTATTATCAACATTATTTTCATTTTAAACATCGTAAAAAAATAATAAGATAAAAGGAAACAAAAACACAAAAACCCAACCCTCCCACCCCCCTTCACAGCTCGGCGAGAGGAGACATGGACTCAACCACGGTGACGCAAGGTCACAGCGATCTTCACTGAAGATTCGAATATTAGTGACAACTAACGATCGCACTTACAAATTTGAAAAAATGCTAATTTTTGCCATTCATCCACAGCACCACTCGGAGCCACTGACTTCGTCGAGCACGGTCAACCCAGCCACACCTGTATTTACTCGTTGCAGTCCGACGACTTGCGAAATTCAACGTAAAGGGCAAATTTTACGACTCGGTATTGCGCCAGGGACACCGTCCCCTGGACAGTTGTCCCCTCCTGGAGGAGAAGCCCAGCGTAACCGATCGTTAATTTAACCCCTTCAATCAACGAAACGCAGTAAGGTAAATACAAGGCGGTTTTTCTTTCTTTGTATTGTTTATTTTACTTTTTTTTACGTAACTATCGCACAGCCCAGGTACCCGCGTGTTACAAATACAAGTCGCAACCCGCGATCCAGCTCCGCGCATCTCGTCAGAACCAGCTAGTGCAAGCGACACCGTCCCCTGGACAGTTGTCCCCTCCTGACGGTGTAGCCCAGCACTGCTGGCCGTGATCGTTTTTAGCATTACCCGTCGCGCGGCCGCGTCCGGGACTTATCAGTAAATCAAAAGCGAGTCTGACACTCAGATTATTCCATCGTCACAACCCTGATGACCCTACTCGATTCTCTCTCCCCTCAAAACTTTATATTTTTGGCAAGGGATTTCAACTGCCTCCACACTTCGTCAAGCAGCAACTACTCGTGTAACTCTGCCGACGACATTTTCACAGTTTTCACGGACCAGGACCTATTAGTAGTTAACGACGGTTTTACCCGCAGAATCCTGCGAACTCCCCCTTCACCTTTGCCCCAAAAAACTGGACTTCAGATTAATTTTAAAAGGATTCATGAAAAACTATAAAATATGAAATTTGAAAATAAATTATGAAAATATGTTAAGATATGAAATTTTATATCAATTTCAATCTAATTTTTAAAAATCTTATACACAACAGAATCGATAATTGATATTGAGTATTGTGCTAATACCGGTAATGTAAACCTGGGTAATATAAATCGTTGGTCCAATGTAAGACATACTTATGATTACCTCCCCAATGCAGCGTATTATTTATCGCACAGGTCCATCAACTTTAGTATTCCTACAATGAAGTACAGTATAGAATTTCTTTAGAACAAGTAAGTTTAAAGTCTAACTCTTCCTCTGTATGCTGGGTATCAGGAGTAAATTTCTTATAGTTCGTGAACTACTATGTATCGTGCATCTCTGAATTTTTCAAATAAGTAATGTACCTATTATCCGGCGCCAAACAATACATCTTTATATCAGGTCGTAAGTTCACATTATCAGGTGTACATCTGTTATCTGGTGAAATAGAGTTGTTGCTTAAATCAGGTGGAATATCAACTTTCCCCAATGCAGCATATTATTTATTGTACATTTCCATTAAACTTTGTATTCGTATAATGAAGTATAATATAGAATTTTTTGAGGTCGAGTAAGGTTATGGTCTAACTCGTCCACTGTATGCTGGGCACTATGAGTAAATTTCTTGTAGTTCATATAGTTTTTTGTGCATAATCCATTCCAGAATTTGTCACATAAGAAATGTACCTCTTATCCGGTGCGAAGGACCCCATCCCATAATCAGATGGTACGTTCACATTATCAGGTGTACATCTGTTATATGGTGAAATAGAGTCGTTTCATAAATCAGGCGGTATATCAAATTTATCATCTATACTGTAATTTACGCTGAAAATCCCGAATATTTGTTTCAAAAATATTGTAATAGTACAGGTAATGTAACTGGTGCTCGTCCAATGTATGATGAATATAACTCTTCCACACCAATACAATTCATTATTTATCCTACGGGTCCATTCGTACAAGATTCCAGTTTTCGTATAAGATGTGTAATATAGATTTTTTGAGGTCAATTAATGATGTAGCATCGCTCGTCCACTTAATGCTGGGAATCATCAGTAAATTTCTTCTAATTCGTAGCATAGTGCTACTATGCATCGTGCATCTGAGAATTTTACCAGAAGATCTGTAAAAACTCTGTATTTTTCTTCAAATTTCTAACAATGTTTCGAGGGATGCGCGGCCATAAATCTCGTTCAAGGGTTCTTTCCCCGGAGAGAAAGTTTCCCCTTTCCACCCTTTGCATAGGCTGGAAAACTGAGCGATGACCATCTTCATTTTGTCCTCCTACCAATGCATGCAGAGCAGGAGCACGAGCGCTGATTCACCGCTCACCCCCTCTCGCTTAGCGGCTGCATTTTCTAATTATTTTTCACGAACTTCAAAATAAAGTTGACTATATTTTGATTTCTTTTACAATAATATTTAGCATAATCGCGCGAAACTCGAGGCATGAGTCTCGTTACTAAGGGACATTTTTAATTTTATTTTCCGTAACACTTTCTCGTAAAATCATTGCGATTTATTAATAGTTAGTTTAAGTACAAACATTTATTAATAATCTACAAATATTATTCCTCCCCCGAGCTGGATAACTCCCTTATTTCCTGACCACAAACCCCTTATTCCTAACGTTAACTATTAGCAGTAAGCATCATCGGCTCGTGCAGCAAAGCACAGCCAGACCAAAGCGTATTTTCTAAGAAACAGTATTATAGTTCGTACAATCATTGCACAGGGTAGTAAATTATTGACTTTTATTTTCACAGGTTTTGCAGAAACAATGTTGAGTATATTTCAAATGAGAACTATAAAATTTCTCGAATATGTATATAGAAATCAGTATGAAAAAGTGGAGTGTATGTTGCGTTCATCCACTAATCGACAACGTCAAATTTTATTAAGTAGCTCTATTGATACGAATCATCCCTTGGTGAAAGAAGTTGGCGATCATTTGATTGGGTTTTTACCCATCCATCTCGTTGCTGTAGTGGGTGATGTAGATTTGTTGAGCCTAGTTATTGCACATGGTGCACACATACATGAAACCAGCACAATGGGAACGGCATTACACATTGCAATGCTCTATGACAATTATCATGTTTATCAATGTTTGTTAGATCATGGAGCAGACGTGAATCAATCAGTAAAATTTTTTAATAATGGTAATGCATATCATATCCTAATTTTATCTATCAACCCATTTGATATCGAGGCTTTAGCAGCAAACTTATGGATTCAAATCCTGTTTATGTCAAAATGCAAAATAAACCATCAAGATTCATATGGTAATACTGCATTAAGTTTATCTCCACCATCTTGTTTAGAATCATTGTTAAACTGCGGTGCAGATATTAATATCAAAAATTTAGCTGGGAAGAATCCTCTAACGAAATATGCTGCAGCATTGGAAAAGAACTCAGATTTATACGAACTAAACTTTTATGCTGTCATACTCAAGCACTTTATTAAATTAAAAGTTATTGAATATTACATATCTGAGGAGAATAATCAATTCTATAACAAAATTACAGACATGATAACAAAAATAGAAAAAGACCACGAGAACTATTTTCAAATAAAATATTGTTTTAACCTGCAAGAAATTTTTAAGAAAGAATGTAATTATTTGAAAAATATGTATGTCCCATACACAAAAGTTTCTTTCTATACACTAATGCACAACTCTGTGTACAAATGGACCAGATTTTGCAACAATTCAGCCTTTCATAAAATGTTTGAGATGGAAAATATTATGAACAAATTTCCTAATTATCATTTATTACTACTATCCAGATACCATGAAGCAAAAAGCAGAAATGCATTATTAGAATTAGGTATAATAATATTGAAAATGATCTATACATTTTTACCAGATGGTTGTATTGAAAATATTTTAAACTATTTTGATGATTCTGATTTGAAATATTTGATATCTTTTGAAAAAACTCCTTAAAAAACTATTATTGTATCACACATGATTATTTATAAATTTATACTTATTTTTATAAATAAAGTTTTATTTCAATATAAAAATGTTTGTATTTTTTCTCTCCATTGCTTTCCTCGAATTAGATGAAAGTTTATAACGATACCCTATTATACAGTGGATGAGGGAGATATTTATATTGTACACACTGCATAGACATTCAAATTTATAGAAAATACTATAAATTATTTAATATTTTTATATAATATATATATTTTAAAATCATAAATTTCGTTAAGGGATCAGGCCTCCATTAAATCCTGGAAAAAAATAAAAAATTGTTAGATTTACAAAAAATGTTATTATTAATTTTACAAAATTTTAAAAAATCTTTAGAGAAAAAAATTAAACATATAAGTTAATTGTACACATTAACAAAAACCTAAATGCATAGTTATTTTTAGAATCTTCAATCATTTAATTGCTAATGCAATGGCAGTATTAAAATTCTGACTAATTCAATAACGTAAATTATCGTTCGAATTTTTCATTTTATAATTAACGTTATTAAATGTTACATTATATTAAAAAGTTTTCTTTCAAAGTTAAATTGCAAAACAATCACTTTTAAATATACGCAAATGAAGCGAGTGATATCTTATTGATTATATAATTATTATAACAAAATTATTACATTTATATATATGTTTCAAAATTTGTGTATTTATGAAGAACGGAAATTTTTAATAATAAAAGAAGGATATCAAATAATAACAGAATAATAATTAAATACGAGTGTCGATCGAAGCAGAAACACAGAGGTGATGGCGTAGTTCGACTCATGCGTGCATAGAAACAGTCTTTCCTCCCGCTGTTTCAAAGAGCGCGCTCGTCTTTTGTTAATGCACAAATCTTCGACTTTCGATCGTGGTATTAAGAAAAATCCATTTTTTAAATCGATGGTCGAGTAGACGGCTGTTTCGGAAAGGCTATCCAGGACGTCCTCGATGATGGGCATCGGCGTCGCCTCCTTGACCATACGTGCGTTTGGCTCCTTGTAGTTTACGCACACTCGGAAGCCTCCCCCTTTCTTAGGTGTCACGAGCGCAGCGAGCTTGAATAGTCACCGTAGCATGAGGCAATGATACCCTTCTCGAGCCACTCCTGGACTTGGGTTTCAAATACCTTCCTCTCCATTGAGGATAGCCGTCGTGGGCGGCTGTGATACGGCGTCTCGTCCTTCAGGATGATTCGCATGCGAATCGGCGCCTCCTCGCTTGGCTCCGGCTTATAGTTGGCGATGAGGTCTCTAACCTCCTGCGCGTGCTGGGCCGGCACCCCTTCGAGTGCTCGCGCGGTCTCCGTGCCTTCGTCGATGACCTCATAGATATATGCGGCGCTGGGAAAACGCGGCTCTATGATTGCCTTCTCGTCGTCCAAGATCAGGCGTGCGTGATCTCTTATCTGATCTCCGAGAAAGATCTCCTCTGTAGCGGCGCACTCCGGGTCGACGAGATACTCCAGGTCGTAGCGAGCGCCGTCGATGTCCGTGGGGATCTTCACGAGCCCTTCTGCCTGGATGAGAGCTCCGCCGAAGCCTCAGAGATAACTTTTCTATTTAAATTTTAACACTATAACTTGAGTTTAACCGTAACTTGAGAAGACTATATCTTAAATTTTAAGACTATAACTTGAGAACACTATTGGAGTTCGCAAAAAAAGATTGGCTGAATCGCAGTCGATTTCTACAAGATAAACACTTTACAAGTCATTGTTTGTTAAAAATGCATGTAAGAATAAATGAAAAGTGCTCGCTTTGAAAGATGAACAAATTGTCGAAAAACAAAAAAAGGTTGCTTTTTCTATCTTTCATGGCGAGTATTTAATCACCCAAATATTTATCAGTATTGACATGTTTTTTTCTTATTAGTTGCTTTGGAAAAAATTAATAAATTAAAAAGATAGACGGAGCGAAGGTTCAATAGTTCAACTTTTTTGTACGTACTCGAGAAGAGTTATATTTAAATATAATACTTTGCAAACAGCGAAATTTTTATTAGGCGCGTCCCCGGGAGCAAATGTTTATAAAGTCTTTAATTAATTAATTCGCTGTACATAATATTTAAGTACAATCGAATTCTAAGTAAGTTTATTGCGAAGGTGGGATTTTTAGCTAAAATTTAAGCCCCAGATGGACTTGGTACGACCAATAGGAACCCAGATACGTTTTTTTTTTCAATGTACAATAACGCTATAACAAAAGGCAATTTTCCATATTTTGAAGCTCGGTTCTTGAAGTTCAAGACTTGAACTTTACTGTAAAACTCTTAATCGTACTCTTAAGCAAGTCTTTTGACAAGCAATCAGCAGCTGCAAAAAAGTGTTCCTTAGATTTCAGCCGTCGGCGCCGTGGCCGCAGGAGTGCTCCGGTAGCCGCGCTCGGCGCCGAGCTCGCCATTCGAAATCCGGAAAGGCGATTTTTGCCTTTAAATTCAAAAATATAGGTGGGGATCTATGCCATACGGTTATAAATGATGTATACTTTAATTATACGTATCATGCGTAAATTAGTTTTGCGCCGTGCATTTGTTATAAACAAAAAAGATGCTAAAGAGTCAATTTTTTTTTTGGTTTTTCGCTTAGAAGTCGAAAAATACGGGAGCAGAGATAAAACAACAAGAGAGAAAAATTGTGCAGTATACAATTATAAAGAAAATGCGCTACTCAGAAGCTCGGTATGAATAATAGAAGCTCAGGTAATTAGAAAGAAAGAGTTAAAATAAGCCTTTTTTCAAAAAATTGTTTCTCAGGCATTTTTTGAGCTAAAGACTTGAAATTTTGGAAATAAGACGATATATGTAGGTACTTTATACGAAAAAAAATTGGACACTGTAAAGTAATTATTTTGCTTATTATTACGATTTGGAAATTTTGATTACCTAACTTGCACACGCTCCGATTTTGACAATTATTGTCCGATTTCAATTTTTAACATTATTTTGAAAAGTTCACGATCCACGCAATTAGATGTATTTTGCCGATTTTCTCTAAAATGTGTGAAAGTACGTTAAATAATCGGTCAAATATGAGCAAAAATGCCGCTTGTCCTCCAGCGCTTCCTCCCTCTCATACCGAGCATCTGAATAGCGCATTTTCTTTGTAATTGTATACTGCACAATTTTCGTCTCTTGTTGTTTTATCTCTGCTCCCGTATTTTTCGTCTTCTAAGCGAACAACAAAAAAAAATGACTGTTTAGCGTCTTTTTTGTTTATAACAAATGCACGGCGCAAAACTAATTTATGCATGATACGTCTAATTAAAGTATGCATCATTTATAACCGTATGGCATAGGTCCCTCAATTGAAAGGCAAAAATCGCCTTTCCGGATTTCGAATGGCGAGCTCGGCGCCGAGCGCGGCTACCGCCACTCCTCCGGCCACGGCGTCGACGGCTGAAATATAAGGAAAACTTCTTTGCAGCTGCTGATTGCTTGTCAAAAAGCTTGCTTAAGAGTAAGATTAAGAGTTTTATTGTAAAGTTCAAGTCTTGAACTTCAAGAATCGAGCTTCAAAATATGGAAAATTGCCTTTTGTTATAGCGTTATTGTACATAGAAAATAAAAACGTATCTCGGTTCCTATTGGTCGTACCAAGTCCATCTGGGGCTTAAATTTTATCTTAAAATCCCACCTTCGCAATAAACTTACTTAGAATTCGATTGCACTTAAATATTATGTACAGCGAATTAATTAATTACAGACTTTATAAACATTTGCACCCGGGGACGCGCCTATTAAAAATTTCGTTGTTTGCAAAGTAGTGTATTTAAATATAACTCTTCTCGAGTACGTACAAAAAGGTTTAACTATTTAAAATAATTCTTCACGTTTTGCCAGCAGTTTGAAAATAACAACTTTTTCAAATATCGGTCCTTATTGCACAAAAAGTATAGTTGATAGAGAATTGGGGTTTTGCACGCTTATAGTACTTATTGTGTACTACCTTTTCGTAGAATACAGAGAATGTAATATTAATTTTTCAATAATTATAAACAATTTCGGATTTTGGCAGAATTCATGTTCATTGCCAATTTACAACTAAACTATTACAGATAGGCATATACTATCGCTGACTTTTTTATGCAATATTTCATAAGGAATAACATTTATTCGAAACTTTTTTTCTCTACGATCAGTATTTTTAATACGCAGAGGAAAAACCAAAAAAAGTGCGAAAATCCGACTTTGATTGTTTATAGCGAATTTGCTGTACAAATTCAGCTGTTTGCGGACTCGGATTATTAATGTACACACTCCTCCGAGTGTTTTAAGTCAATAAAATTGCTGTTTGGAATTTTTGCGCGGAAGAATGCTAATTTGATTGGCCTATTTAACAGGGCTAGCATTGCCGTACGCTCAACTCTGATTGAATCTTGCAGTGCCGTGCGCTGAGCTGCAATTGGCTCTTGCTGTGCCGTGCAGTGAGCTGTGATTGGCTCTTGCTGTACCCCGCACAGATACCTTAGTAGACGAAGAATTTGAAATTATCAATTTATTGAAAAATTTGGATATTGATATCCCATGTATAAGTATACCTGATTTTTGAAATGTATTATTACAATAAAAAAAGTTATAATATGTTTGTTTACTCTCTCTCTCTCTCTATATATATATATATATATATTTATATAGTGATCACACCTGCGCAGTAATTAATTCCCATCCGTAAATAGCACGTAGACTTTACCATAAAACTCGGTCCTGAACTGGAGGGTCATGAAACTGTTAGGTCGTAAGGTTAAGGCTGAGGATCGACGAACTCGAGGAAAATCTCAGGAAGCTTGTTGAGGAAATTGTCAATCAGATAAAAGAAGGCAAAACCGCTCAAGTAAAGAACGTTAAGTACGTTAAAAAAAATCAAAGAGTATAAGGCTTCGGATAAAGTAGTATTAACACAACAAAAGACCATGAGTGGCGTCGGCGAGAAAGCCACTGAGGAAGGAAGTTCTGTTGGTTCTTTAGAATCAAAAAGTAAATTCATGAACAACGTGTTAATGTACAAAAGGCTTGTCGATGAGTTTACCAACGATGTCATACAGAAACCCCACAGTCATAGAAAAGCAAATGACGATAAGCAAAATTATGGATTACCATATAACCATAATTTCTATGAAAAATTAATTAATTTTCTTAGACAGTCCAATTATAACTTAGAAAATATACAGAAATGTAATGCAACTGATGCTGTGGTATGCGAAATGGTAAAAAATGTGTACAAAGTAAAACACAAAAAAAATAATGTATCACTCTTGAAATTTTTGCAAAAATATAGTTTTAATTTGTAATGATCTTAAAAGTAAGTATTTAAAAGTATAAATAGATACTCTAACTAAAACCAACTCTAACTAACTATAACTCTAACAAGTTTTGAAAAAAATATAATTTGAAAATCAGAAGAGAAGTTCCGATTTTTAGGTTAGGTTGGCGTAAAGTGATAAATATACCAAATTTTCCAGTTATATTGAATGTGTTTTATAGGTGATTCGAAGGACATTATTCCTCCAGAGTTAAAAAAAATGGAAGAATATATAAACAAATTAATAAAAATTTCAATTTCACATTGCTATGAAGATTTTTGTAATTGTATTTTCAATTGCAAGCCTTTGAATTTTAAAACAAAGAGCTTAATTTTTGAAAAATTAAAAAACGAAGATGAAGATATTAACAAACAAAAAAGTAAACTAGATAATTATCTTAATCTATATATAAAACATTTACAATTAAAAAGTAAAACTATAATTAAATCAGGTACATTGTTTTAAAGTGTTTTTATATTTTTTATTAAATCTTAATAATTTCGATTTTTTTTACAGTTTTCACAGAGTTTTCAAAAACATCCTCAAAAGAAATCTCAGAGACTCCAAGTGAGTAAAATAAACATTGTTCAATTATTATTCAACTATTTCTACTGCGTTTATAAAATGAATAATGTTTTCTTCGTTTTTTACAGGTAAAAAATTTAAAGGATTTGAGAAAACTGAAATTCAAGCCTCAGAAAATATATATGAAAAGTTTATGGCTATGATGATATCTCAAGTAGATCTTGTAAGTATAGTTTTTAAAATTAGTCAGGCATGGGTTAAATCTAGAAAAAAAAAATTATTAGATTAACAAAAAATTTTATTTTTAATTTTACATTCAAAAAATTTTTTCTGCTTAATATATTCACAAAATACTTCATTTTCATTAGCAAAATACATATCTATATCCCTAATGACTCTACATATAAAATAACTTATAAAATGATGATTTTTTGTATTTTTACTTACTTGCCGTATGATTTTCGAGAATTACCTTGGTGATTTGCTGAACATCTATCTTGATGAGCCTCGAAACACTCTTTGAACTGTGGAGCATCTTCTTCTGGATAATTTTCACAGACTTTACAAAGTGGTTGTATGGGTCAATTACTTTTCCATTTGCATCCCTTGAGGGGAAGAGTGACCTCGCTTCCTCCAAGAGCTATCTCTTAAAACAGTCTCGCAGTCATCCTCTTGAGTTTCACTGCTGCAGTCTTCCGGTATAGCTACTCTTTAGTCCTCAGCTACACTTTTATTCGCTGCTCTTAAATCTTGATTTATTACATTAAAATTGTTGTGAGACTGCGTACTCCAGAGAGAGAATTTGAACCGGTATGACCATACCTAAGGATTTTCATAACTAAAACTGAATGAAATACAACTGATTTCATAAGCATTATATCGCTTACCAATTTTTCTACTGGGGCAAGGAAATATCAAATATTCTATTCTTGGCAATACCAGCTTCTATATATTCTCTTTTCAATTTCTGTCTGGATCTTGATGGAAGGTTAGTTCTCATTGCTGCGTTCCATGCAGATGTTGATGGAAGTCCATCTAGTATACTTCTTGAAGTGCTGGCACTGCACTTATATGTGATTGCTGATGGTCTCTTGATAGTGAATTGGTGCTCGATTCTCGTGATGGTCGTTGCTGATGATTTGCAAGTATTTGCGTTGACTGGTTTTTTGATCGTCTCTTGCCATGAAAAAACTATCCTCTTCTCTTCGCTCTTCGAAATGTGTTTTTCATCTGCAAATGATTCACAGACTCTACCATTTGAGTCTGGACTCATCTTGAATTATCTTCTTTAATATCTTTAAGGGTTTTGATAACAATACGACAATATCCCGCCAGTTCATATTTACAGTTTGGGTCACAACTGTGATTTAGTAAAGCTGCTGGACCAACGAATAGCTGATCGCACTGCTTATACCAACTAAACACTGAGTAATCACACTTCCGTTCCTGGAACATTGTTAATTCTTCACAATTCATTTTTAAAGTTACTCCATGCAATTCAAGGTACTTATTTTTGTATAAGTCTTTTAAAGCAATCACTTTCACACCACAATTGTCATCCGCAGAATACCTATTACATTTCGATACTGTGACGAATGAATTTTTCATACACTTTAAGTACATTTCAAGAATCGTCTCTAACATATCTACTTTACGAATTTCTAGCTGACCAAAAATTTTTTCATCGTGACATATTTTCATCATTCTTCTAAGCATATCTTGTGTATTATTTGTAATCATTAAATTTTTTGAAATAAATTCTAAATTTTTTTTAAACTTTTCTGTCAATTTTAATGTTCTCAAATTATATTTTTTTGTTTCGAATCCGACGATGGGATCCAAGGTAAGGATTTTGGACAAATCATCCAAACTTGCCAATTTTAAACAATTCATGCTGCGTACTGGAAGCTTTGCACGCTCACTCTCGGACAAAAAGCACTTGTTCAAACATAACCTTATAACTTACACCGCTTGAATGTGCACTTTTAACCTAAAATTACATGCAACTCAAGGAGAGTAGTTAGGAAAGAGAAAGAGAGCAGCTCGAGCGTCAAGCCCGCCACGATCCCCCCTGAGCGTCAGTCACGCTGAGAGCCCGAGCGCCGCAGACACTGGTAGATCCACACAGAGAGACACAATAATCACCTAGCCATCCAAGCGTTTGTCTACTACGCCATCACCGAGACGTTCACCCTCTCACCCTTCACTGGTGAACCCGTCGAGCCGCCTAGCGGACACACACAGCAAATAGGCCGCACGCGCCAGCCGACGCGCTCGAGAACAAAGGACGCTACACAAACACAAAGGTAAGACGCCGCTCTGCTCGACTAACTTTAAGGTCTAACTCTTCCTCTGTATGCTGGGTACCATGAGTAAACTTCTTATAGTTCCTGAACTACTATGGATCGTGCTTCTCTGAATTTTTCAAATAAGTAATGTACCTATCATCCGGCGCAAAATAATACATGTTTATATCAGGTCGGAAGTTCAGATTATCAGGTGTACATCTGTTATCTGGCAAAATAGAGTCGTTTCATAAATCAGGCGGTATGTCCACCTTATCATCTATACTGTAATTTACTCTGAAAATCTGGACAATTGGTTTAAACCATACTGTAATAGTACAGATAATGTAACCGGTGCTCGTACCATGTATGATTAATATACCTCGGCCTCATCAATACGATACATTACTTATCGTACAGGTCCATTAACCTTAGTATTCGTATAATCAAGTGTAATATAGAATTTCTTTAGGTCAAGTAAGTTTAAGGTCTAACTCGTCCTCTTTATGCTGGGTACCATGAATAAATTTCTTAAAGTTCGTGAACTACTATGGATCGTGCATCTCTGAAATTTTCAAATAAGCAATGTACCTTTTATCCGGTGCCAAACAATACATCTTTATATCTGGTTGTAAGTTCACTTTACCAGCTGTACATCTCTTTTCTGGTGCAAAGCAATCGTTCCATAAATCAGTCGTTACGTCAATTCTACTAATTATACTATGACTTGCGGTCCAAATCCCGAAAATTTCATTCCAAAATATTGTACCAATATGGGTAATATAAATTGCGCTCATCCAATGTAAGAAGTACGATTACCTTCCCAATGCAGCGTATTATTTATTGTACATGTCCATTAAACTTTGTATTCGTATAATGAAGTATAATATAGAATTTTTTGAGGTTGAGTAAGGATATGGTCTAACTCGTCCACTGTATGCTGGGCACTATGAGTAAATTTCTTGTAGTTCATATAGTTTTTTATGCATAATGCATCCCAGAATATGTCACATAAGAATTGTCAGATAAGTAAAATAAACATTGTTCAATTATTATTCAACTATTTCTACTGCGTTTATAAAATGAATAATGTTTTCTTCGTTTTTTACAGGTAAAAAATTTAAAGGATTTGAGAAAACTGAAATTCAAGCCTCAGAAAATATATATGAAAAGTTTATGGCTATGATGATATCTCAAGTAGATCTTGTAAGTATAGTTTTTAAAATTAGTCAGGCATGGGTTAAATCTAGAAAAAAAAAATTATTAGATTAACAAAAAATTTTATTTTTAATTTTACATTCAAAAAATTTTTTCTGCTTAATATATTCACAAAATACTTCATTTTCATTAGCAAAATACATATCTATATCCCTAATGACTCTACATATAAAATAACTTATAAAATGATGATTTTTTGTATTTTTACTTACTTGCCGTATGATTTTCGAGAATTACCTTGGTGATTTGCTGAACATCTATCTTGATGAGCCTCGAAACACTCTTTGAACTGTGGAGCATCTTCTTCTGGATAATTTTCACAGACTTTACAAAGTGGTTGTATGGGTCAATTACTTTTCCATTTGCATCCCTTGAGGGGAAAAGTGACCTCGCTTCCTCCAAGAGCTATCTCTTAAAACAGTCTCGCAGTCATCCTCTTGAGTTTCACTGCTGCAGTCTTCCGGTATAGCTACTCTTTAGTCCTCAGCTACACTTTTATTCGCTGCTCTTAAATCTTGATTTATTACATTAAAATTGTTGTGAGACTGCGTACTCCAGAGAGAGAATTTGAACCGGTATGACCATACCTAAGGATTTTCATAACTAAAACTGAATGAAATACAACTGATTTCATAAGCATTATATCGCTTACCAATTTTTCTACTGGGGCAAGGAAATATCAAATATTCTATTCTTGGCAATACCAGCTTCTATATATTCTCTTTTCAATTTCTGTCTGGATCTTGATGGAAGGTTAGTTCTCATTGCTGCGTTCCATGCAGAAGTTGATGGAAGTCCATCTAGTATACTTCTTGAAGTGCTGGCACTGCACTTATATGTGATTGCTGATGGTCTCTTGATAGTGAATTGGTGCTCGATTCTCGTGATGGCCGTTGCTGATGATTTGCAAGTATTTGCGTTGACTGGTTTTTTTATCGTCTCTTGCCATGAAAAAACTATCCTCTTCTCTTCGCTCTTCGAAATGTGTTTTTCATCTGCAAATGATTCACAGACTCTACCATTTGAGTCTGGACTCATCTTGAATGATCTTTTTAGTTGTTAAACTAAATTCACTTGTACACTTTTAAGTAAAATTTTCAATTACAAATACTAAGACTTTTATAAAACTATTAAATAGTTTTTACAAAACTTATTAATTGTAAAATAAATTCACTTAACAAAAATTCACAATTAAAAACTAGATAGCAAATTTGAAAATGTACAGTCTTTATTTTTAACAAAATAGTTTCTACTTGTGCTCTCATATGGCTCAGTGGATAAGTGGGTAAATTGAAAATCTGTTATTACTCGTGTTTTCAATCATAGATTCTTAATGAATTTGTATCAAAGCGGTATATTGCAAAACTTTTTGCACTTAAATGCTTTATACAACATAGATACATAATAAGAATACAAAATTTAATTAATCTTGTTTTTGTTATTGGTAGACATTAATGACTTGTACGCAAAAAATCAAAATTTACGAAAATTGATATTTTGACCTAGGCCTGACCCCTTAACATGAAAAATTTGCAGTTTTTTTAGTTATATATTTTTTAAGTTATTCAAGCGTCTTCTTATGGTCTGCAAGAGCATACAGAAGATAATTTAGATGATACGAATAATACTTCTGAAGTACGCAGTGACAGTATTCAGAATTTATCTATGGAGACAGTCAATGATTTTTTAGGATTTAATGATAAGTGTATGTATAACATTTAATGCATTAATCATTTTACAAATTATTCCTTAATATATTTTTCCATTTTTATTCAACATTTCTTTACATTTATTCTTATTCACATTTAAATAAAGATAAATTAAAAACTATTTACAATTCAAACGTAAATACAAATATATTGATTTAAAATGTTTTTATATTTTTTAATAAAACTTAATAATTTTTATTCCCTTTATAGCTTTCACAGAGACTTCAAAAACATCCTCAAATGAAAAGTCAGAGACTCCAAGTGAGTAAAATAAATATTATTCAATTATTTCTACAGCGTTTATAAAATGAATGATGTTTTTACTTCTTTTTTTACAGGTAATAAATTGAAAGGATTTGATAAAACTGAAATTCAAGCCTCAGAAAATGTATATGAAAAGTTTATGGCTATGACAAATAGTATTAATGATATCTCAAGTAGATCTCGTAAGTATAGTTTTTAACATTGGTCAGACATGGGTTAAATCTTGAAAAAAAAATTATTAGATTAACAAAAAATTTTATTTTTAATTTTGCATTCAAAAAATTTTTTCTGCTTAATATATTCATAAAATACTTCATTTTCACTAGCAAAATATATGTATATATATATATATATATATATATAATAATATATATATATAAATATACACACACACCTATATATATACTTTTCCATTTTTATTTTACATTCCTTTACATTTATTCTTATTTACATTTAAATAAAGATAAATTAAAAACTATTTACAATTGAAACGTAATTACAAATATATTGATTAATTTATCAAAATAACACTTTTTATATAAGATATCTATGTTACAAGTTGGTACTTTTACCCATAAATTTAATACAGACGCTCTGCACGCCAAAATGTAAAGTGAATAAAAAATACAAATAATTAAATAAATAGTAAAATAATGTTACACAGATAACCATATACATGTTATTTCTATCTATATGGCTTTATTTTATTGAAAAATGTTTGAAATGAAACTTTCTAGTAGGGGATAGGGTTTGTGTACGTTGCAAGCACTTTTTTTACTAAAATTATTCATTCAAATCTTGGCGCGATTTTGGAAAAACGAAGCGCCATTGTTAATATGCGAATTCGATACCCGCCGATACAGATATGTAGGGACACCGCCGAGTGGCGGCAGCACCTCTCGAGGAGAGTAGTCAGGAGAGAGACAAAGATCAGCGAGCTCGAGCGTCAAGCCCGCCACGATCCCGCCTGCGCGTCAGTCCACGCTGAGAGCCCGAGCGCCGCAGACACTGTTAGATCCACACGGAGAGACACAATAATTACCTAGCCATCACTAACCAAGCGTTTATCTACTACGCCATCACCGAGACGTTCACCCTCACCCCTTTCACTGGTGAATCCGTCGAGCTGTCTAGAGGACACACACAGCAAGTAGGCCGCACGCGCCAGCCGACGCGCTGGAGAACAAAGGACGCTACGCACACATACAGAGGTACGCCAGTGTAACTTCTCGAAGCTTCGAGAGATATTCGGTCACACAGCACTAGTTAGTACACCACGCTCACACCGTTTACCCGAGCATTTTTAAAAATATCTAAATTCCTGTGAGTTTTTTAGGACGCGTAGATGCCGCTCTGTTCGACTTAATAGATAAATTCGCGCGATATTTGAAAAACGCTTCGTTTCGCTTCGACGCCATAAGCAAGGACATATCGACGCGCATATGAAATAAAGAGAGGGAGAGAAACTCGACATCTGGCAAACGGCCGTTTTCCCTCAATAAAGGGACGCGCGGCCATAAATCTCGGCCAAGATTTTTCCGTGGAGAGAAAGTTTCCCCTTTCTCCCCTTTGAACAGGCGGGAAAACCGAGCGGTGGCCATCTTCATTTTGTCCTCCTACCAATGCATGCAGGGAAAAGGAGCGAGAGCGCCGCACGCTAGCGAACAGCGGAGGGAGAGCACGAGCGCTGATTGACTGCTCACCCCCTCTCGCTTAGAGGCTGATAAATTACTATACATCTTACCAACAGACCGGAGCGCGCGAAAAATTCAAACGATTCAAACTGGTTGTACAGTCTTTACGTAGGAGCGAGGCAGAAAATATTTTTTTTACGCGCACATAATCACGGTTAGCGGTTTAATTAATATTTTTTACTACAAATTCGCTTCAAACGAACCGCATAATCCCTAGATCGCGACAATTGATCCTTCGAATTTTATAACCATTTTGAAAATATTTTTCATGAACTTCAAAATAAAGTCGACAATAATTTGATTTTTTTTACAATAATATTTAGCATGATCGCGCGATACTCTAGGCATTGCGATTTATTATTAGTTAGTTTAAGTATAAAGATTTATTAATAATCTACGCATCAATAGTTATTATCAACATTATTTTCATTTCAAACATCGTAAAAAAATAATAAGATAAAAAGAAACAAAAACCCCAATCCTCCCGCCCCCCTTCTCAGCTCGGCGAGAGCAGACGTGGACTCAACCACGGTGACGCAAGGTCACAGCGATCTTCACTGAAGATTCGAATATTACTGACAACTAACGATCGTACTTACAAATTTGAAAAAATGGTAATTTTTGCCATTCACCCACAGCACCACTCAGAGCTACTGACTTCGTCGAGCACGGTCAACCCAGCCACACCTGTATGTACTCGTTGCAGTCCGACAACTTGCGAAATTCAACGTAAAGGGCAAATTTTACGACTCGGTATTGCGCCAGGGACACCGTCCCCTGGACAGTTGTCCCCTCCTGGAGGTGAAGCCCAGCGTAACCGATCGTTAATTTAACCCTTTCAATCAACGAAACGCAGTAAGGTAAATACAAGGCGGATTGTCTTTCTTTTTATTTTTTATTTTAGTTTTTTTACGTAACTATCGCACAGCCCAGGTACCCGCGTGTTACAAATACAAGTCGCAACCAGCGACCCAGCAACGGGCATCTTGTCAGAACCAGCTAGTGCCAGCGACAAGGTCCTCTGGACAGTTGACCCCTCCTGGAGGTGTAGCCCAGCACTACTGGCTGCGATCGTTTTAACAGTACCCGTTGCGCGGCCGCGTCCGCGACCTATCAGTAACTCAATCGCGAGTCTGAGACTCAGATCATTCCATCGTCATAACCCTGATGACTCTTCTCGACTTTCTCTCCCCTCACAATTTTATACTTTTGGTAAGGGACTTCAATTGCCTCTACACTTCGCGAAGCATCAACTACTTGTGCAACTCTGCCAACTACATTTTCACAATTTTGATGGACCAGGACCTATTAGTAGTCAACGATGGTTGGACCCACACCCTTCTCAACAAACGCAACTCTACCAATCCATCTTGCCTAGACCTAGCGTTTGTTTCCTCTCACCTTTACCCAATATGTTCATGATTTGCTTTCGCGGACAAACACCTTAGCGACCACAACCCCATCTCCATTCGCATCAGTATCCCACTCCCCCCCCCCCCATCCATCCATCTCTTTTAAAAATCATCGCCATAACTATCGTCGAATCTCTCCTGAAAAATGAAAAACCTTTGCAGATTCTCTCTTGAGCTATTCAATCAAGAATCTCTCCCTAATAACATCGCAACGGACAAATATCAAGCCCTCTCCTCAAATATTCTTCTCGTTATCACCACTTTTACACCCCCCACAAAACCCCCTAGCAATCACCGAAAACCCACAAAGCCACCCTGGTGGAATAAGGACTGTTCTGAGGCCGAAACCACCAGGAAGGAGCTTCTAAAAAACTTCCAACATGACCTAACTGCTAGGCAGAGCTTATACTCTCAAAAAATGAGACTAGATCCATCTTGAAATCCGCAAAATGCCAATTTTACCGAGATGCTTGTGCCACCCTGAAAGCTACTTTCAACTCAAAAAAATTTTGGTCTTTCAACCAACGCTTGAGACATCGCCACCTTACTGCCCCCGAGACCCGCCATAACATTGCGGATCCCAAAAAGCAGAAGGATCTCATTCCATTATTCTGACCTCCCTCTTGTTACTTTCCAAACTATCCCTCCTCATTTTCTTCGTTTCCTCAAACTGATAATTTTTTCAATCAGCCCTTTTCTCGAGCTGAGCTTCAAGTATTCATCGACAAATGCCTGAAGAACATCTCTTCCTCTCCAGATCTTGACAAAATTGACAAGCTCTTGATCTATCATTTTCTCGAGAACATTCTACACACTCTCCTCCCTATTTTCAATAACCACTTAAAAGAATGCGTTTTCCCCCTCCTTGGAAAGAATTCCTTGTGTTCTTTATTCCGAAGAGCAAACCCGGAAAGTTTCGACCAATTTCACTCACTTAGTCCCTCTTTAAATCTTCTAGCGGCTGGTACTCCGGAGACTATTACTGGCTTCAGAAATACGAAGTTCTTCCTCGCCACAAGTTTTCGGTTTTAGGCACAGTAAATTCTGCTTAAATAACTGCAGATTTCTTACTTGTGCCATCAATTTCAGTTTTCTAAAAAACTCCTGCACTGCTGTTACTTTCCTGGATATCAAAAGCGCTTTCAACAGCGGTGACCATGGCACTCTTGTCCACATTTGCTTAGACCTCAGCCTTTCTCCATTTATCTGCAAATTCTTATACAATATCATGCCGTCTAGATCTAACTGCTTCAATGTAGACGGTGAAATGCAAGGCCCCTTTAGAATCCTCAAGGAGGTATATCAAGGGAGCTGTAATAGCCACATCGATTACAACATCTACTCTATACCCACAAGCATCCGCTACAAATCGATGAAAATTGCTAATATCTGTACTTCGCCAGCGACGTAGCCATCTTCGTCTCTTCCCCAGATGTACAATTGTGCCTCTCCATACTTCAAGGTAGCTCTAACAAGATCTGCAGCTATTTCGATTATCTAGTTCTCTTTATAGTCCGGGAGTCCTAGGATTTTACCAGGAAGTTCGTGCAAGAGTTTATTTTATCGCTGAAATATGTTGGTAGCCACTTACTGAAAATAGCCCTAAAGTCTGGACTTCGGACCCGATCGGGAACATTGTTATTATTGCAAATTAAGTTACCAAAATGCATTTTTTTTCCGTTTTTCTTGATTAACTTTTTTGTTACTCAATTTACGCAAAAACAGGTAGGGGCAAAAGTTGATCAGCATTGAATTTTCTATAAGATACATATATTCCGAAATGCAAAATTAATGTTTTTCCCGGCTAAATTGTTAAATAAAAAAAATTTTTTTTTCAATTTTCACATTGTCATGGTTTTTGTGAAATATGATCTTTATTTATCGGATTAACCCTCAAAGATGACTTTTAGTACTGACAACGTAAAAATTGAAGCCCGATCTCGATATCTTAAAATGGCGTCTTGTTGCAAAATTATTTAGCCGAAAAGTTCAAATTGATGTCCAATTCGATCCAGGAACGATAATTGAATCAAACTATGTTTAATCGACAGCTTACGACGTAATTAACAAACGGTAAAAATAAATTTTCTTAATATTAATATTTAGCAACATTTCTAATAAAAATTTTTTTTTATTTCGGTCAATTTTGGAGTGAGAGAATCGCGGCAAAATGCATCTTGAAGTACATAAAAAACCATGAATTTTCATATAAATTTTGTTAAGATCGGACCAATAGGAGCCGAGATACAAAAATTTTTTCAACCGACGATTACGCCGAAACTACTTGATATTTCAAGTTGAAATTTGGCACAGTGCTTGCTGAAATCATACTCTAAATGATTACATTTTACCCAATAGCTCTACATGCTTTAGTTCGTCAAAAACGACCGACGAAGCATATGAATTGAGCGGCGCGGTGGTGGGGGGAAAGCCGCGCGGCGGCGAACAGAATTCATACACCTTAGTTGCAATTTGATTATTTCGGTAACCAAAGCTACTATTACAATAAATTTTTTTTTCATTTAACGTGTTTTTTTCTCAGCTTTAACGTCATACTAATTAAGTTATCATAGGCACAATGCAAATACCGCAAATTACCAATTCTTTTGAAAAAGAATCTTTTTTGGCTACATACCCAACCATTGTACGCATGCATTGTATTGCTATAATCATAAAAATATTTAAATTTATCATATAAAGGTTGGGTAGCGTAATATATGCCATTAAAGATTGTGTATTTTTGGTACGACCAATAGGAACCCAGATACGTTTTTTTTTTCAATGTACAATAACGCTATAACAAAAGGCAATTTTCCATATTTTGAAGCTCGGTTCTTGAAGTTCAAGACTTGAACTTTACTGTAAAACTCTTAATCGTACTCTTAAGCAAGTCTTTTGACAAGCAATCAGCAGCTGCAAAAAAGTGTTCCTTAGATTTCAGCCGTCGGCGCCGTGGCCGCAGGAGTGCTCCGGTAGCCGCGCTCGGCGCCGAGCTCGCCATTCGAAATCCGGAAAGGCGATTTTTGCCTTTAAATTCAAAAATATAGGTGGGGATCTATGCCATACGGTTATAAATGATGTATACTTTAATTATACGTATCATGCGTAAATTAGTTTTGCGCCGTGCATTTGTTATAAACAAAAAAGATGCTAAAGAGTCAATTTTTTTTTTGGTTTTTCGCTTAGAAGTCGAAAAATACGGGAGCAGAGATAAAACAACAAGAGAGAAAAATTGTGCAGTATACAATTATAAAGAAAATGCGCTACTCAGAAGCTCGGTATGAATAATAGAAGCTCAGGTAATTAGAAAGAAAGAGTTAAAATAAGCCTTTTTTCAAAAAATTGTTTCTCAGGCATTTTTTGAGCTAAAGACTTGAAATTTTGGAAATAAGACGATATATGTAGGTACTTTATACGAAAAAAAATTGGACACTGTAAAGTAATTATTTTGCTTATTATTACGATTTGGAAATTTTAATTACCTAACTTGCACACGCTCCGATTTTGACAATTATTGTCCGATTTCAATTTTTAACATTATTTTGAAAAGTTCACGATCCACGCAATTAGATGTATTTTGCCGATTTTCTCTAAAATGTGTGAAAGTACGTTAAATAATCGGTCAAATATGAGCAAAAATGCCGCTTGTCCTCCAGCGCTTCCTCCCTCTCATACCGAGCATCTGAATAGCGCATTTTCTTTGTAATTGTATACTGCACAATTTTCGTCTCTTGTTGTTTTATCTCTGCTCCCGTATTTTTCGTCTTCTAAGCGAACAACAAAAAAAAATGACTGTTTAG
Organism: Philotrypesis tridentata; assembly: GCA_018906965.1. Classification (NCBI taxonomy): domain Eukaryota; kingdom Metazoa; phylum Arthropoda; class Insecta; order Hymenoptera; family Pteromalidae; genus Philotrypesis; species Philotrypesis tridentata. Next base: position 101,013 of record JACCIB010000298.1, on the reverse strand, counting down.
CGTCTTTTTTGTTTATAACAAATGCACGGCGCAAAACTAATTTATGCATGATACGTCTAATTAAAGTATGCATCATTTATAACCGTATGGCATAGGTCCCTCAATTGAAAGGCAAAAATCGCCTTTCCGGATTTCGAATGGCGAGCTCGGCGCCGAGCGCGGCTACCGCCACTCCTCCGGCCACGGCGTCGACGGCTGAAATATAAGGAAAACTTCTTTGCAGCTGCTGATTGCTTGTCAAAAAGCTTGCTTAAGAGTAAGATTAAGAGTTTTATTGTAAAGTTCAAGTCTTGAACTTCAAGAATCGAGCTTCAAAATATGGAAAATTGCCTTTTGTTATAGCGTTATTGTACATAGAAAATAAAAACGTATCTCGGTTCCTATTGGTCGTACCAAGTCCATCTGGGGCTTAAATTTTATCTTAAAATCCCACCTTCGCAATAAACTTACTTAGAATTCGATTGCATTTAAATATTATGTACAGCGAATTAATTAATTACAGACTTTATAAACATTTGCACCCGGGGACGCGCCTATTAAAAATTTCGTTGTTTGCAAAGTAGTGTATTTAAATATAACTCTTCTCGAGTACGTACAAAAAGTTTTAACTATTTAAAATAATTCTTCACGTTTTGCCAGCAGTTTGAAAATAACAACTTTTTCAAATATCGGTCCTTATTGCACAAAAAGTATAGTTGATAGAGAATTGGGGTTTTGCACGCTTATAGTACTTATTGTGTACTACCTTTTCGTAGAATACAGAGAATGTAATATTAATTTTTCAATAATTATAAACAATTTCGGATTTTGGCAGAATTCATGTTCATTGCCAATTTACAACTAAACTATTACAGATAGGCATATACTATCGCTGACTTTTTTATGCAATATTTCATAAGGAATAACATTTATTCGAAACTTTTTTTCTCTACGATCAGTATTTTTAATACGCAGAGGAAAAACCAAAAAAAGTGCGAAAATCCGACTTTGATTGTTTATAGCGAATTTGCTGTACAAATTCAGCTGTTTGCGGACTCGGATTATTAATGTACACACTCCTCCGGGTGTTTTAAGTCAATAAAATTGCTGTTTGGAATTTTTGCGCGGAAGAATGCTAATTTGATTGGCCTATTTAACAGGGCTAGCATTGCCGTACGCTCAACTCTGATTGAATCTTGCAGTGCCGTGCGCTGAGCTGCAATTGGCTCTTGCTGTGCCGTGCGCTGAGCTGCAATTGGCTCTTGCTGTGCCGTGCAGTGAGCTGTGATTGACTCTTGCTGTACCCCGCACAGATACCTTAGTAGACGAAGAATATGAAATTATCAATTTATTGAAAAATTTGGATATTGATATCCCATGTATAAGTATACCTGATTTTTGAAATGTATTATTACAATAAAAAAAGTTATAATATGTTTGTTTACTCTCTCTCTCTCTCTCTATATATATATATATATATATATATATATATATTTATATTTATATAGTGATCACACCTGCGCAGTAATTAATTCCCATCCGTAAACAGCACGTAGACTTTACCATAAAACTCGGTCCTGAACTGGAGGGTCATGAAATTGTTAGGTCGTAAGGTTAAGGCTGAGGATCGACGAACTCGAGGAAAATCTCAAGAAGCTTGTTGAGGAAATTGTCAATCAGATAAAAGAAGGCAAAACCGCTCAAGTAAAGAACGTTAAGTACGTTAAAAAAAATCAAAGAGTATAAGGCTTCGGATAAAGTATTATTAACCCAACAAAAGACCATGAGTGGCGTCGGCGAGAAAGCCACTGAGGAAGGAAGTTCTGTTGGTTCTTTAAAATCAAAAAGTAAATTCATGAACAACGTGTTAATGTACAAAAGGCTTGTCGATGAGTTTACCAATGATGTCATACAAAAACCTCATAGTCATAGAAAAGCAAATGACGATAAGCAAAATTATGGATTACCATATAACCATAATTTATATGAAAAATTAATTAATTTTCTTAGACAGTCCAATTATAACTTAGAAAATATAGAGAAATGTAATGCAACTGATGCTGTGGTATGCGAAATGGTAAAAAATGTGTACAAAGTAAAACACAAAAAAAATAATGTATCACTCTTGAAATTTTTGCAAAAATATAAAGTTTTAATTTGTAATGATCTTAAAAGTAAGTATTTAAAAGTATAAATAGATACTCTGACTTAAACTAACTCTAACTAACTATAACTCTAACAACTTTTGAAAAAAATATAATTTGAAAATCAGAAGAGAAGTTCCGATTTTTAGGTTAGGTTGGCCTAAAGTGATAAATATACCAAATTTTCCAGTTATATTGAATATGTTTTATAGGTGATTCGAAGGACATTATTCCTCCAGAGTTAAAAAAAATGGAAGAATATATAAACAAATTAATAAAAATTTCAATTTCACATTGCTATGAAGATTTTTTTAATTGTATTTTCAATTGCAAGCCTTTGAATTTTAAAACAAAGAGCTTAATTTTGAAAAATTAAAAAACGAAGATGAAGATATTAACAAACAAAAAAGTAAACTAGATAATTATCTTAATCTATATAAAAAACATTTACAATTAAAAAGTAAAACTATAATTAAATCAGGTACATTGATTTAAAGTGTTTTTATATTTTTTAATAAAACTTAATAATTTTTATTCTTTTTATAGCTTTCACAGAGACTTCAAAAACATCCTCAAATGAAAATTCAGAGACTCCAAGTGAGTAAAATAAATATTGTTCAATTATTATTTAACTATTTCTACTGCGTTTATAAAATGAATAATATTTTCTTCGTTTTTTACAGGTAAAAAATTTAAAGGATTTGAGAAAATTGAAATTCAAGCCTCAGAAAATGTATATGAAAAGTTTATGGCTATGACAAATAGTATTAATGTTATCTCAAGTATATCTTGTAAGTATAGTTTTTAAAATTGGTCAGGCATGGGTTAAATCTAGAAAAAAAAAATTATTAGATTAACAAAAAATTTTATTTTTAATTTTACATTCGAACAATTTTTTCTGCTTAATATATTCACAAAATACTTCATTTTCATTAGCAAAATACATATCTATATCCCTAACGACTCTACATATAAAATAACTTATAGAATGATGATTTTTTGTATTTTTACTTACTTGCCGTATGATTTTCGAGAATTACCTTGGTGATTTGCTGAACATCTATCTTGATGAGCCTCGAAACACTCTTTGAACTGTGCAGCATCTTCTTCTGGATAATTTTCACAGACTTTACAAAGTGGTTGTTTGGGTCAATTACTTTTCCATTTGCATCCCTTGAAGGGAAGAGTGACCTTGCTTCCTCCAAGAGCTATCTCTTAAAACAGTCTCGCAGTCATCCTCTTGAGTTTCACTGCTGCAGTCTTCCGATATAGCTACTCTTGAGTCCTCAGCTACACTTTTATTCGCTGCTCTTAAATCTTGATTTATTACATTAAAATTGTTGTGAGACTGTGTACTCCATAGAGAGAATTTAAACCAGTATGACCATACCTAAGGATTTTCATAACTAAAACTGAATGAAATACAACTGATTTCATAAGCATTATATCGCTTACCAATTTTTCTACTGGGGCAAGGAAATATCAAATATTCTATTCTTGGCAATACCAGCTTCTATATATTCTCTTTTTAATTTCTGTCTGGATCTTGATGGAACGTTAGTTCTTATTGCTGCGTTCCTTGCAGATGTTAATGGAAGTCCATCTAGTATACTTCTTGAAGTGCTCGCACTGCACTTATATGTGATTGCTAATGGTCTCTTGATAGTGAATTGGTGCTCGACTCTCGTGGTGGTCGTTGCTGATGATTTACAAGTATTTGCGTTGACTGGTTTTTTTATCGTCTCTTGCCATGAAAAAACTATCCTCTTCTCTTCGCTCTTCGAAAAGTGTTTTTCATCTGCAAATGATTCACAGACTCTACTAGTTGAGTCTGGACTCATCTTGAATTATCGTTTTAGTTGTTAAACTAAATTCACTTGTACACTTTTAAGTAATATTTTTAATTACAAATACTAAGACTTTTATAAAACTATTAAATAGTTTTTACAAAACTTATTAATTGTAAAATAAATTCACTTAACAAAAATTCACAATTAAAAACTAGATAGCATATTTGAAAATGTACATCAGTCTTTATTTTTAACAAAATAGTTTCTACTTTTGATCTCATATGGCTCAGTGGATAAGTGGGTAAATTGAAAATCTGTTATTACTTGTGTTTTCAATCATAGATTATTAATGAATTTGTATCAAAGCCGTTTTTTGCAAAAATTTTTGCACTTAAATGCTTTATACAACATAGATACATAATAAGAATACAAAATTTAATTAATCTTGTTTTTGTTATTGGTAGACATGAATGACTTGTACGCAAAAAATAAAAATTTACGAAAATTGATATTTTAACCTAGGCCTGACCCCTTACCATGAAAAATTTGCAATTTTTTTAGTTATATATTTTTTAAGTTATTCAAGCGTCTTCATATGGTCTGCAAGAGCATACAGAAGATAATTTAGATGATACGAATAATACTTCTGAAATACGCAGTGACAGTATTCAGAATTTATCTATGGACACAGTCAATGATTTTTTAGGATTTAATGATAAGTGTATGTATAACATTTAATGCATTAATCATTTTACAAATTATTCCTTAATATATTATTCCATTTTTATTCAACATTTCTTTACATTTATTTAATTTACATTTAAATAAAGATAAATTAAAAACTATTTACAATTGAAACGTAAATACAAATATATTAATTTAAAATGTTTTTATATTTTTTAATAAAACTTAATAATTTTTCTTCTCTTTATAGCTTTCACAGAGACTTCAAAAACATCCTCAAATGAAAATTCAGAGACTCCAAGTGAGTAAAATAAATATTGTTCAATTATTATTCAACTATTTCTACTGCGTTTATAAAATGAATAATGTTTTCTTCGTTTTTTACAGGTAAAAAATTTAAAGGATTTGAGAAAATTGAAATTCAAGCCTCAGAAAATGTATATGAAAAGTTTATGGCTATGACAAATAGTATTAATGATATCTCAAGTAGATCTCGTAAGTATAGTTTTTAACATTGGTCAGACATGGGTTAAATCTTGAAAAAAAAAATTATTAGATTAACAAAAAATTTTATTTTTAATTTTGCATTCGAAAAATTTTTTCTGCTTAATATATTGATAAAATACTTCATTTTCACTAGCAAAATATATATATATACCTATTTATATACTTTTCCATTTTTATTTAACATTCCTTTACATTTATTCTTATTTACATTTAAATAAAGATAAATTAAAAACTATTTACAATTGAAACGTAAATACAAATATATTGATTAATTTATCAAAATAACACTTTTTATATAAGATATCTATGTTACAAGTTGGTACTTTTACCCATAAATTTAATACAGACGCTCTGCACGCCAACATGTAACGTGAATAAAAAATACAAATAATTAAATAAATAGTAAAATAATGTTACACAGATAACCATATACATGTTAATTCTATCTATATGGCTTTATTTTATTAAAAAATGTTTGAAATGCAACTTTCTAGTAGGGGATAGGGTTTGTATACGTTGCAAGCACTTTTTTTACTAAAATTATTCGTTCAAATCTTGGCGCGATTTTGGAAAAACGAAGCGCCATTGTTAATATGCGAATTCGATACCCGCGGATACAGATATGTAGGGACACCGCCGAGTGGCGGCAGCACCTCTCGAGGAGAGTAGTTAGGAGAGAGACGAAGAGCAGCGAGCTCGAGTGTCAAGCCCGCCATGATCCCCGCTACGCGTCAGTCCACGCTGAGAGCCCGAGCGCCGCAGACACTGGTAGATCCACACAGAGAGACACAATAATCACCTAGCCATCACTAACCAAACGTTTATCTACTACGCCATCACCGAGACGTTCACCCTCTCCCCCTTCACTGGTGAACCCGTCGAGCCGCCTAGAGGACACACACAGCAAGTAGGCCGCACACGCCAGCCGACGCGCTCGAGAACAAAGGACGCTACACACACACACACATAGGTAAGACGCCGCTCTGCTCGACTTAATAGATAAATTCGCGCGACATTTGAGAAACGCGTCGTTTCGGAGCCACTGACTTCGTCGAGCATGGTCAACCCAGCCACACCTGTATTTATTCGTTGCAGTCCGACGACTTGCAAAATTCAACGTAAAGGGTAAGTTTTACGACTCGGTATTGCGCCAGGAACACCGTCCCCTGGACAGTTGTCCCTTCCTGGAGGTGAAGCCCAGCGTAACCGATCGTTAATTTAACCCCTTCAATCAACGAATCGCAGCAAGGTAATTACAAGGCGGTTTTTCGATTTTTTAATCTTTTATTTTACTTTCTTTTACGCAACTAACGCACAGCCCAAGTACCCGCGCGTGATACATGCAAGTCGCAACCAGCGACCCAGCAACGGGCATCTTGTCAGAACCAGCTAGTGCCAGCGACAAGGTCCTCTGGACAGTTGACCCCTCCTGGAGGTGTAGCCCAGCACTACTGGCTGCGATCGTTTTAACAGTACCCGTTGCGCGGCCGCGTCCGCGACCTATCAGTAACTCAATCGCGAGTCTGAGACTCAGATCATTCCATCGTCATAACCCTGATGACTCTTCTCGACTTTCTCTCCCCTCACAATTTTATACTTTTGGTAAGGGACTTCAATTGCCTCTACACTTCGCGAAGCATCAACTACTTGTGCAACTCTGCCAACGACATTTTCACAATTTTGATGGACCAGGACCTATTAGTAGTCAACGATGGTTGGACCCACACCCTTCTCAACAAACGCAACTCTACCAATCCATCTTGCCTAGACCTAGCGTTTGTTTCCTCTCACCTCTACCCAATATGTTCATGATTTGCTTTCGCGGACAAACACCTTAGCGACCACAACCCCATCTCCATTCGCATCAGTATCCCACTCCTCCCCCCCCCCCCATCCATCCATCTCTTTTAGAAGTCATCGCCATAACTATCGTCGAATCTCTCCTGAAAAATGAAAAACCTTTGTAGATTCTCTCTTGAGCTATTCAATCAAGAATCTCTCCCTAATAACATCGCAACGGACAAATATCAAGCCCTCTCCTCAAATATTCGTCTCGTTATCACCACTTTTACACCCCCCCCCCAAAACCCCCTAGCAATCGCCAAAAACCCACAAAGCCACCCTGGTGGAATAAGGACTGTTCTGAGGCCGAAACCACCAGGAAGGAGCTTCTAAAAAACTTCCAACATGACCTAACTGCTAGGCAGAGCTTATACTCTCAAAAGATGAGACTAGATCCATCTTGAAATCCGCAAAACGCCAATCTTACCGAGATGCTTGTGCCACCCTGAAAGCTACTTTCAACTCAAAAAAATTTTGGCCTTTCAACAAACGCTTGAGACATCGCCACCTTACTGCCCCCGAGACCCGCCATAACATTGTGGATGCCAAAAAGCAGAAGGATCTCATTCCATTATTCTGACCTCCCTCTTGTTACTTTCCAAACTATCCCTCCTCATTTTCTTCGTTTCCTCAAACTGATAATTTTTTCAATCAGCCCTTTTCTCGAGCTGAGCTTCAAGTATTCATCAACAAATGCCTGGAGAACATCTCTTCCTCTCCAGATCTTGACAAAATTGACAAGCTCTTGATCTATCATTTTCTCGAGAACATTCTACACACTCTCCTCCCTATTTTCAATAACCACTTAAAAGAATGCGTTTTCCCCCTCCTTGGAAAGAATTCCTTGTGTTCTTTATTCCGAAGAGCAAACCCGGAAAGTTTCGACCAATTTCAATCACTCAGTTCCTCCTTAAAATCTTCGAGCGGCTGGTACTCCGGAGACTATTAGTGGGTTTCAGAAATACGAAGTTCTTCCTCGCCACAAGTTTTCGGTTTCAAGCACAGTAAATTCTGCTTAAATAACTGCACATTTCTTACTTGTGCCATCAATTTCAGTTTTCTAAAAAACTCCTGCACTGCTGTTACTTTCCTCATGGCACTCTTGTCCACATTTGCTTAGACCTCAGCCTTTCTCCATTTATCTGCAAATTCTTTTACAATATCATGCCGTCTAGATCTAACTGCTTCAATGTAGACGGTGAAATGCATCCGCTACAAATCGATGAAAATTGCTTATATCTGTGCTTCGCCAGCGACGTAGCCATCTTCGTCTCTTCCTTAGATGTACAATTGTGCCTCTCCGTACTTCAAGGCAGCTTTATCAAGATCTGCAGCTATTTCGATTATCTAGGTCTCTTTATCGCTCCGCAAATAATTCAGTTTATTATATTCACCCGCAAACACATGGACATATCCTCCGCTTCCCTTACGTTTGTCAATACCTTCATACATACTTCATCCCAAGCCAAGCTTCTAGGAATCACTTTTGTCTCTAGGCTTACTTGGACCCCCCCCCCTCCCATCAACCACATCCACCATAAATGCACCCCTCACATCAACCTCATCCTCTATCTTTGTAGGACTTGGTGAGGCAGTCACCCCCGCTGCCTTATCCAAATTTATAATGTCTTCGCGAAAAATTAGCGGTAATGCAACGAGTAGCCCCTAGAGCCTACTTAGGCCTCCGCCGTTCCACCCCCAATTGCATTGTTTACACAGTATCTTACGAACTACCCCTTCATCTTCATGAAAAAGATTCATGAAAGAACTATAAAATATGAAATTTTAAAATAAATTGTGAAAATATGTTAGGATATGAAATTTTTTATCAATTTTAATCTAATTTTTAAAAATGTTATACACAGCAGAATCGATAATTGATATTGAGTATTGTACTAATATCAGTAATATAAACCTGGATAATATATATCGCTTGTCCAATGTAAGACGTACTTATGATTGCCTCCCCAATGCAGCACATTATTTATTGCACAGGTCCTTTAACTTTAGTATTCGTATAATGAAGTGTAGTATAGAATTTTTTAGGTCAAGCAAGTTTAAGGTCTAATTCGTCCTCCCTATGCTGGGTACCATGAGAAAATTTCTGATAGTTCGTGGACTGCTATGGACTGTGCATCTCTGAATTTTTCACATAAGTAATATACGTACTATCCGGTGCGAAACAATACTTCCTTATATCTTGTCATAAGTTCCCTTCATCAGTTGTACATCTGTTTTCTGGTGCCAAGCAATCGTTCCATAAATCAGGCGTTACGTCAACTCTACTAATTCTACTGTGACTTGCGGTCAAAATCCCGAAAATTTTATTCCAATGTAAGAAGTATTTATGATTACCTCCCCAATGCAGCACATTATTTATCGTACAGGTCTATTATCCTTAGTATTCCTATGATGAAGTGTAATATAGAATTTTTTGAGGTCAAGTAAGATTATGGTCTATCTCGTCGACTTTATACTGGGCACTATGAGAAAATCTCTTATAGTTCATATACTTTTATGTATAATGCATCCCAGAATTTTTCACATAAGTAATGTACCTGTTATCCGGTGCGAAGTGTACCATCCCTTAATCAGGTGGTACGTTCACATTATCAGGTGTACGTCTGTTATCTGGTGAAATAAAGTCGTTCCATAAATCAGGCGGTATGTCAACTTTATCATCTTCACTGTAATTTACGCTGAAAATCTGGAAAATTGGTTTAAACCATACTGTAATAGTACAGATAATGTAACCGGTGCTCGTCCCATGTATGATGAATATACCTCTGCCTTATCAATACGTCACATTACTTATCGTGCAGGTCCTTTAACTTTAGTACTCGTATAATGATGTATAGTATAGAATTCAAGCAAGTTTAAGGTCTAACTCGTCCTCCCTAGGCTGGGTACCATGAGAAAATTTCTTATAGTTCGTGAACTGCTATGGACTGCATCTCTGAATTTTTCACATAAGTAATGTACCTATTATCCGGTGCGAAACAATACTTCCTTATATCTTGTCGTAAGTTCCCTTCAACAGTTGTACATCTGTTTTCTGGTGCAAAGCAATCGTTTCATAAATCAGGCGTTACGTCAACTCTACTAATTCTACTGTGACTTGCGGTTAAAATTCCGAAAATTTCATTCCAATGTAAGAAGTATTTACGATTACCTCCCCAATGCAACACATTATTTATCGTACAGATCCAATATCCTTAGTATTCCTATAATGAAGTGTAATATAGAATTTTTTGAGGTCAAGTAAGGTTACAGTCTATCTCGTCTACTGTATGATGAGCACCATGAGTAAATTTCTTGTAGTTCATATACTTTTATGGATAATGCATCCCAGAATTTTTCACATAAGTAATGTACCTGTTATCCGGTGCGAAGTATACCATCCCTTAATCAGGTAGTACGTTCACATTATCAGGTGTACATCTGTTATCTGGTGAAATAGAGTCGTTCCATAAATCAGGCGGTATATCAACTTTATTATCTATACTGTAATTTACGCTGAAAATCCGGACAATTAGTTTCAACAATGTTGTAATAGTACGGGTAATGTAAACGGTGCTCGTCCAATGTATGTTGAATATAACTCTTCCTGACGAATACAACTCATTATTTATCCTACAGGTCCATTCGAATAAGATTCCGTATAATATGCATTTCGTATAAGTTTCACGCATAACAATATACATGTTAATTCTATGTATAAACTAAGTATAAACATTTATTAATAATCTACGAATCAATAGGTATTCTCAACATTATATTCATTTTAAACGTTTTAAAAAAATAATGAGATAAAAAGAAAAAAACACAAAACCCCAACCCTCCCACCCCCCCTTCACAGCTCGTCGAGGTTCACACAAGGTCACAGCGATCTTCATTGAAGATTCGAATATTACTCACAACTAACAATCGCACTTACATATTTGAAAAAATATTAATTTTTGCCGTACACCCACAGCACCACTCGGAGCTACTGACTTCGTCGAGCACGGTCAACCCAGCCACACCTGTATTTATTCGTTGCAGTCCGACGACTTGCAAAATTCAACGTAGAGGGTAAATTTTACGACTCGGTATTGCGCCAGGAATACCGTCCCCTGGACAGTTGTCCTCTCCTGGAGGTGAGGCCCAGCGTAACCGATCGTTAATTTAACCCCTTCAATCAACGAAACGCAGCAAGGTAATTACAAGGCGGTTTTTCGTTTTTTTAATCTTTTATTTTACTTTCTTTTACGCAACTAACGCACAGCCCGAGTACCCGCGCGTGATACATGCAAGTCGCAACCCACGACCCAGCAACGGGCATCTCGTCAGAACCAGCTAGTACCAGCGACACCGTCCGCTGGACAGTTGTCCCCTCCTGGAGGTGTAGCCCAGCATTACTGGCCGCGATTTTTTTAACAGTACCCATTGCGCGGCCGCGTCCGCGACCTATCAGTAACTCAATCGCGAGTCTGAGACTCAGATCATTCCATAGTCATAACTCTGATGAAGTAGGCCGCTCGGAATGTAAAACATATTGATTTTCTTGTGTAAAATTGTTATCATAGATTATACGTTACAAATAAGTGATTATGTTAACTAGTACTATGGTGACAAATAAATTTCTTCAACGTTTGCTAGTTATTTTATTATTTTTTTCTATACTTATTATGTTGCATTTTTTGTACTAAAAATAATAACAGTAAATTTTAAAATATTTAAATTCGGAAAAGATCTGTTAACGATTTTTAAAAAGTAATTAACCAAATACGTAATGGCTGAAAGTTTGCGAAACCGTATCCGCAATTATTTATCGTTACGCGTATGTATAGTATTTTTTCTTTTGTTTCTCGTGGGTACGACCGAGCCTATCTTACGTAGAGTTTAATTCTACACGTCTTTTAGAATCGCTATATTCTTTACACCACAATTAAGAACAAATTTCCCACGTTTCATGTTATTTGTCGTCCATGAAATATGCCCTCTTTCGTTCTTTGATTCTCTTAGTAAGATAATGTTAACTTTTTTTACAGATAGTATAAGTGACGATAATAAAGCAGATGAATCTGAGATATTATGAGTTAAACAATCTCAATCTTCAAATAATAAAGATAACGATGTTAGAGACAATAGAGACGAAAATCGAATATTCAGATCTGGAAAATTGATAAGTAAGTTTAATTATAAATTCCCCAAAATTATTTTAATTGTTACTGCCATTATAGTTATTACAAAGATATATACAAAGTATGTTTTTAAAATTATAAGATTAAAGTTAAAACCTTACTTGTATCATGAGTTCCAAAAAATATTTATTTAATGCTAATATATTAAAAACTAATTTTTTAAACTTAATGTCGCTTATTTTATGAGTATGTTCCAATTTAAAAATTTATTCAAACAAACTAATTTTCTAAAACTATTTTTCAAGATTTTTGAACTTATTCTTTAACAAAAAAACGTACGATAAAAATAAATCGAAGACAATTTTTACTTAGAATCTTACAGAATAAAATAAACTTTCGTGAGTTACATAATAAATAAATTAAAACGCATATTAAACAATTATTTACAAGGGAGAGATATATTCCTTATTCATTCCTAAAATTCGAAAAACAATAACACAATAAAAATGTTGTAAAGTTTTAAATATTATAAAGTTTGGAATATTATTATAGTTATTTAGTAATCACTAATTATTCTCATAATAGTTGAAACATATAATGATGGCTAGTACATTTTCGAAAAAAATAAAAATTGTTAACCACATGGAGAATCATAATATTGATAAAAAATTAAGAATTGAAGAAAAAAGGAACAAAAATGGTTTGAATACTTATAAAGAATCTGAATTGTTATATTAAGGTAAAGTGAAATCATGATTTTAAAATATTATTATTATATTTATTTTTGTACATCAAGAAAATTAAAGTTTATAAGATGGCTCTAAGTTTCATAAAACAATTCCACGAAGCACTAATAATTAATGAAACTGAATTTATTTAAAAATCGACAGCACTGAACAAGTGACCGGAACACATTTAGACAGGCTCCTGTAGTTGAGGACATTCATTCATTTTTGGACCTAAATACATAAGTTTTTTTGGAAGGAAAAAAAATCTGAATAATTCACCATCTTTGCAATCAGCTCACAAAGGTAAGAGAATAATTGCTTTTAAAATTAAGAAAAGTTCTAAAAATTAAGGAACTACCCATACACGGCACTAACAGTTAACCTCACTTTCAGCTAACCCACGGATATAGCCAGATGACCGGTACCGTGGAGAAAATTTTTATATCAACCGTACATCCAGAAAATTAAAGTTTATAAGATGGCTCAAAGTTCCATAAAACAATTCCACGAAGCACTAATAATTAATGATACTGAATTAGTTAAAAAATCTATATCAAAAATAGAGTGCAACCAAATAAATGAAGTTGTCACGATTTATCACGGTTTGGATTATCCAATAGTCTTACCATTTTATACACCTTTACATGTAGCAACTGAAAATAAAAATTTAGCATTAGTTAAATTATTAATACAGCATGGTGCCCACGTAAACCAACAGTGTGTTATGGGTACTCCGCTGACTTTAGCAGCATTGCAAGATTCTGCAAAAATATTTGATTATCTATTAACAGTAAACGCAGATATAAATGTAACAAATGAATTTAATTGCAACGCCTATGAAACACTGTTAATAGCAGCAACAGGTAGAGAATTTTTATCAAAAATACAAGTAGATAAATTAAACTTTTGGATTATGAAACTATACAAAGCAGGGTGTAACATTAATAACCAAAATTGTGATGGAGATACACCTCTCCATCTTGCGCCACCTTCCACGTATAGAACAATGTTTAGATGTGGTGCTGACATAAATAAAAAAAATAATGCTGGACATATCCCCTTCCAAAACATCTTAGATAATGTAAATAATCCAGTTTATCTAGAATACTATATAGCTATACACTCTGAAGTAGAAAAATTAAAGCTACTGAAATACTACGTAAGCAAGGAAATTGAAGATTTAAACATTGTTATAAAGCAGAAGATTAAAGAAAATAAAAACTATTCAAATCTTGACTATTACACATTGGACAGTGAAATTAATATTTTAAAACAAAAAAAAATAACAAAAAACAGAAGTTTGTATTCAGTTTTATTTCTAAACACAAATGAACTTAGTTTCATATGCCATAATAAAGAATGCAGGAATATCATGAAAACTGTAGAAGAAAAATATATTTATTTTGGAAAATTATTGAATGATTTGTTCCAAAAAGCAGAAGAAAGAAGGAGACTTCGATTTCCACTCGAAGAATTTTTGAAATTGTACTTACCATTTCTTCCAATTAATGTTATAGAAAGAATTGTATCTTTTATCGATAGTTGTCATTTGAAGAAATTTACATTTACATTACATTATTAATGATTACAATATTTGAAAGCACAACGTAAATAGTATGTTTTGTATGAAAACGTAATAAAGTTTTTTTTTAAATAGGGCTTTTAGTTTTTTGCTGTGTTGTTTTTACATCTAATACATAAATGCTAATTTATAATACGACTTGCTCGATATTAAAATTGCCATCAAACCAACGCAATTTTAGTTCGTAAGTAATAGGAGTGTTTTGTCCTCTTAATTGTATCTCTAACGAGGAAGGTTATAAATTTATAAAATTACAAAGTGGCGAAATATCAAAATTATGTGGATTCTCTTACAAAAAAATTTTCTTTCTTAATAACGAAATTTTTTACATCAACTATATACCTATAGTAATGCATATAGTCAAAATTATAATGCTTACGACGAATTTATTGTACTCTCGATATTAAAATTGCTATACATCAAACTAAACAACGCAATTTTAGACCCTTCGTAAGTAATAGGAGTGCCACATTTTGTCCTCTTAATTGTATCTCTATTTCGGCACGAGGAAGGTTTGAGGTATTGTTATAAATATGTATATTTTGAGAAGTTCGTACACATGGTTCAATGATAACTACCAAAAAGTCTCTACAATGTACCTACCCCGGAAATTGTTATACAAAATGTATGTTCAAAAATGCATTTTTTTTTGGTTTATTCTCTGGGAAAGTTGAGAACAGAATTAAATTTCCTAAAGGTAATGCGTTCTCGGATGCAAAATTCTCTTCTTTAAACTTTTAATTGCAATAGAACTTTTTTTAATCGAACTCACACTCAAACATATTTATAGTTCATACAACTGTCCGACCTCGCTATCTCAAAATGGCGGCTCAGAATTTTGGTATGGGACCTTGGAATCGATAGCTTAGTCCTACTGAATTTAACAACAGCAACAAATTCAATAAGTCATTTTAAATTATGTGCTAAGTGCATCGTAAATGCATATTGCATTGGACAATGTCAATCGCCATACTACTTGAATTTGAAATTGCACAAGAAATATGCTCTATGACAGCTCATAAAACGACTATGCGAGTTTACTATTGGCACTTCCGGACACCCTTGTTACTGCTATTGATTTAAAGCTTTAACGCTATGCATGGGAAATACCAATTTTTTATCTCTTATGGCTATATACAAAGCCTGCATTGCATTACAGAACTACTTATATAATGATAGTAAAGCAATGCATGCATCTAAGAGACATATTGTACCCATGTAGCATAGCGTTAAAGCTCTAAGTTTATTGCAATAGCATAACGA
Source organism: Philotrypesis tridentata (assembly GCA_018906965.1). Classification (NCBI taxonomy): domain Eukaryota; kingdom Metazoa; phylum Arthropoda; class Insecta; order Hymenoptera; family Pteromalidae; genus Philotrypesis; species Philotrypesis tridentata. Next base: position 85,368 of record JACCIB010000298.1, on the reverse strand, counting down.
GATAATCAAATTACAACTAAGGTGTCCGAATTCTGTTTACCACTGCACCCTTACTGAACTCACATCAGTCGTTTTAGACGCTAGAGCTATTCGATAAAATGTCATCTTTTAGAGCATTATTTCAACAACCACTGTGCTAAATTTCAACAAAAAATATCAAGTAGTTTCGGCGCAATCGGCGATTGAAAAATTTTTTTTATCTCGGCTCCTATTGGTCCAATCTTAAAAGTAAATATATGAAAATTCATGATTTTTTATGCACTTTACGATTCACTTTAGCACATTTCTGTAACTTTAAAATTGACCGAGATAACAATATTGAAAAAGACATTTGTTGCTAAAAATGTTGTTAAATATTAATTTGAAAAAAAGTTATTTTAAGTATTTGTTAAGTAGGACATAAGCTATCGATTCCAAGTGGTCCCATCAATTTATTGCAATTAGAGCAAAATTGAAATGAATTGGAAAATACTGATTAATAATTTTACAATAAGCCGCCATTTTGAGATAGCGAGGTCGGACTGAAATTTTTATGTTGTATGAACTATAGAGATATGTTTGAGTGTAAGTTCGATTAAAAAAAGTATTTTTTATATAAACTATTGCAATATAAAAGTTTACAAAAACTTTTTTTGTTTTAAACAATTTAGCGATGAAAAAAGTCAATTTTGCATCCGAGAACACATGTACCTTATAGGAAATTTAATTCTGAACAAAAAACATTCTCAACTTTTTCACGTAAAGTTAATAATAAAAGAGCTAGAGACGATAAACCAAAAAAAAATGCATTTTTGGCCATAATTTTGCAATAATAACAATGTTCCGGGGTAGGTACATTGTAGAGACTTTTTGGTAGTTATCAGTACCTGAACCATTACCAGTTCCAACAATAAAATTGCTAGTGGCACGAACTTCCAATAACTATCCTATACAGTTCCATGGGGCCCCGACTACTAGTACAGTTATCAGTGTAATTTTGTGCATCCTTCAGTGCGACGAAATCTATATTTTTGTGACTGCAAATCTGTTATAACTCATAGAATATTGCCGTAAATCTGGAGCTAAATCTACGAGAAACAAAGATTACGATTTTCTGCACTAAACCAATAGATTTAGAAGCTACAAGTATATTCGTGTATACCGTGTAACTGTCTCCTAATGAATAAGTTAAAAATCGCCTAACAGCAGCTCTATCTAGTATTTTGTTGCTTACAAACCGAGCCATAGATCAAGTCGTTCTACTAAATTTCTGAAGTTAAATATATGTGGAACTTAGTTTATCACTTTCTGCAACGAAGTGATAGATTTATAAGTCAAAATTATGTTAATATAAGTTTTGCCATTCGTGTATACGGTGTTACTGTTTTAGTTTCACTAAAAACAGTGGTAACTACTATCCCAAACGACATTTTGAAGAATTTTGATAATCATCCTATCAACATAGCATATCCTGGTTTTTTAATCGATTCATCCAGTGTTCGACATCATGCAGAAGACACTTTTAAGACCACAGATTATCTAGCCCATGCCCAAAATTAATCATTAAATCAATAACTGTAGCAATAACAACAATTACGACAGTTTTGAATATTTTGAGACTATCCAATCCGTAACGTTATTTCTGTCATGTATTTTAAGCCATACAGTGTTCGAACTTATAAAGAAATTATTTATAATCCTAAATTTATCCAGCAATGACGAAAATTGCTTAAGGAATCATTAAAATAAGCGGTAACTCCCATCCCGACTGTTTTTCACATGCTGACGAATTCTTATAACCATCCTATCAACAAAGCCAATCCTATATTCAAAATCAATTCATCCAGTGTTCGATATCATGCATAACCGACTTTTATGACTGAAAGCTTATTTAGCCTATTCCCAAAATCAATTTTAATACCCATAACTGTAGCAATAACTTCAATTACGATAACTTCAATTACGTATGCGGTTCTCATCCAGTCTATGATATACTTACTATTACCTCACCAATACAGCACATGTACTTAACAGAAGTAACCATATTTTTCGTAAGATTATCTCTAAGATAGGATTTTCTTGAGTTCCATTAATGTTATTTCATACCTCGTCCACTGTATGCTTGATGCATCGAAAAAATTTTCACTTGATTGATGTACCTATTGTCCGGTGCTTATTAATCCTTCTATAAAGCAAGTGGTACGTTCATTTTATCAGATGTGTATCTCTCATCTGGTACTAAGCGGTCGTTGCATTTATCAGGTGGTACGTCAAGTCGACAGACAGATTGTGGCATACCGTCAAATTCCGAAAAATTTCTTCCTAAATTATTGGAATTTAATCGGTAATGTATACGGTTCTCGTCCAGTACAGCACATTTATTTAGCAGAAGAACCATATTTTTCATAAGATTATCTCTAAGATAGAATTTTCTTAAGTTCCATGAATGTTCTTTCATACCTCGTCCACTGTATGCTGGGTAAGCAAGGAAAATTTCTGGTAGTTTTTGTACAGCTATACATGTTGCATCTAAAAATTTTTCACTTGATTGATGTACCTATTGTCCGGTTTTTAACAATCCATCCATGCTTAACATCATAAACAAGTAGTCGTTTCATAAATCAGGCGGTCCCTCAACATAATCAGTTGTGCTGTCACTTACGGTCAATATCGAAAACGTTTTTGACAATCTTGTAATTGCATCAGTAATGTAAGCCGTGCTCGTCCAGTATTTGATGTACTTACCATTATGTCACTAATACAACACATTACTTGTCGAACATATGAAGTCTTTTTACTATTCCTATCTTATCTGTAAAATAGGGTTTTCTTTAGGTCGATTAATGTTATGGTACACCTCATCCACTGTACGCTGCGGGTATCATCAGTGAATTGCTTCATCAAAAGTGCTCTGCTTCATGCATCTAAAATATTTTTGTTAATGTAACTATTATCCGGTGCCGAAGAATCCTTCCACAAATGAAGCGGTACGTTCAATTTACCAGGTGTACATCTATTATCTGGTTCCGAGAAGTCGTTGCATAATCAGAAGGTCCGTCAACTTGTAACTGTGTGGGTAATGTAAGTGGTGCTCGTCCAATGTGTGATGTACGTGCAATTACCTCGCCAATATAACACATTACCTTCCTTAAAGACAAAGTAACCATATTATTCGTACAATTGTATTTAAAATGGGATATTTTTTTAATCGATTAATGTTATTGTACACTCCATCCACTGTATGCTGCGTATCATCATCGAATTTCATTTAGTCTGTAAAGTGCTATGCCTCTTGCAGCTAAAATTTTTTCGCAAAAGAAATGTAACTATTATTCTATTCCTAACAATCCTTCCATAAATGAAGTGGTACTTTCACTTTATCAGATGTTGATGCGTTTTCTGGTGTCAAGCAATCGTTGCATAAATCACGCGGTCCGTCAACTTTACCAGTTGTACTGTAACCTACGATCAATTCCGAAAATGTTTTCTACAATCTTCTAATTGCATCGGTAATGTAAGCGGTGCTCGTCCAGTATATTATATAGTAAAAATTGCTATTTAAATAGGAAAAATTACTATTTAAAAAGGAAAAATTACTATTTAAATGGTAAAATTCCTGATAAGTCAAGTATATCACGCGGTTACTATTTTATATAGAAATTTTTCGTAGATGTGAATTAATTTTTAATACCATAGATTTCTCAGTGTACGCATGGCGCATGGTTCGCGGCACGCCACTTTAGGGCAGTCCACGTGTTCCGATTAAAGGACTGAACGAGTATTAACTGGTTTTAATGAGAAATTTTTTCTGAAAATAAATATTCTCATCATTAAAATAGTATATTCAGTTTTTTTTTCTAAACTAACTTTTTTCTTTTTTTTTCTTTTTTTCTAAACAACTAAATCGCATTACACTCTTTCATTCCTTCAATTGGTTCACGAGGACTAACCCAATTGGTCTATCCCTCGAATGAACAACTAGACGTTACCTCGAGTTCTCAAGTTCGCCACCAGATGCCATATCAGTATTGTTCAGTTGCCAATATGGTCGAATGCTGGAACGGGTTTAGCGCTACGCGATAGGCGTTCACGGTGTTGGAGAATTCTCCTCCCTTTTCCTCGCTGCCCCCCCCCCCCCCCACGATCCTAGCAGAGAATCTTGTGGCTAGAGCGATAAGGACTCGATAGTGGAAGGAGTAGAGCGAGCGAACGCACTTGAATTTTCGATCCAGTCTACTAACGAAGCTTGGATACACTGGACGAGCCTCGTGAGCCCCTTTGTGCCACACTCTCTATCATCATCTTCTTCGAGGTGGTAATTTGTTAGCAGCGTGCAGTAGTTTAGGTTATCAAGCATCTCGTCGTAGTTGAATCTAAGAGTGAGAATCGGTGGCTAATTGTCGAGTGCCAGAAACAAGACGTCTCATCCTCGGAAGCATCCACCGGGGCATCAGCCAGGGTAAGCATTAGGCACGAGAACTGTTTCTAGCTTAGGTCGATAAGTGTTTGAGCGTCGGGAGCTCATCCGAGAATGACCGCGAGCTTAGCACAAATTATGACAGTCGATCGAATCACTGTGCAAGGACAAAGGATCCGAGACCTATCAAGTACAGTTCATCGGAACATTTTGTTTATATGAGACGGCGAGATTCTCATGCATTGGCACAATTGTTTAATCGTAGGAATCGTCCAAACTCAAGCTGGTTGTTGCTCTATACCATTGAATTGCCGAGATTCAATGTATGAAATTTATAAAGGCACGTTGGAATCATTGAGATTGGAACAGTAATTCGTGGAATTGAGTGTGTTTGGCGCCATAACTCTAGTCGTTCCTTTGTGGCAAAATAAGTCATGTGATACGGGTTGGGTTGGGTTGGGTTATCGAAGAGAACATCGGAGAGCCACGGTGGCTTGGCGGCAGGACTGTGGACTAGAAACTCGAAGGTTTCGGGTTCGAATCCCGCTGCCGTCGAAAAAAGCCGGCACCAAAAAGTATGTAATTTATTAAAATACTAAAATACTAAAATTATAAAAAGTGTCACAAACTTTTCATTTCAGAAGTAAATTTTAACTATTAAGAATCTCCTCAAAGTCTGCATCAAATTCTTCATCACTCAAATTTTCCGCAATTTCCCCTGTTTTGAAGGTTTTTGATTGTGCCGCGGTACGATATAACAATGCAGAGTTTGAGGAAAGCCTGTGACCACGTATTCACTTGCATATCGGCAACAACTTCCTTCTGTCTTCTCCTTTCCAAATACAAGCATCATGTCTGTTAACGGCTACTATTGCCCATTTCCTATTCTTTTCAATCATCCTCAAGACTCCTTTGTCAATCCTCAACACAATCCCGAAGAGTCGGCTGTAGCTCAGTCTCTCCTTCAATACAGCCACAAACCTCTTCTCCTTCTCAATATTGATTGCAATCTTCTTAACTCGGATAATCTTTTTTCAGCCAATCATCTCATCGACAACTCCACTGATGTTGGGGGTACACATATATGAGCTTTTCGTAAAGCTTCAGAGGAAAGGCAACTACTGTGAATTTCTCCCCTTTTGGTAAGAATTTCTCGTATCCTTATTCGTTTTCGGTAAATTTCAAAATCTTAAAAAGACTGTGAAACATCTTCGAATATCTTTTTTTTATTGTTAAGCTTGTCATAACCCCTTACGTTTTTGTTTTCAGAAGACTATCTTTAACTTATTTATCGTAATAAGATGGAGGTAGCCTTGGTGAAATTAAAAGATGGAAGATATCACTCTATTATGAACAAATACCTAAAAGGAGTTACTAAGGATAGAGTAGGATTTTTTAAAATTAAAGGTAGCAGTAAGAAGATAGAATGTAGTGTCGTTAGTTATAACAGTAAGCTGTATATTAATATATTATTATTATTATTCTTGTTGTTGTAAAAATTTATACATTATTTTTAATTTTATATATTATTACATTTTATAGATGATAAGAATTCGTTAACAGAAATCGCTAAAAATTTGAATTCTAATTCTCCAAGAGTAACAATTGCTCTTGACGAATCTTTAAATAGTAATATTCTGTATACTTCGTCATCCAGTTTAAATACTTCTACAGATTTAAAAGAGAGTGATTCAAAACATACAAGTATAAGTCAGAATATTTCTAAAGATTTGGAAAAGAGCCATTTAAGTAAACATTTAAATAATTCCAAAGATATTGAAGATAGCCAGTCAATACATTCAAATGAATATTTAAATAATTCTAAAAATTTCGATGAGAATGAGTCGAATAATCCAAGCGCATGTTTGAATAATCCTAAAGGTTTCAAACAGAACGAGTCAAAACATCCAAGTGCGTCTTTATATCATTCCAAAGATGTACAGGAGCCCGAGTTCAAACATCCAAGTGTATCAAAGGTTTCGCATGCACTTAACACATCTTCTACATCAGGTAATAATTCTTTTAAATAAGGAATTTGAATTTAACTTATATTTTCGATGTTTTTATGTTTATATTAAAGAACTGTTTTCTTGCTTTCATGAATGTTTGATATTAAAAATTATTATTCAGTTTACGGTATTTACTTTAATATATATTATAATGTATATACTTTAATACTGATTGAAATACATTTACAAAATCTTGTGTAAAAATGTGTGCATTACGTGTATTAGTTTAGTGAAAGGCATTTATTATAAGAAAATATCAAAAAATTCTTGAATGTAAAACTAGTTCTGAATGCTTATAATAATGTTTAATGCAAGTAAATGCAAAAGTAAAAGTATAAATTAATAAGTCAGTTGTCGTGTACATTTGAGTGATATTAAAAAATAATAAATTATTATTCCCCGCGTGGATCTATGTGGATCATCTACATAGGTTTACATGTTTTCCATAACGATACATGTAGATTGGTTGTAAATGTCTACATAGTTATCTTTTCACGTGGAGTAATTTTTTCTATAGACGAAAATCTATTCTTCAAGGGAGTATATTTTTCTCGGGCACAGGAAAAATTATTGATCATATAATGGCCGAGTGAGACGATTACTTTCTACCAGCTTAAGTTCTATCTCGCACTGTATAACAAAAATGTTTCACTCACTTTACCTTTATGAAAGGGAATAATTATTCTCTCTAAGTTGTAAGTTTCTCCTCAAAAGGAAAAGGGGCTTTTGATACAAAAACAAAATGTGCAACAAGAAAAGAAGAGGCATTTCATTCTTAACTGATCTTATATTACTTGAGTTACTTGTAAGTGCATAAATTGCCATTGTAACACTCGTTTCCCAATATTACCCTCACTAAGAAAAGCCCATTTTCTCTCATAGTTGCTATTTTTATCGCATCCCTTACAAAAATAATGTGCAGATATTAATGCAGAGATCTCTGCAGAATTCTCTGCAGGGCTCTACAGAGCAATCTGTAGGGTTCTCTGTAGGAGGTCCAAATTCTCTGCAGAAGCAATTACAATGCAGATTGCTCTGCAGAGCTATGCAGAGAGTTTTGCAGAAATCTCTGCATAAATATCTGTACATTATTTTGATAAGGGATAGTTGAATGTGGAAGGAATTTTTACTATTCTTTTTAAAATAAAATATAACTTAAGCTCCTGCAAAGAATTGCTTTCTTTCTGCTTTGTATAATGGGTATAATTAGTCATTTTCTTGTAGTTCATAACAAGAACTGAACAAAAATTAATTTACTGCTGCCGAGATTAGTAGATCGAAAATAGTAATAATAAAAATGTTAGATATAAAAATATTTTCAAGAACATTGAAAAAAAGGCGGAAATGAAAGCCTTGGGCGTTGACTGTATATGATGTATGTAATATGAGCTAAGATGTTTTTGATGTTATTATGGTATTTCTAGTGATGGCTGTGTCATACTGTTCTTTTATAAACTATTTTTGTAAAATATTGAATATAATTCTACGTGAATAACTTCCTGGATACCCACATTAAATGTATATAGATCCATATTAAAACCTCGTAAATGTTTCTTATTTTTAACTATTGCTAGCTGAACATGATTAGCATCAGTGTTTATCTTCGTCGACATATTAACCACTCTGTGGTAGATGAGAAGCTGGTCAACTAATCTCGACAGTAGTAGAGACAAAGCTTCAGGTACCTTTTTCCAGGTATCCCGTCCATGATGAATTGGATGAGACTCTCAGACCGCCCGCATGAGTTGTCTAGTCGTTTTATGCGTAGCACGTACATAATTATCGGCTCATTCTTCTCTAGTCAGAGTTTCCAAAATCTGCCACTCGTTGACTTGTCGCTTAAAGGCGCCGATTAACTTTCTCCGAAGATTGCTCTATGTGCGTACGTTTTGAAGGAATTGGCTCCAATCCTTCGCTACATCCGTCAATGTTTGCTTAACTGCAACTAGGATTTGCAAATCATTCCATCCATAAAATATCGCCTGCTCTTCGATAAATTCTACCATCGCTCGAAAGGGAATGCCTTATCGATTTCAGAAAATTTCGCTAGGGTAACGACGTATCTCCATTATTTGATCTTTTCCGCTATTTTCTTGCACAACCTTAATATAAAATCTCATGTGAGATTTCAGATGATTTCAGGTGACCTCTCACCTGGGATCTCGCTATAATTATCTAAGTCCGAGATTTGTAAAATTTTTAAGTTCGGATTTTTCAAAAATGGTCTCCAATTGATTAAGAATGGTCTCAAATAGATAATGAACGAAAAATTAGTAAAAATCGGTTGGATGAGATTTTGGCGAGCGATACCCCAGGTGCGATATCCTAGGTAAGTTGTCACTTGAGATATGATCAGAAATTTCACTTCAGATCTTTTAATAGGAAAGAAATTCAGCTCGCACTTCGCACGCAATTCGAATTAACTTTTGAGCTCAATGTATCAATCGTGAACTATGTACCCTCGCATTGAATTATATTTATTTATCACCCCATTAGAATTGCGCATTAAATGATTCACAACAGAGACCGTCACTTTTTTTAAAGAGGATCAGCAATCACCGCGTCTCGTTCTTTCTACAATTGCTCTTTGGTCGTGTGTACTGGCTTCAAACGCGTTAACCACGCTCTCTGTACTTAGTCGAGTTACGGCATACTTCACCAATCTTGATGACTGCTATCTCACTGACTCACTCAACTTATTGCACGTCTTGCTCGTGCCGCTGCTTCTTTCGTTGCTCGGCATCGCTAATACTTCGGCTGCCGGTGAAGTCGACCTCTTGTATGCGTCCTTCCTCCGTATGTTGTCCGTCCTCGTGACTCGGACAGCTAATGGCACCTTCTCGATCCTCATCCTCGGCGGCTGAGTGAAGGCACCTCGCCTCTGCATGCTTAGTATCGTTCCGCTGTCTGTCTTTCGTCCTCATGACTCGTGACGATTATACATCAGGTCGTCTTATTTCGATTTCTCTCCATCCTCATTTTTTAACAATATTAAACTTTACCTTGTCGGTTACCGCACGACGCTACCTGGGTTTTCCCCGGTGTATAGTTTTTTACTTTTGACAAATATAATAGCTCGCAAGGGATCAAAGAAGCTTATACTTTTTTCGTTTGCACGACAATTCTGACTTTTTATTCTAACATGTAAAATATAATCGTTTTAATTTAAATTTAAATTTTTACAGACAAAACTTTCAACCATTTTGTAGTATATGAGGATGATCTTTTAGCAGATGATGATACAGGTAATAAATTACAAATCTGTTTGTTGATACTCTATCGCTCAATGTTAAGTTCTATAAGTGCATATAAAAATTATACGAATTAACTTTAAATAATTTCTAATTGGTTTTATATCGTTGCGCGTGTGTACTGCATTTTTCTTTGTTCCTCATGAGTACAACCGAGACTGCCGTATATAGAGGTTATTTATAAACATCTACTATATTCAGCTTTTGTCTGATATAATAATTAAGTTAGAGCTATACGAATTGTTCTAACTTTTTTTATTTATAGTAATATTTATTAAAATTTTGCATCCATATTTAGTGCAAAAAAGAGGAAAATTTATAGATTTTGAATCATTTTACCGTTTAGTAATTGATATATTACAAGTGAATTGTTAAAAATTAGGCTTCCCGATTATCTAAAAAACATTGTAATAATTTTTCTTGCACTGAAAGTTTTACCAATGTTTCCAATTTATTTGGAAAAATGGTTCAAAATTTATAAATATTTTTTGTTTTACCAAATGTGAGTGCAAAATGTGAGTGCAAAATATTAATAAATATTACTATTAAAAACAAAAGTAGAAAAATTTTAATTTGCTTCCTCAAAAATACGTCTCCCGTTCTCAGAGTCACTTAGTGAAATAATATAAAATTTGTTATAGGTAACATAGCTTACAATAGTGAAGCAATAATAAATAATAAAAATGAAGCAGGTAAACATCATCTATTATCAATTGAACAACCTGAATCTCCACGTGATGAAATTGATACACTATCTAAAACTAAATTTTCATCATCCCATCGTCACAACCCTGATGAAGTAGGCCACTCGGAAGGTAAAACATATTGATTTTCTTGTATAAAATTGTTATCATAGATTAAACGTTACAACTAAGTGATTATGTTAACTAGTACTATGGTTACAAATAAATTTCTTTAACGTTTGCTAGTTATTTTATTACTTTTTTCTATACTTATTATGTTGCATTTTTCGTACTAAAAATAATAACAGTAAATTTTAAAATATTTAAATTCGATAAAGATCTGTTAACGATTTTCAAAAAGTAACTAACCAAATATGTAATGGTTGAAAGTTTGCCAAACCCTATCCGCAATTATTTATTGCTACGCGTATGTATAGTATTTTTTCTTTTGTTTCTCGTGGGTACGGCCGAGACTATCCTACGTAGAGTTTAATTCTGCACGTCTTTTAGAATCGGTATATTCTTTACACAACAATTAAGAACAAATTTCCCACGTTTCATGTTATTTGCGTCCATGAAATATGCCCTCTTTCTTTCTTTGATTCTCTTAGTAAGATAATATTAACTTTTTTACAGATAATATAAGTGACAATAATAAAGCAGATGAATCTAAGATATTATCAGTTGAACAATCTCAATCTTCAAATAACAAAGATAACGATGTTAAAGACAACAGAGACGAAAATCGAATATTCAGATCTGGAAAATTGATAAGTAAGTTTAACTACCAATTCCCCAAAATTATTTTAAATGTTACTGCCATTATAGTTATTACAAAAATATCTACAAAGTATGTTTTAAAAATTATAAGATTAAAGTTAAAATCTTACTTGTATCATGAGTTGCAAACAATAATTATTCAATGCTAATTTATTAAAAACTAATTTTTTAAACTTAATGTCGCTTATTTTATGAATATGTTCCGATTTAAAAATTTATTGAAACAAACTAATTTTCTAAAACTATTTTTAAAGATTTTAGAACTAATTCTTTAACAAAAAATCGTACAATAAAAATAAATCGAAGATAATTTCTACTTAGAATCTTACAGAATAAAATAAACTTACATGAGTAAGACATTTTATACACATATGTATACATCCATCCACTAATATTAATTTAAAAAAAATGGTTTGTCCTCTCAGCCTCCAAAGATGTTTCAGTACCTATTAACCTGACTAAGCATATTGAAGTTGATATAAGAACACCTGGTGAAGTTCATGATACATCATCCCAAAATAAATTATCATTTTTTCTTCGTCACGACCCTGATGACAATTCGAAAGGTAAAATATATATATATATATATATATATTGAAAGTTTTATCATTGATTATCTATGTTACAATAAGTGATGATACCAATCAATGATGGGGTTGAAAAACTACAACTTTAAAGAATTGAGGTTTTAAACTTGCCCAGAGAATGTAGTATTTTTATCGCCTTATGCTAAAATGTAAAGAAGTAAACAAGCTTGACGTATTCTACTAAATAGCTTTCTGAAAATCCCATTCGAGGTCTTATAGTGTTTTTCTATATTATTTCTAGTTGACACTGTTAATTTTGCATATTTGTACTAAACGTTAATGTTTTTCATGTAAACAATTGTTTTTATTGAATATTGTTTTCAGCGATAAATCAATCCTTGAAGATAGCTAAATTAAATCTTGACTTGAAAAATTCAGCTGCTGCAAGTTTAAACAAACCTGGCATCCCAAAAGTAAACTTAGACAATTGTTTTGTACCAAGAGCAATCGATGGAAAGCGAGAGGGAAAAAAATATTATTGCTTTTACTGTTGCAAATTTATTACTGATCAAATAAATCGACATTTTTTAACGGTTCATAAGTCGATTGAAATGATAAATGAGGCCAGTATAAGAGGAAAAAAAGTGCTAGATGATACATTGGAATATTTATCAAACTTTGGTATTTACTTCTATAATTATTTTATTCGAGAAGAAGGCGACGAATTCATTGTTAGTCGAAAACCAAACTCAAAAAAAAGAATAAATCCTAAGGTCTTGGAATCTGGAGAATTTCATTGGCCTAAACCAATAGATGGACTTAAAATGTACACTGATAAGAAAACTGGTTTCCCGTATGTTCTTGATTGTAATCTACCTCCTATTTCTGCAAAAGATTATATCCCTTGCAAAAACTGTTTCAAAATTTTAAAATTGGCTTTGTATAAACGTCATAATTGTAAATTGAATAACGTAGAGAAGATCAAAGGAGCTAAAAACAATTTAAATGAATGTAAAAGCTTCATACCAGACATTCATTCTGAGGCATCGACCTTAGCAAGAAATAGAGTATTAAAGAGTCTGAGATCAGGACCAGAACGGGATTTAATTATCTCAGATGTTACATTAATAAACTTTTTAAATCAGTGGGTAAATTTTCATGCCGCACATATACAATCAGCTACTATGCTAAGCCATTGGGCAAGGGTTCTTGCAACATTGTTTATTACAGTTAAAAAGAATAAGAATCCTCGGTATAAAGAGTCTATATCTAAAATTGCTGAGTTTAGTCATCTTATTGATAGAAATTACTTACCCGTTATAAATGAAGCTATCGAGGAAATGTGTTGTATTGACCCTGATACAAAATTAATGGAGAAACCTAATAATCCGAAGGATATTACTAATGCTATGGCAAAATTCATGGAATTTTATATTCCTTATTTAAGCAGATTAAAATTAGATGGCAAGCATGACGAAGCTAAACGTTTTCACGAAATTTTTAAAAGTGATGCCAAAATTCTTAACAGGAAGGCTCGTGATGCTTTGGTTCAGAAAGAAAAAACATCTGAAGAAAAAAGACTACCGTCAACTGAGGAAATAAAAAGTTTTTGTATATATGTAGAAAACGAATGGAGTAAGTCTTTTAATACAATAAAAAATGGATTTGATGAAGTTGCTTGGAAATGTTTAGTAGAGACAACTGGTTTATTACTTTTATTGTATAATCGACAGCGTGTCGGCCAACTTAGCCGTTTAGAATTAGTAGCTTTAGATAAAGCTTTTAAAATTGATTCTAATTGTAACGATCATCGATACATTAGTTTGCCACAAGCGGTCAAGGAACAGTTAAAAACTTTCTACCGAGTAAAGATTACCAATAAAAAAGGAATTCGTAATGTTGGCATAATTGTAAGTCACGATATGATGGAGAGTTTGAACCTGATAAAATTGTATAGAAATGACGCTCGCATCGATCCAGAAAATATTTACGCATTGCCTTGTAGAACTTACAACGTTGATAGAGGAGGTTACATAAATCTTTGTCATATTGTTCGACGATATTCAAATCTCTCTGGAGCTGAAAACTGTGAGCTTCTAAGAGGAACAGGATTCAGAAAACAAATAGCTACAGTTATGTATGGAAAAAACCTGGATGACAGAGCACTAAAACAATTAGCTGATTTTCTTGGTCACAGCTGGGAAATCCATAAAACAATTTATAGGCAAGAAGTTGCATTGAGAGATCTGTTAAATATGCCGCAGATGTTAACTAGTGCTCAAGGTAGATCTTTCGCAATAGATAATGAACAAAACTATCCAGTCGTTAATACTAGTATGTGTACTGACTCAGATTACGTTCCATCTCAAGACTCATCACAAGGTAAAATTATCTGAAGTATTTCAAAATTATATTCATATTATATTATTATATATTTTAACAAGCTTCATTTTAAGCTTCAAAATAAATAATAGTTAATTGGCAATACCTGATTCATTACAGTATTAAAATTTTCTTTTTTCAATTTAAAATTAACACTTATGAGTTAATTTCTAAATTCTAAATTTTAAATGAAAAATTATTCTGTTTCAAGTCTCGAATTCACTTCCCACAAATTAGATATTTATTCCTTCTAATTTGAATATTTTTTAGATCTCATAATAGAGTGTTCTACAAGTTCAAAATTACGAAATGAATTCGAACCTTTTTTCTATTCAAATTAACCTCGAAGGACTTCAGTTCATCAAAAATAAATTTTTTATATTCTAAAATCGACTATTTCGAGACTTCAAACGATATTTTCTTATCTAAATCTAACCAACTTTCAGCATAAAATTAAAATTAATAAAAAAAATTAAAGGAAAAAACAATTTTGCTACGATCTCATAGTCATTTTGATTGTATTTAGGAACCTTAATTTAGATAACTTTTAGACAATTCTAAATTTTTGTTAGTTGATAATAAATTAAACTGTTTGTTTTTAAATACAAAGACGATTTTCCTGAGTGTAATACCCATTATCATCATGCATAAAATTTTTGATAACCATTATTTTCTAATGTGAAAATTATTCCTTTTTACTCTTAAAACTAGTTTCTTTAAACGGAAGATCGAAATCATACTTTTTGAAAAATGACTCTCTTTATATGCTTTACATCAACTTCTGTTAAACCGAAAATCATCTATTTTGAAATTTATAAAAACCGGTTTCAAGTGCAAAATCATCATTCTTTTATTTTTTTTTTTAAACGGTTTGACCATTTTTCTTCCATTTCCGAATTATTTATAAATTTCAATTTTCATATTAAACTCATGGAGCCAATGACTTGCATCCTAGCCATCAGAATCTCCTTTCTTTACCCGTTACCTACGCTTCTTATCCGTAAATCACATATCTTACCTATACATCAACATGCTATCTTACCCATATAGCATTCAATAATGCAGGAATATTGTACCAAGGTTGCGTTCTAAGATTCGCAAAGTTGAACAATATTGTGCTAATGTTATTCAACATTGAACTAACACGTAGGGAATATTGATGTAAACTCGGATTTCCGTTTTTGCATTGCGGGCGATAAATTCATAGTTGCACTTCCACGAATATTGCAATATTGGTACAATATTGTTACATGGTTGTATCAATGTAAAATATTGTAAAATTATGCTGTAATCTAAATTAACAATGTTGATATATTATATTGCCTCAATATTGGGACGATTACTCAAAAAATATGCTAATTGAGAATTTACATTGATACAACCATGTAACAATATTGTACCAATATTGGAATATTCATGGAAGTGCAACTATGAATTTATCGTCCGCAATACAAAAACGGAAATCCGAGTTTGCATCAATATTCTCTACGTGTTAGTTCCATGTTGAATAACATTAGCACAATATTGTTCAACTTCGCGAATCTTAGAACGCAACCTTGGTACAATATTCCTGCATTATTGAATGCTATATGGGTATGTATAGATAAAATATACACACATCTTATCTATACATAAACATGCTAAATACGAATTTTTTTTATTTTTATTCATTTATTGTTTATTTATTTAGTTTTTTTTTCTAAGGTGGTGAATACAAATAATGGATTGGTCTTGGTCAATTACAGGCTCACCAAGTATGGAATTAGATACAGACGCTCACTCCTAGCCACTAAAAATAAATCTTCTTGTATGTCCCACTGCACTATTGATCACGTTTTTTGAAACTGGGAAGCTCTTCTTGTGCATTCATTTTTAAACGTTCATTCTTTGACTTTCATTTAAGGAGATTCACTTAACAGTCACACTTTTTGAAGTCCTTTTCACTCACTTTCGCTCAGCTCTTAAGACATTCTCATTCGCTTTGAATCATCTGCACTGTTTGTTGTGCGTTTTTTAACATTATCTGATGTAATTATTGTGTCTAGTCGTGTTTCGAATTCTATTATACGTACATTCCGGTGTCTTTACTCGTTTCATACTGTAAAGATACTTTCAGAAGTACCCGTGTCCTGGCAGGATTACATTCCCTATCATGATTCTGAACAACCCTGTTCATTGTAAACTTATCAAAGCCTTCTCCTATGTCTTTATCATGTGTGTGATCACCCATTCCACCAGTTTGTAAAGCATGATCCAGAAGGTGACGTCCATGAAGAATCACTGTAACCCGGTCTCGATTCTCTTGCTTGAGCCATCAGTGTCCTTCATTTTTGTGTTATCGCTGATCCTTTAAATGTTATTTTGCGTATATGTTGATAAAATCATTTGGTATCGTTTACGATATTATTTTATTACCATCGGACTTCTAGCAATTTTTAAAATAATTAATTTAATTAATATTTAATTTTTATGATTTAGTTCATTATGCTACGAGTACATTTATTTCAATAATACAGCATTGCTTGTATATTCATATTTGTTGCGTTAATTCACATGTTTATGTACAGTTTATTTATTAATGTTTGTGTTGTATCGGCTGTCTTTTCTTGCCTGCACTAATTAATTTTTATCTATTATTTACCTTGCCCTCTAGCTCTTTCCGTCTCTCTCTCTTTCTCTCTCTCTCTCTCTCTCTCCTCTCTCTCCCTCTCTGTCTCTCTCTCTCTTTGTATATCTGTTTATATTTCATTAAGTAATTTTACTACAAAATTTTTTTCAACATAGATGTAATATAATCTAGCTTTTAAATATAATATATTCTGATTACAATATATTCCAGATTCATCGCAAAATTCTACTTTAGAGGAACACGAAAAATCATCACCATCGTCGAGTTGGTTTGCTCAACTGAAATTAAAACAAATAGAAAAAAAAAAAGAGAAAAGAGGAATAAAGCGACGTCATGATGTATCTGAAAGTGAAACTAAAGAAGTCTCCAAAAAGATAGGTAATTTAAAAAATTGTTGTTTAAGGTGTCAAAAATTCTATAATTATCAAAATTTTATATGCTTGATACTGATCTTATTTGTTCATTTACTAAAATTATAAAGCAAAAGTAAAAATGTGCATTTGGCTTGATTTATCGTTTCAAAATTAGGCAATACGTTATACAAAAAACTTTAAAAAAATTATTTATATTTATATTGTAGTTAATTTTAAAATATTTTTTACATAATAAAACTAAAATACTCCAAATATAAAAATAACAAGTTGCAGTAAAATGACTCCAACTTATTGTCCAGATAAAAATGACATTTTTTATTAGAGCGTATTGCAATTAGTTACCGAGTAATAATTAATACAATAATTTTCTTTTTAAATTGCTAATTTCAAAAGCAATCTTAAAAATTCATTAACATTTATTCTAAAAATTTTTTCATATAAATACTTAAAAAATTTAATTCATATTTTACAGTTAAAAGATCATGGACTATAGAGGAAAAGTCAGCTATTTCTAAATACATAAATAAATATGGATTACCCGAAAAAATTACTACAGAGTTTATACAGAAATTACAAAGAAAATATGACTTTCTACAAGACAGAACGATTCTTGTAATCAGAGCATACATAAGTAATAATTATCAGACTAAAAAGTCAACAAGTAATGAGAAAAAAAGAATGAGAAAGCCCAAACATGCTTTAAGTGAAGAAAGCAGCAGTGACGAAGAGTAATGGATTTTTTCAGTTCAGCTTTCTTTGTAAATTAGGAGGTGTAGATCGAAAGGCTTCGTCAGTCAAGGCAACTAGTTTCGTACGATTAAGGGTAAATTTCACGACTTGGTATTGTGCCAGGGACACCGTCCCCTGGACAGTTGTCCCCTCCTGGAGGTGAAGCCCAGCGCAACCGATCGTTGATTTAACTCCTTCAACCAACGAAACGCAGCAAGGTAAACTACAAGGCGGTTTCTCGTTTTTTTTATCTTTTATTTTACTTTTTTTTACGTAACTAACGCACAGCCCGGGTATCCGCGTGTTACATTTACAAGTTGCAACCCGCGACCCAACTCCGCGCATCTCTTCAGAACCAGCTAGTGCCGGGACTCCGTCCCCTGGACAGTTGTCCCTTCCTGGAGGTGTAGCCCAGCACTGCTGGCTGCAATCGTTGTTAACATCACCGGTTGCGCGGCCGCGTCCGCGACTTATGAGTAACTCAAACACGAGTCTGACACTCAGATCGGGCAGGCAGGTACCCAAGCAACAATCACCTTTCCGTGCTAGCTCTTTTCACATCACAGTCCTATCACATACGGGCGAGATGACGCTCGTCAGGATACCTGAGGTGCCCGGCACGTCACAAGAAGTCAACCAGATTCCAGTAACTGCACACAGCAACGATACAAATTTAGACGAGTTCGTACTGGCAAACGAAGCCACAGATCAAGAAATAGGCACAGCCGCGGTAATCAATACGATAGATAATACCAACGGTACGTCAACGCAGACAGCGTATTAGTTTATAATAACGTAAATTTAATATTAAAATATGCATATTATTTTGTATCAATTTCATTTATTTTGAAAGCAACCTGTCGCAAGTCCAAAATCTCTCCTTTTAAATTTAAGACGATCTATGTACAGAAAATTGGAAATTTTATTTCAATATCGAATCTTCTTTCATATAGATTTCAAATAAGGAAAGATAGATTTTATTTCAGTAATGTTATTAACAATATTATTGAAGTTAAAGTTTTACTTATTTATTCACACGCACAAACATTTTTTTTTATCATTCTGCATATAAAAATCTGCAATAGTAGTAGTACTAATTTCTTTTTAATTTCCATGTACAGATTACAATAATAATTTTACATTTTTTCCCTTCAGTCTTCGTCTCTCATTTACATAATAATTTACATTTTCCTTAGATTCTGTTTCTATTCTCCTTTCCCTTTCTCTCCCCTTTTCTAATCCTTGGCTATTTACCTAATTTAGCGTCTGCACTCGCCGCTTTACATTAACATATTTTTACATCTTTTCACCGCACACAATATAACATTATTTGCATTGAAACATTTTACTTAAATTCTAGCCCTGTTCTCCGTCCTCTCTTTTTTTCTATCCTTCTTGCCTACCTAAATACTCTCCATTCGTTCTATGCTTCATCCATTTTTAGCCCATTTACCAATTTCCCAGCCGCTTTTTCTTTATTTTTACCTATTGACGTTTTCATTTCTATGAGGCTAACGCATTTCCCATGTCTCCTTTTGCTTTCGCTATCTTCTCGAACTCCTTGCTGTTTTCGCACATTTCCACTTTTAAGTCTCCCACTAGCAAATTTTCCAGTTTCTACTAACCTCGTTTCTTTCTCCATCCAATCCTATTTGTTTCACCGCCTCAACCCATTCCTCTTTTATCTGCTGTCTTGCCTTGTCGCTTACCCATATGTGTCCTAACACTCTGCACAGAATGTCTTCAAAACCTCTTCCTATCATTTTCCCCACACTGACACACTTTACCCTTGCCATTGCTCTTTTACTTTCCCTTCACATCTTTTCTCACTACAATAGTTTTCTTGACCCAATTTGGTTTTTCTTTTTTTCTCTCTTCTTTGCCCCATTTTATCCTTCATTTCCTCGATTTCCCTTCCTTCCCACCTTTCCCACATATTTTCGTACCGTACATCCCTCCCGCTTTTGCAATTGTGTCCATCATGTAAAATCTCCCATTCAAATTATCGAGCTTTGTTCGCTTGACAATTTCCCGCACCAAATTTTTCGCCTTCCTGGCCTTAGCCACCATTCTCTTTATATGCGTTTCGTATTCATTCCTCGAGTTTAACTAGTATCCTAGGTACTTGTATTTCTTTACCATCTACAGCTCCACCCCCTTATAACCCATTTTTCTGCTTTACCCATCCTTCCTCCCTTTCGACAAATCATCACTTTTGGTTTTTGAGTGTTTACCTCTAACCCATTTTTCCCGCAAAACTTTTTTAATTAAAACTTTCTTCCCCCTGTTACTGTGCCTAATATGTTTTTACTTTCTCACTATACTTCTAAGTCCTCTGTGTATATATTAAATAATGTTGGGCTTAGTGGACACCCTTGTCGTACGCCTTTCTTTGTTTCGAATCTTTCTGCTATTCCTTCCTTCGAAATTATCCCATTTTCTATTCTGCTGAGAATTCTCTCTATCATCCTCACTATTCTTCCCTGTATCCCCATTTCCCCATCTTTTCACTAGTACCCCTCTATCTATTCATCCTCGACGATGTATCAGCCGTCGCCGCCTCCCCGGAGGCCAGCGCCAATTAAGCCACATCATTACCACCACCATCATCACTACAGGACGAGGTCCACCAGGAGCCAATTCAACTTGCTTATCAGCGACGAGTCTCCGTCCAGCGAAGAATACGGCACCATCTGAAGATGGTCGCGCAATTTTTTTTTGTTTCTGTCCCCGACAAAATCCACGTATCTCTCCTTATTCTCCTATGCAGATTGAATTTTTCAACAGTCGTTTGTAAAACGTCATGTAGACGCGGCAAACTGAACTGAACTGCCACGCGCTTTCATTATTTTTTTTCTCTTTTTTTTATTCGATGCGTCTCTCTGTAGCGCTTAAGTTCGTGAGCCAGGATTTAGATTTGTAGAATACCGCGCGACTGATTTGCCGAGCGAAAACCGTCCTGCTGGCCGTTCTCCTCGCATAGTTGCTTTGAAGCTGAGCTTTTTAAATTTTAAAATACGTAAGGCGTGTTTCGGTTTTCCATGCGACAAATTCGTTATTCCTACTTGTCCATCGTGCGAGATCGTGCGAGATTTATTGTGACAACTAGTGAGTTCTAAAGAATCGCTTGTAGGACAGTCTTCTTAAGGCTCATCTCTATTACACGCATACCACAACGTTTCTCCCGTTGATGACACATATCTTTCGAAATGACACTTAGAAAGCTTTTTCGAAATTCAAAATCAGCGCAATTGATGTGTATTTATGCAGGGCTTGTCGTTCGCGCAAAGCAAAATCATTGTTAAAAAGATTGTCCTTTAGAAGAAAATTCTTTGCCTTTGTAATAAGATTAATCTAGGTTTATAGAGCAAGAGGTATAACAAGAGATCGTTTCTATAAGAGATTAGCTTTTGGGAGTTTGTAGACGTTGTACCGTCGCTCCATCCAAGTGATGTGCACAAATATACATGTAAGGAGTCTGACAAGGAATTATACTCTGAGAAGTTTAACAATAATTTCATATTCTTTAGTTTTCGATATGATTTCTTTACTAACCATTCTAAATTCAATTTTGAATTCGTCATTGTTCAAATTTTTACCCGATATGTTGGTTGTAATGCAGACTTTTTTTTAGGAAAGTTATTTCCAAATAATGAGTTTGTAATTTTTCTTTTGATGAGTGAATCGCATGTTTTACGACAATTTTGAAAAAAAATTCACAGGGGATTAGAGCCGGCCCAGGTAAGATGGTTATACGAATCTATCATAAAACCGAAGCTGGCGTACGAAGCCATCGTATGAGCACACAAGTGTGACCAGATAGGACACACGAGGGAGCTAGACCGAGCCTTAGGGCTAGTGATGCGAGGAATGGCGGGCTCCATGAGGTCGGCCCTGATAGTTGCCCTGGAGCTCTTGTTGGGACTCCCAACGCTGGCCAAGGATATATAAGGGCTGGGGCCTTTAAGGCATGTGCCAAACTCTCCGGAGCTAGGTCGTGCAATAGGTGTAGGAATAAGATTTATTTTATTCAATTTCAAACGAAACGTATAAAAAATTAATGTTACAGAATAATTATAATACTGGATACTCTTGCACACAGTATAAGTCAGATGTGCCGCACACTGTATACGTAGTTTTGCATAAAGACGTACATTTCCATCATATTGAATAATAAATAAATTTGCGGTTCTTCTCCATCACCATACTCATGACTACCGCTTACTCATTTTTTCAACTCACCTCAAGACTATGGTAACTTCATGTGTACTATAAGTAATACGTTACATTGGTGAGGTAATGGTACGTACATCCTACATTGGACAAGAAACGCTTACCAATTTTATTTCAATATTATCCGAAATAATTTTAGGGATTTTGATCATAGCCTTTCAAAAACTGTAAGAAAATTACTAATCGTACCCATCTTACCGTGGACGATAAAAGATTTTCCTCAGGGAGAATAAATTATTCCATAAAACAGGTTTGGCAAAAATATGATACGGAAAATATCATAAAAAATTGATTTTATTACATAGTTCGTCTCTACTTACGTATAACAGGTTCTTATTTATTTTGCATCGATAAAATCTACTTACCTAAAAAAAAATTAGAAATCAATAGAAACAGAAATATATTAACAATTTTCTATACTCTTATAATTTTTAATTTTATTTTGAACATTACACTCTAAACCTTAAAAAAACTTAATTCAAGTAAATGTCTTTAGTTTTAAAAATCACACAAATTTTCCCAGGGTCGGTGAGGATGTAGTCCACTTATTTTATAGAATTGATATTTTTTGTTAACTGATAAATTCACCACTATTAATTTTTGTAGTACATAAATCTGATGGTAGCCCATTTAATTTTATGTTCATTTTGTTAAGTTCTTAATTAGTTTCACAATTTTTCCTTCGGCACGAGTCCAGTTTGTGATATTCTTACGATAATCTTACCAATACAGCACTTCAGGGGATCCGATAGCCACTAATGTTCCGTCACTAACGGTACGATAAAGAAGTGCTGAGATCGAATAAATATAAGGAATTACGCAAATTCAAGAGATACTTGCTCTTGGTCTCGGTATTACCTATCGGCATACACGGTTTGGAATCAAAATATTCAAGCATAGGAGAAAAAAACGAGAACGAAAATCAGTAGCCGTAACCTGACGTAACTACTTCTGCTCACTGCTACTGATTTTCGTTAGAATTTTTCTCCCCAATACCTGAACATTTTGATTCCAAACCGCGTATGCCGATAGGTAATACCGAGACGAAGGGCAAGTATCTCTTGAATTTGCGTAATTCCTTATATTTATTCGATCTCAGCACTTCTTTATCGTACCGTCAGTGACGGGATATTAGTGGATATCGGATCCCCATAATACCTAGCAGAATCAACCACATGTTTCGTAAGAATATCGCTAAGATAGGATTTTCATAAGTTCAATTAATCTTATTTCATATTTCGTTCACCGTATGCTTGTTCAGACGGGCACAATTTCTTGTAGTACTTTTGCAGCTATGCATGTCGCATATCGTAATTTTTCACTCGATTGATATACCTATTGTCCGGTGCTTAACAATACTTACATAAAGCATGTGGTACGTTCTCTTTATCAGGTGTGTATCTCTCATCTGGTGCTAAGCGGTCGATGCATTTCTCAGGCGGTACGTCAATTCTGCAGACAGATTGTGTCATACCGTCAAATCCGAGAAATTTTTTCCTAAATTATTATAATTTAATCGGTGATGTCTGCCGTTCTCGTTGAGTTTTTAATATTCTTACTATTATCTTACATATACAGCACTTAGTACCTAGCAGAAGTAACCAGATTTTTCGTAAGATTATCTATGAAACAGGATTTTCTTAATTTTCCTTAATGTTCTTTCATACCTCGTCCACTGTATGCTACGTAAGACGGCGACAATTTCTTGTAGTTTGTGTACTGCTATTCCTGGTGCATCTAAAAACTTTTCACTTGATTGATGTACCTATTTTCCGGTGCTTAATAATCCTTCTATAAAGCAAGTGGTACGTTCACATTATCAGGTGTGTATTTGATATCTGGTACCAAGTAGTCCTTGCATATATCAAGTGATACGTCAGCTTTATTAGTTCTGCTGTGAATTCAGGTTAAATTCCCGATCATTTCTTAGACACTATTTCATTTGTATCCGTTATGTGAGCGGTGCTACTCGAATTCGTAATGTGCGTATCATTGCCGGACTAATACAACGCATTAATTCTCGTCTTAATCAGAAAGGGACATAATTCATAAAATTATCTGTAAAATAATATTTTATTAAAGTCGGTCAATATTATGGCAGACCTCGTCCACTGTATGCTTTGTTTGTGAGATCGCAAACTGCAATGGATTGTGCGCCTAAAAAATTTTCACTTCAGAGGTGTACGTATTGTCCGATGCACTACAGCCCTTCCATAAATCTAATGGTACTTTTATTTTTTTAGGTGTACGTCTGTTATATGGTGCCAAGCAGTCTTTGCAAGAATAAGGCAGTACAAGAGTAGTTGGTCGGAAACAGGTGTAAGAGCAAGTCCATTCTGGCCAAGAGCAAAACGTAGTAGAGCAAGTAGGACATGAAAATCTTCGAGGCCATCTGATGCCAGTTACCGAAGGCAGTAATTGGTTCGGGCACCGGTTCCGAGGGCACCGCCACTCTCAAGTCGCCACAGCCGGCTCCTCGACTCTGGCAAAAGCTCTCGCGCGGCACCGATCGTCACCTCGCCTCCAATAGCGAAGCAGCTACAAACTTGAACAGCTCCGAGAGAAACTATCTGTCCTTCAGATATGAGAAGAACAGTCGGCTCTACTGGACGTCGAGCTCTCCAGTACGTGTCTATGGCTATATCTACCACCGCTTTCAAATACGAGACCACCATTATATTCTTCTTATTGTGCTGCTGTGCATGATGCATCTAAGAATTTTTCAGTTGAGAGATGTATCTATTGTCCGGTGCTTATCAATCCTTCTACAAAGTAAGTGGTGCGTTCACACTATCAGGTGTGTATTCGTTATCTGGTGCCAAGCAGTCGGTTCGGATAAATATCAGACGATACGTCAACTCTATAGATAGATTCTGACATACCTTCAAAGTTCGGAAAATTTCTTCTTTAATTATTGTAATTTAATCGGTGATATATGCGGTTCTCGTCCAGTATATGATATTCTTACAATTACCTTACCAATACAGCATATTATACCAAGCAGAAGTGACCATACTTTTCGTAAGATTATATGTGAGATTGGAATTTCTTAAGTTCCAGTAATGTTCTTTCAAACCTCGTCCACTGTATGCTACGTAAGACGGCGACAATTTCTTCTAGTTCTTGTACTGCCATGCATGATGCATCTAAAAATTTTTCACATTATTGATGCACCTATTGTTCAGCGCTTAACAATCCTTCTATAAAGCAAGTTTTACGTACACATTATCAGGTGTGTATTTGTTATCTGCGGTCACGTAATCGTTGCATATATCAGGTGATACGTTAGCTTTCTCAGTGCTGCTGTGACTTAAGGTTAAATTGCCGGAAACTTCTTAGAAAAATGTTTTATTTGTATCCGTTATGTAAGCGGTGCTACTCCAATACATAATGTACGTACCATTACCTCACTAAACAACACATTAATTGGCGTATAAATAAGAAAATAACATAATTCTTAAAATTATCTGTGAAATAGTATTTTCTTGTGGTCGCTCAATGTTATGGCAGACCTCTTCCACTGTATGCTTTGAATAAGGAGAGAATTTCTGGGAGATCGTAAACTGCTATGGATTGTGCACCTAAAAATTTTTTACTTCGGAGTTGTACGTATTGTCCGGTGCATAACAGTCCTTCCATAAATCTAATGATACTTTTACTTTTTTAGGTGTACGTCTGTTATATGGTTCCAAGCACTCTTTGCAAAAATTAGGCAGTACAAGAGCCACATGGCCGCGAAGGGGTTTAAGAGCAAGTCCATTCTGACCTGGCTATTTTGTTCTTTTATACTGCGTCCACTGTATGCTGGTTAGTACGGGGACAATTTCTTGTAATTTTTCTACTGCTATGCATGATATATCTAAAAAATTTTCTCTTGGGAGATGAATCTATTGTCCGTTGCTTAAGAATTCTTCTAAAATGCAAGTGGTACTTTCACTTCATCAGGTGTGTATCTCTGATCTGATGCTAAGCGGTCGTTCCATATATCAGGTGGTACGTCAACTCTACAGATAGATTGTGACATACCGTCAAAGTCCGGAAAATTTCTTCCTAAATTATTATAATTTAATCGGTGACGTCTGCGGTTCTCGTCCAATTTATGATATGCCTACTATTACCTTACCAATGCAGCACTTAATACCTAGCAGAAGTAATCACATTTTTCGTAAGATTATCGCTAAGATACGATTTTCATAAGTTCAATTAATCTTATTTCATATTTCGTTCACCATATGCTTGTTAAGACTGGCACAAGTTCTTGTAGTACTTTTGCAGCTATGCATGTCGCATATCGTAATTTTTCACTCGATTGATATACCTTTTGTCCGGTGCTTAACAATACTTACATAGAGCATATGGTACGTTCTCTTTATCAGGTGTGTATCTCTCATCTGGTGCTAAGCGGTCGATGCATTTCTCAGGCGGTACGTCAATTCTGCAGACAGATTGTGTCATACCGTCAAATCCGAGAAATTTTTTCCTAAATTATTATAATTTAATCGGTGATGTCTGCCGTTCTCGTTGAGTTATTAATATTCTTACTATTATCTTACATATACAGCACTTAGTACCTAGCAGAAGTAACCAGATTTTTCGTAAGATTATCTATGAGACAGGATTTTCTTAATTTTCCTTAATGTTCTTTCATACCTCGTCCATTGTAGGCTGGGTAAGACGGCGACAATTTCTTGTAGTTTGTGTACTGCTATTCCTGGTGCATCTAAAAACTTTTCACTTGATTGATGTACCTATTTTCCGGTGCTTAATAATCCTTCTATAAAGCAAGTGGTACGTTCACATTATCAGGTGTGTATTTGTTATCTGGTACCAAGTAGTCCTTGCATATATCAAGTGATACGTCAGCTTTATTAGTTCTGCTGTGAATTCAGGTTAAATTCCCGATCATTTCTTAGATACTATTTCATTTGTATCCGTTATGTGAGCGGTGCTACTCGAATTCGTAATGTGCGTATCATTGCCGGACTAATACAACGCATTAATTCTCGTCTTAATCAGAAAGGGACATAATTCATAAAATTATCTGTAAAATAATATTTTATTAAAGTCGGTCAATATTATGGCAGACCTCGTCCACTGTATGCTTTGTTTGCGAGATCGCAAACTGCAATGGATTGTGCGCCTAAAAAATTTTCACTTCAGAGGTGTACGTATTGTCCGATGCACTACAGCCCTTCCATAAATCTAATGGTACTTTTATTTTTTTAGGTGTACGTCTGTTATATGGTGCCAAGCAGTCTTTGCAAGAATAAGGCAGTACAAGAGTAGTTGGCCGGAAACAGGTGTAAGAGCAAGTCCATTCTGGCCAAGAGCGAAACGTAGTAGAGCAAGTAGGACATGAAAATCTTCGAGGCCATCTGATGCCAGTTACCGAAGGCAGTAATTGGTTCGGGCACCGGTTCCGAGGGCACCGCCACTCTCAAGTCGCCACAGCCGGCTCCTCGACTCTGGCAAAAGCTCTCGCGCGGCACCGATCGTCACCTCGCCTCCAATAGCGAAGCAGCTACAAACTTGAACAGCTCCGAGAGAAACTATCTGTCCTTCAGATATGAGAAGAACAGTCGGCTCTACTGGACGTCGAGCTCTCCAGTACGTGTCTATGGCTATATCTACCACCGCTTTCAAATACGAGACCACCATTATATTCTTCTTATTGTGCTACTGTGCATGATGCATCTAAGAATTTTTCAGTTGAGAGATGTATCTATTGTCCGGTGCTTATCAATCCTTCTACAAAGTAAGTGCCCTTACGAAAAAAATCTGCATGTAACCCTGCCTAACGTACTGCATGATTCTGTGTATGCAATACTGCATAGACGTCTGCAGATAAGACTATAGAAATGTCTGCATATTAATCTGCAAGGCTTGCAACATAACGTACTGTATACTAATGTGTATGAGGCAACGCATGACAATCTGAATGGAATTCGCGCAAATACTACAAAGAATACTGCATGCAATACCGTATGTTTTACTGCATGATATTCTGCATGAAATACTGAACGGAATACTGTATGGAATAATGCATGGAAAACTGCATAGAATACTGCATGGAGTACTGCATGGTATACTGCATGGAAAATTGCATGGATTACTGTAGAAATACTAGATTATATGCTACACTGCATAGGGTATGGGTTCTGTATGAGATGCTGCATGATATATTGCATGAGATACTGCATGGAATCCTGCATGTAATATTGCATGTTTTACTGCTTGGAGTACTGCATGGTATGCTGGATGGAGTACTGCATGGAATACTACATGGAGTACTGCATGAGATATTGCATGGGATACTGGATTGAATACTGCATGATATACTGCTTGCAATACTGCATGAAATACTAAATGGAAATACTGCAGAAATATTAAACTTTATGCTACACTACATATGGTATGGAAACTGTATGGGATGTTGCGTCATGTATTGCTCGAGATGCTGCCTCAGAAACTATATTTCCACAGGTGTATGTGCTCCTCTCCATAATGAATTAATAATAATATTTTTGACAAAAGTGAGAAGATAACCCTGGTGCACCTTTAGCGAAATAAATAGACAAAAGTTTATTATAGCCAAAACATTTGGCAAATGTGAATTCAACATTGAGTCCAGTATTGCATGGTATAATGTACAGTATTGGATAATCAATGGGATTCTGGATGGAATACCGCATGACTGCCTTCGCTGGATACTGTATGGTATATTATATAGGATATGGCATGGGATGCTATATGGGGGTGGGGTAGAATGTCGAGTATTACATGTCTTACTGAATGCTCTATGAGATATTCTATGGAATAGTAAATAAAATAGTGCGTCCTATAGATGCGTCTTATAGAGAATAAATAGTGCGAGGATCGATAAATCTGAAATTTTTTGGAGAACTCCAGGAAACCCTTCTTCCCTGTTTGATCGGAGCAGAATTGGCTAAAGTAAGTTAAAAGTGAATGTTACGTATAGAAAATAAGTAATATTCGCCATGATTACTAATATTAACAAATTATGTACTTCTAAACATTTAAAATTTATATATTTCAGAAAAGCCTTCCGCTCAAGCTGAGGTGAAGCATATTTAGAAGATATTCCATCGTGCCTGGTCTAATTTTATCACCCGGAAGCTGAGAACTCCTACGGCAAAGGGAAAAATATGCTGAAATCTAGTACTTCACACGCAGGATTGTTTACATGGACCAAAAAAAAACCTTTTCAAGACAAGCATAATATTTTGTCTTCGTTTAAATTAAATATTAATTTTCAAACTCTCCACAACTCTTACGAAGCCAAAATTCTGAGTGTTTGTTTTATAAGGTATTTTCATTATTTTTAAATTCTTGATAAGAATTTATGCTTATATATATCGACTTGGAATTTCATGGAATACTACATGGAGTACTGCATGAGCTACTGCATGGTATACTGCATTGAATACTGCATGATATACTGCCTGGAATACTGCAGAAATATTAAACGTTATGCTACACTATATATGGTATGGAAACTGTACGGGATGATCCGTCATGTATTGCACGAGATGCTGCCTCAGAAACTATATTTGCACAAGTATATGCATTCCTCTCCATAATGAATTAATAATAATATTTTTGACAAAAGTGAGAAGATAACCCTGGTGCACCTTTAGCGAAATAAATTGACAAAAGTTTATTATAGCCAAAACATTTGGCAAATGTGAATTCAACATTGAGTCCAGTATTGCATGGTATAATGTACAGTATTGGATAATCAATGGGATTCTGGATGGAATACCGCATGACTGCCTTCGCTGGATACTGTATGGTATATTATATAGGATATGGCATGGGATGCTATATGGGGGTGGGGTAGAATGTCGAGTATTACATGTCTTACTGAATGCTCTATGAGATATTCTATGGAATAGTAAATAAAATAGTGCGTCCTATAGATGCGTCTTATAGAGAATAAATAGTGCGAGGATCGATAAATCTGAAATTTTTTGGAGAACTCCAGGAAACCCTTCTTCCCTGTTTGATCGGAGCAGAATTGGCTAAAGTAAGTTAAAAGTGAATGTTACGTATAGAAAATAAGTAATATTCGCCATGATTACTAATATTAACAAATTATGTACTACTAAACATTTAAAATTTATATATTTCAGAAAAGCCTTCCGCTCAAGCTGAGGTGAAGCATATTTAGAAGATATTCCATCGTGCCTGGTCTAATTTTATCACCCGGAAGCTGAGAACTCCTACGGCAAAGGGAAAAATATGCTGAAATCTAGTACTTCACACGCAGGATTGTTTACATGGACCAAAAAAAAACCTTTTCAAGACAAGCATAATATTTTGTCTTCGTTTAAATTAAATATTAATTTTCAAACTCTCCACAACTCTTACGAAGCCAAAATTCTGAGTGTTTGTTTTATAAGGTATTTTCATTATTTTTAAATTCTTGATAAGAATTTATGCTTATATATATCGACTTGGAATTTCATGGAATACTACATGGAGTACTGCATGAGCTACTGCATGGTATACTGCATTGAATACTGCATGATATACTGCCTGGAATACTGCAGAAATATTAAACGTTATGCTACACTATATATGGTATGGAAACTGTACGGGATGATCCGTCATGTATTGCACGAGATGCTGCCTCAGAAACTATATTTGCACAAGTATATGCATTCCTCTCCATAATGAATTAATAATAATATTTTTGACAAAAGTGGAAGGATAACCCTGGTTCATCTTTACTGAAAGAAATAAACTACAGAGTGATTTATTTTGAAAATTTTGTAGATTGTATACAGGTCTTGCCCAAATACAATTTATATGATAATAATGGTTGATGAAATTAAAGATTATATGTATTTTAACTCGTTGTTTATTCAATTATAAATTCGTTATGAATTCGTAAACTAACATATGCATTTCGGTTACATGTAATTAAAGAAATAACTAATTGGAAATAAACTAATATACTGTAACAGTAAACTTATTTATCATTTGATAATTCTCTCCGCTTGTAAGAAATTTTATTTGATGTAATTTTGTTTATTATGGAGCTGTTGGTCCTCGTTTTTCCAAACCTCTGAAATACTAATTCTGCAAGCATACAAAAATATTTCATATTAAATTTTATATTACTCATGCGAAAGAAAAAATAAGAGAAAAACATCAAAATGTAGAGATTAAATTTCAGTGAATTTCAAAATTGATTTAAATACGTTAGGTATACGACAAATTTAGGTAGAATTCAATAAATTTACAAATGGGTAAATAGGTCAATATATACGTGGATTGCATGATTAATTGCCAAACTAACTGAATAAACGTATTAGTGCAGATGGATAGTTATGTGAATGAATGAAAGGATAAACGAGTAAATGGATAGATAGATGATATAGCTTACCTCTAATGTACTTCATCCGTACAGGATCCAATGCAGGTTTTGCTTGTTCACCTTTGGTCGCATTACAAGCCTTGCCTGTTACTGAACAAGAAACCAATTCCTTATCACTGAAAACATTTTCTAGCAGGTCGTTGATGTAAGGTTTAATTGACGATTTATTTAAATTTTGAAGAACGCTTGATTTCAAACTAAAAGTTTCCTTTTCACTTCCAGTGTTATTCGTATTTTTGTCTTCTGCATCTTCCTTTTTGCTTTTCTTTGTCTGCATCAGAAATAATAATATATGAATGCATGAATCATAATACATGTATTCAAACTTGGCAAGAAAATAGTAATATTTTACTTTTTTTGTTTTATGAGAGTCATAATCATTATCACTATTTTCCAAATCTCCGACATCGGAACAGTCCTAAATTATAAACAAAATTTTAGCATTACATAATCAACCTTTGTATAAAGAGAGTATATAGATTATATAGATAAGATTATAAATTATATACAGTAAATAGATTAAACAAATAAAATATAGATGGAAGTATAAAATAACTGTTTTCGGAGACCTAAATATTAATTTTGCAAACGTATATTTAAGGAACAAAATTTCATTGGAACGAGGTTGACCATTTGGTAGCTATTATTTGAACATTAAGAAAAGTTAATTAATCCTTTATACAGAAACTTTCTAATTTTTTTCACATATTCACATAATTTACATAGCAAAATGCCGAAAATATTAATTATATTAATACGATCGGAATAGTTCTGATTTTATGAATCACGCGTTGCAAATACTTTACATATCTCTACATTTATGTTAATGCAATGTTTAAAATTTTTTCTATAAAATTTTTCTGCAGGAAATACAATACAAAATCCTGCAGGAAAAGCACGAAGTGCATGCCTCACCTGCAGGGCATCCTATAGGATGGCCTGGAGGATTTCCTGCAGGATTTCCATATGTGCATGTGCATATGTGCTTATCTTGATTGCAAAAATTTGAGCATTTTTCGTGCACTAGATTAAAATATTATAACAAGAATAGTAAAATCAGATTAAAAGAATAAACGACATAAAGAGATACGGGAATATAAACGGGTTATGACAGGATTAACGGTATAAATTTTTAAAGCTGTAAAAATGTCATTTTTTTATCCAACCATAGTGGAATTTATTTTATTTTAAAGTGTTCTTTCAGATCTTGAATTTAAGCTATTGTACTCTTAAAAATATTGATTTTTTATCTCACTAATTTACTATGATTAGGACATGTTTGTTACTGAAGCTTTTATGCGGCGTGCATTATTCGAAGCGTTTGGGTAAAGGAAATTAAATGTTTAATATTTAATTTTACTCCTTAAAACTTGCAATAAAACGTAAGTGAAGCACTTTTTAAAATAAAATTTATTTTCATTTTTTTCAATCAATTTTATATAATTTCTTTCAAATTCGTTTTAATTATTTAATAAAAAATTACTTCAAATTGATTGAAAATAAAAAATTTTATTAAAAAAGTGCTGCACTTAAGTTTTAGTGCAACTTTCAAGGAGTAAAATGAGATCTCTGAAAGCTACTCTTGCTCAGTCAATGTAAGTAAAAATTCGGCATATGAGTAGGAATCTCAGAATTCAACAAATTTTCAAGAATTTCAGAATAAGGAGATTAATTCTTGATAGAGCAATACCTTAATCTTGCTTGAAAATGAAGGTTCGACGACATGACCCTGTTGAGGGGAGTAATTTTAATATAGCAATGAATAATTTGAACTTAATAACTGATGAAAGCTGACATGTTTTTACAAAGTTACTATCCACTTAGTAAGTTTTTTCATAATTATCTTTCCTTAATTAACCAGTTCCGATCGTATCAATATGATTAATAATTATAATATATTGGATTAAAGTAAATGTAAAATTAATGGAGACAAAGATGCATCTCTTCGAGCCAATTTTTTAAAAAAATCTTTATTTTGCCGACGTTTCGAGCAGGTACTGCTCCTCATCAGGGCTGCAAAGCCATTTTTACAAAGTTTTAAACAAATTAGATATACAATTTTAATAAAATACAATTTTTAATTTACCTTAATAAAAAAACACTGAATTCACATAATGAATCGTGTTGCTAAACGCCAGCTGTAGACTATTTTTAAAAAAACTAGAATTAGAATAAAACCAAAAATAGTATAATAATTACAATTAAAATTAAATTTCTTACAATAAACTATGACCGACTCTTTTATAACAGTGTCGGTGTCACAGGATGGAGGTGTGACACTTGTGACAGGACAATTGTATTTTATTAAAATTGTATATCTAATTTGTTTAAAACTTTGTAAAAATGGCTTTGCAGCCCTGATGAGGAGCAGTACCTGCTCGAAACGTCGGCAAAATAAAGATTTTTTTAAAAAATTGGCTCGAAGAGATGCATCTTTGTCTCCATTAATACCAACAAATTCGAGCGATAGATTCACTTTATATAATTAAATGTAAAATTATTTCGAACAATTGAAGTAATTTTGCTCAATTTCGATAGTAAAACGTTCTAGTAATGTTTGCATAATTTTATACTGCTGTCTACGATTATATATGTCTAAGATTTCTTTCAGTGTAGTTGCGTTTGAGATGGACCTCTACAGACTTTGAATTTTATACTTTTGTATATCGATTACAACCGGAAATATTAGAAGATATCCTGCAGAGAATTCAACGAGGTATCCTACATGATAGCCTACAGGTTTTCTTCCTGCGCGTATAGTCACGTTTTTGTCCTGCAAGACTGTTAGTAAGATATCCTAAAAGTATCTTATGTAGAAGAAGGTTTTAGAATTGTTACAAAATTTATATTAAAGGTGCATAGCATTATTTACAGTTTTGTTACTAGTTTGTTTTGTCTACGTTAAATGTTCCGTTTTGAAAAAATCCTGCAGGGAATCCTGCAGGGAACCCTACAGGCAATCCTTTAGAATGCCGCGTAGGCAACTTTTTGCATGCATTTCGCGTTTATTTCCTGCAGAATGTTCTGTCGGATCCCCTGCAGGAAAATGTTATAAAAAATGTTTAAATATCGTATTTAACACAAATATAGAGATACGTAACATAAGTCATATTTTGGTTGCTAGTACTGGAAGTACCATCCGGATGATAACACCAATGATATATCACGTGCTGTGTTATCTGTCATTTCATTTAATTTATTTTAGTTAATAACATCAATTTTAAAGAATTTTTGTAATTAAAATGTAAAATGACGGATAACATAGGCATGTGGCATATCATTGATGTTATCATACGGATGGTACTTTCAGTACTAGCAACCGAAACATGACTTATGTTACGTATCTCTATATTTGTGTTAAATACAATATTTAAACATTTATTATAACATTTTCCTGCTGGAAATCCAACAGAAAATCCTGCAGGAAAAAAGCGCGAAATGCATGCAGGGCGCTACCTGCAGGACTTTCTATAGGATTACCTGCAGGATTTCCTGCAGAATATCTTGCAAGGTTTCTATACAAGGGATTAATTCATCTCCAAAAAAATTGAATATTTTTTTATAAATAATTACATATAACATATGCATGTGACCTACCATTAGATATTAATCACCATATTGCTTACACTACTAAAAAATTATATATAGGTATCATATATAAGGGTATCTGTAATAATCTAGAGTGTCTTTAATGTAAGATAAGAGTATCTATATTTATCTTTAAATTTATTAAAATTTTAAAATTATTATCTATAACATTTTTCTGAACGCTATAATAATCATGTGAACAGTTTATAGGAAAAAAGGGCGAAGTATATGCTAAAAGTACATCTTGCAGGATTTCCTGTAGGATATCCTATAACATATTCTGCAAAATCTTTATGTAAAAGTACTCATACAAAAACAATTTTTAATGTATATGAGAAACGGCAAATCTTAAACATTTTTTTAAATGAAATTATACATTCTATTCTTCAAAACTAAGTTGAATTTTACTTTGAGTTGAAAATTCGTTTTTAGTCAAAGTCAGTGAAACTCCAAATTAAATTAAATAATTTATCTTAGAGAGATATATTTATATAGAGTGATATAGTTTATAGTGTTAAAAATTAATGGAGCTTAAACATGTTACCAGCACTACTTTTCTTTTTTTGGAGGATTGGGATATCGGACTTGGATTTTTTGAAGTTTGACCTACACCATCTATAAGTTCTTCGGAGAGCATCTTTATTTTTAGTAGACCTACATTTTCATTAATATGTTATTCATGATGTACAGCAAGCAAGGTTAATTTTACCAAACCACTTTGAAATAAAAAGGCTAGGGTATTTCTATGTACCTTGAAGCAAAGAGCTGTGCAATGAAGAAAAAAATGGAGTTTCTCTAAAAAATTCATGGATTGTTTTTTATAAATTAATAAGAACTAGAGCGGCTGCTTTCTAATTTTAACAATGTTAATGAAAAAGAATACTTTGTATTTAATTTGTCTTTAGAATTGTACAGAATGTATGCAAAAACGTGTATAAATGCCTGCTCTAATCAGTTTGTTTCCACAAAAATTTTGTATAGATAAAGACTACAGAGTCAATCATTGAAATCAGTTTCAGCAACTAAATACATAGAAGCGGAATACAAAATTTGGGTACAGAAGATATGTTTAAAGACAATTCAAAAAAGTTCTATGCAAGTTTTTGATATCGTCCTGAGTGCTAGAAAGCTCTTGCTAAGATGCTACTATAATTTCAAAGTGGTTAGGTCGTATCTCGTATTGAAAAAGTATGCAGAAAATCGTGCAGGGATCCCTACAGGTGATCCTATAGAAAGCCCTGCAGACGACGCTCTACATGCATTTCGCTTTTTATTCCTGCAGGATTTTCTGTTGGATTCCCTGCAGGAAAATATTATAAAAAATATTCAAATGTTGCATTCAATATAAGTAAAGAAATAAGTAATAAAATTCATATTTTGGTTGATAGTAATGGAAGTACTATCCGGATATAATAATTTCCTGCGCGGAATCCAACAGAAAATCCTACAGGAAAAAGGCGCGAAATGCATGCAGGGCGTTACGTGCAGGACGTCCTATAGGATTTCCTTTAGGATATCCTGGTTTTTCTATAAGAGATACTGATTAGATTTCGTTCTTAGTAAAATAAATTGTAATAGCAAAAAAAGTGTTTTAAAATAGCATTAGAACTAATAGTTATAAAAATAAGCATATCATCACAGTTTGTTTTTTGTATTAATAACAGTGATTATGCCCTGGTAGAAATCGAAATATCTAAAATGGCTTGTAAACTAGAAAATGGCTATGAAAAATACTTAGTTCCTAACTTGCGATGAAACGCTTTTTCTCCCATTATTTTAGCATTTCATGGAATACCCATAACCTCCAAATCATTTCACTAATTTTACTGCTTGTATTGTACGCTAAATAGAGGGAGGTGTACGTATTTCAGTCAGTTTCGATACAATGTATGGAATAAACAAACTTTTAAATCTGTAAATACGACAATTATTACGATATTTATGATTTACTTAAATTTTTCGGTCGCTTCCATGTTGAATATCGTTTTCATAGCCATTTACTGGACATTTTTTATAGGCTACTTTATTCAGTGTAATCTATGTTTGCAAGCTTTAAAATACCTTGTAATATGGTATAATAATATTTTCGTCCATTTTCATTTTAAAAAATGGCTTAGAAATGTTCGAAAAAGCGTTTCATCGCTAGGCGAAAAATGGTCCCATTTTTTGCCTATTTCTAACAAAACCAGGCTTTTACTAGCTTTTAAATGATATGGATTTCCACCAGGGTGACATTGTAATTTCTTTACTATAAAACATATATGCATTCATGAATTTATGTATAAATGTATGTAATTATGGATGTATGTATGCTTGCAGTCTAGCAAAAATATGATGGTAACTAAATAGATGTTAATGTTAAAACATTTATTAACTACAAAAAAGTCAGAATGAAGAGAATGAAAATAGTGATCGTTTGAAAGATTCAGTTTCATTCAGATTTAAAAATTAAGTATTTTACTAGAGCTATTAGGTGCACCGCAGCACACCTATATTTTTTCTACGATCACATTTTTCATCAATAAGATTTCCAAGCGTCACACAAAATATTGCTTTACAGGCTTTTAGCGTTACCACGGATTTTAATAAACAGGATACATTTTCAAACTATCCCTGAATAATTGTATAAACATGATAAAAACTGAAGCAATTATTGATGCAGTACAATCGCAATATTTTTGAAAATATTTCGACGGATAAAGATCTTGCAAACATTTCATGATATTTATCTAGACAACAACTAATACCAGATTGTTAAGATACACAAAGCAAAAGATCTACATAGATAAACTCTACATAAATGAATGATACACACATATACATCTATATATCTATTTATACACAAAATAAAATCTTCATACGTTCCGTACCATAAAAATAAAGTATTAAGGGGTTATGACAGTGTTAAACGTCTAAAAAAAATTTTTTTTTTTGGAAAACTGCCATAATTTTATTATTTAGGCAATCATAATAAAACTGCATGTATTTTAAAGTGTTTATTGAGACCTTCTATTTAAGCTATCGAACTCTTGAAAATATTAATTTTTCATCTCGCAAATCTATTATTAGTAAGACATGTTTTTTACTGCAGTTTTTTTGCGGTGTGCACGTTTCTAAACGTTTTGGTAAACCAAATCAAAAGTTTAATATCTCATTTTACTCCTTAGAACCTGCACTAAAGAATGAGTGGAGCACTTTTTTAACCAAAAAATTTTTTCCTATTTTTTTAAACAAGTTTATGTCATTTTTTTTAAATGATTAATTAAAAGTGCTCCACTCATTCTTTAGTGCAGGTTCTAAGGAGTAAAATGAGATATTAAGCCTTTGATTTGGTTTACCAAAACGTTTAGAAACGTGCACACCGCAAAAAAACTGCAGTAAAAAACATGTCTTACTAATAATAGATTTGCGAGATGAAAAATTAATATTTTCAAGAGTTCGATAGCTTAAATTAAAGGTCTTAATAAACAATTTAAAATACATGCAGTTTTATGATGATTGACTAAATAATAAAATTATGACAGTTTTCCAAAAAAAATTTTTTTTTAGACGTTTAACACTGTCATAACCCTTTAACTATTAAAAAAAAATTATAAGAAAAGTATCATGATCACAATACGAACAAATTAGCATTTGATTTGATAACCTGATTTTTATCTCAAGATTTGCCAGAGAATATTAAAAACAAATTTAAATGCTTACCAGCTTTTATGTTTGAAATGGTATCATCATCTATTTTTTCTGTATTTTCCTTTTCTACATCCTTCTTATAAAACTCAAACTCGACTTCGATACGCGTTTTATCTACCTGAAGGAGCTCATAATCATTGTGCAGCTTAGCATACTTATTGGTTAGATCATCTAAAGTTTTTCTAATATTCTCATTTTCTTCTTTTAATGTATTATGAGAACTATTTATTGCATTATTCTCATTGTTTATGTCCAATTCACTTGGCTCAGAACTTGCATGTACTTCACAAACTACAGTTTGTTTGTGATTTAAAACGTTAGATTCGTCATCAGACTGCTTTTCATTAGTATCACCTTGAGCATAGCTGATCTATATTAATAAATTTATAAAATAATGAATTACTCCTGTTTGCATAAAACCTTCAACTAACAAGTTCTTAAACCCTTAAACCTATTAATTATTACCCTTATATACTATAAAAATTATGTTGACATATTTTTGCCGAGATCTCTGAAGAATTCTGTGTAGAATAATGTACACATTTCTGTAGATATCTCTGCAGAAAACTCTCAATTCTACTCAGTAGAAGAATGTGTAGAAATATCTGCAGGAAATTATGATAATTATACTGCGTTTAGCAAAATAATTTAAAAAATATAAAACAATTCACTCAAGATTGTGTGCAGTAGAATCCGAACCATTGTAACCTTAACGTTATAGGATACGTTCCTTATCAAGATAATGTGCAGATATTTATGCACAGATTTCTGCAGGGTTCCCTGTAGGTGGTCCAAATTCTCTGCAGAAGAACAATGTCAATGCTTCTGCAGTAATTTATGTAGGATTTTCTGCAGAGCTTATTGCATAGATTACTGCAGAGATTTTTGCAATGTAATTGCTTCGGCAGAGAATTTGGACCTGCTACAGAGAACCCTGCAGATTGCTCTGCAGAGATCTCTGCATAAATATCTGCACATTATTTTGATAACTTAAGCATTTACTTACAGGTGTATGCAATCCAATGATAGGAAAGCCGAGAGTCGGGGTTGAATCCAGAATTTGCAGTTGCGAGTCCAATACTCTATCTACTAAGCCGTCTCTGCTCTCATTATTGACAAATTTACAAAATTATTATATTACTATAAATTATGAATATTACATCATTTTTCTCAAAAAAAAAGAAAAAAATTACAAACAAATCGAAAACACTGACTTGTTTAAATAACAAAAATAATAATTAATATAACAAAATAATCATCTGAGAGTTTCGAAAATTTCTAGAGATGTACAAGATGTTCGTGGTCCAGCAGTTAAGAAGACAAAGTTCTAATCAAAAGGTTTAGGGTTCGAATCTAGTTGAAAGCAATAATCAATACATACATAAAATTCTCAGATTATTTCTTAATTTTTTAAAATTATTTTTCTACATATGCTCAACGCAGAACTCAACGCTCGACGCGAACAATATTTTAACTATAAGTAACAATAATATTGAACAGAAAGAACTCTGCGATGAGAACTATGCAATGAAACCTGAAAAGAACACTGCATAAGTCTGTGTTGAATTAACTAGACATAATTTTAAGAAAGGTCCAAATTCCCTGCAGATATCTCTACACATTTCTCTGCAAACTATTATGCAGAGCTTTAATAATTAATATTGTGTAAATTTTCACGCATTATTCTGCACAGATTTCTGCTAAAATTTCTATACATTTCGTTTCATAAGACTTAAACTCGTGCACACTTAAGTCCATATAACTTAAAACAAATAAGCCCACAATTCGTAATTCCTTATACCCACAAATCCAACCTATAATCTTATTAACTTTTAAGCACATAAACCCTTATATCTCGAATCTTTAAACTATTTTACACATAGACCTTTAATCTCTTAAATTTTAAACAATCAAACCTATCAGCTTTTAATTTCAGCTTTTTAATTCTAACCCTTAAACCCTTAAGCCTAGATGTTATGTTTATTTTAGAAATTCGTAAGTGAATTATTTTTTAAATCTGACTCGATAGGAATTTCTCGATGTATCCAGAATCATTTTTAAAAATCGTTCGTATTTGTACAAGTTACCTCGGAACACAGAACATTCTCATTCAAAAACCAAACATTTTTAAATTATGAGTTATTGTAAATAAAAGTGACAGTTACGTTACGAATTCTCAAAATTCAATAAACAAGAGTATGCATTAGCTATTTATGATTAAGTACAATTTTTAAGTTTATGTAATCCCTCATTTAATTTGCATGGCTTCGACTACCAATAATCGAACAAAAATTTTAGTCTGAAATAATTTTTTAACGACTACATTCACTTTTTCCCAACTGTACGATAATCACAACTTTCTTTTATATTATACTCACTTCATTTTCATCGTTTTGTTTATTTATTTCAGCAAGAAGATCGTCCTCAATCGTACGATTAACACATTTCTTTTTCTCTTGCTTTTGTGATTTTGATTTGTTAACTTCTCTTTTATTTGCGAGTTCTCTTCTTTCCTCCTTGGAAGGAGAAATATTTCCATATTTTATTATGTTTTTTTGCATTCTCTTCATATCAATCCAGTCTGAAAAAGGTTAACGAATGTTTCAACAAAAATTATTATTGAACATTTAAAAGATATGAAAATTACACTAGCAAATAAACGGTAATCAAAATCTAGGAGTAAAAAAAAGTAATAAAAAAAGTTTTTTTTAGAAAATAGTATATTACTATTCATGCATGCACTTCGTCCTTTTTATCTCCAGGATTTTTTGTTGGATTCCCTGCAGGAAAAAGTTATTAAAATGATTAAATATTGCATTTAACATAAATATAGAAATAAGCAATAAAATTCACATTTTTGTTAACAGTAATGGAAATACCATCCGGATGATAACACCAATGATATGTTACACACCTATGTTATCCATATTATGTGTTATAATCCGCATGGTACTTCCCGTACTGATAAACAAAATATGAATTTTATTACATACCTCTATATTTATGTTAAATGAAATATTTAAACATTTTTCTATAAAATTTTCCTGCAGGAAGGATTTTCTAAGTTATCCTGAAGGATAACTTAGAAAACGAGTATCGCGTACCGAGTATTATGCCGGAGATTAGTACGGTGCCACAATCGATAATACGACACAGATAAACGTGGACAAACAGACTAAAGTTACACAATGTTATAAAATATTTTCGAATTCATTAAAGAAAACATTAAATTTTTCTAAAAGTCCAGAATTTATAATAAAAAATAAATATAGTAAAATTAAAAAATAATATTTCGTATGGACGGCGGCCATCTTATTACGTTGAATATCACAAATATAGAAATAAAATGATTAACAAAAAATTTTAGGCAATAAAAAATCACTTCAAAAACACATAAAAATTTGAGAAAGAATCATGGTTTTTAAAATTTTTGATTTCATAAGTCATGCGTGAGTTTTTTGCAGAAGATTTCCATTCAAAATAACCCCTAACAAATCGTCACCCCGCACGAAGACTAGCACAACTAAAAAAAACCTATTTTAATTTGTCATTTTTAAAGAGTCCGAGTAAATCAATTCGTCAAGTATCTGAAAAACTTAAGATATATGAATTACATTTGAAGTTTATCAAATCCTTGACGAATTGATTTACTCGGCCTCATTAAAAATGACAAATTAAATTAGGACTTTTTTGAGTTGTGCTAGTCCTCGTACGGGGTGACGAAATAAAGTACGTTCGAAACCTGTTTTTGCAACATTAACCACTAACATTATTAACCATTTAAAAACAGTATCTAATTTCTTTAAAATTCTTCCCCTGAAAAAT
The DNA here is from genome assembly GCA_018906965.1 of Philotrypesis tridentata. Classification (NCBI taxonomy): domain Eukaryota; kingdom Metazoa; phylum Arthropoda; class Insecta; order Hymenoptera; family Pteromalidae; genus Philotrypesis; species Philotrypesis tridentata. The sequence continues at coordinate 42,869 of JACCIB010000298.1, read as the reverse complement.
CATCAAAGTTTGCCCTCTTTTTGGCCTCTAGAAGAGTGTTACCTCTAAGGCACTATAATTAAATTAAATGCATATATCAAATATCAAAAAATTCTAGAGATATATCTTATTTAATATACCCTTATCAAAATAATGTGCAGATATTTATGCAGAGATCTCTGCACAATTCTCTGCAGGGCTCTGCAGAGCAATCTGCAGGCTTCTCTGGAGGAGTTCAAATTCTCTGTAGAAGTAACTACAATGCAGAAATCTCTGCAGAAATCTGTGCAGTAATCTCGGCAGAAAATTCTACACAAATTACTTCAGAAACATTGACATTGTTCCTTTGTAGAGAATTTGGACCACCTGCAGGGAACCCTGCAGATTGCTCTGCAGATAGTTCTGCAGAAATCTCTGCATAAATATGTGCACATTATTTTGATAAGGCATTATATAGCTGATTTTTCAGTTTTCCCTACAGAAAAACTAAGCATCAAGTTTTTGAGAAACCCCTTGTAAAAAAGTATGTACAAGTACCTGCAGAAAATTCTTAGAGCTTTTTGAAGGATATTTGAACTATTATATACAGATGACGGAATATATGCTAATATGCAGATTTTTAGGCAGCTAAATATTCACAATTTTCTACAAAGTTCCTTACAGTTATTTCTGAAAAAAAAGAAGGATACCGATTTGATCCAATTCTAACAACAAAAAATGCAAAAAATATGCTAGCTATCATTCAAAATATAGAATTATCCCCGTAAAATTCTATTCCAAATCGAGCAAAAAATAATTTTTTCCAAATAGTTTTAAAATATTTTTTTAAGTCATTATTTCAATATTTTTAATTTAATAACTTTAATTGGTATAAGAAATTCTCTTCTATTCATAATAATTTTTTTCCTTTTTTTAAAGTAATATACTATTTACTGTATAGACGTCATATAGATTGACATTCATTCCACAATTCTAAATTGCTACGTAACTCAGGATTATGATCTAATTTATCAAATATATTCATTTTATCCTTACCAATCAGCAAAGTTATGAATATTACTTATATTGTAAATATGTTAAATACAACGTTTAAATTTTCTTTCGTCCTTTTTTCGTTCAGGAAATCCTAGGTATATAGAAAATTCTGCAAGAAAAAACATAAAGTTCTGCATGCTACCGCGCAGAAAGTCCTGTAGGCCAATCTGTAGGTAGTTCTATAGACTGCTCTGCAGACTATCCTGTAGGCTATTAATTAGTTTGTACTGCATTTATAGTTTTTAGGTATGAAGAAAATATGTCAAGGTTGTGCAGCAGGTTCAAAATACTTTGGGAATTAAGTGTTAACCTAATCTATACCCCTTATGAATGATGAGTATATCTTACAGGGTTTTTTAATAAGGGAAAAATTGTTGCAGAGATTTCGAAATATTTTTAACTAGTAGTAGCATTTCATAATCTTCATAAATCTATCTATCCAAGACATCGAGGCAGAGTGAACGAAGCGCTACCGCACAGGAAAGATGCAAATGAAAACATGACAGGATAAATAATTGTAAGTTGAAAGAACACTAACAAAAAAGAAAGAATTTAACCAATTTATCGAGTCAGTAATCGTGAATACAGTCTTAAAGCGGAAAAGCCCTGCTATATATCATATCAAATAGCCTATAGGACTGCCTGCAGAACAGCCTATAGGACTTCCTACAGATTAACTGTTGTTGATGTTCATAACTTTGTTACCACAAAAATAATTTTTAAATAAATGCTTCTATCGCTCGGATTTATAAGGATAAAATGAATATATTTATCTTTATATTGTTTACGTTGTGTACATTGGCTATCACAAATAAATATTTTGCTAATTCACCTTGAGAAATAATTTATTTTACTTAAAATTAAAAATTTAATAATATAAATAACAGACGATATAAATTTACTAATATGAATTTTATAGCATGTGAAATATCAGTTGCCATTGGCATGTAATATGTCATTGGTGTATATTTCCATTACTCACAACAAAAAGTAAATATAGTGTATGCATGAATTTATCCTGCTGTAAGTCCTGCAGGTGTTCTACAGATAGTCCTGCAGATTATCGTAAAAATAATTTGATTAGTTTATAGATGACTTATGTAAACAGTATTAGAAATTTGGTAAATAAATATATAACTCTGGAAATTTGTTCTAGAGGTTATCTCTGATTACTCTAAATTTTTTCAGATTTTTTGCTTTGATTATCTTAGAGTTACAGGGGGTCAAAGTTGGTATTTTCATTTTTTGCTGATTATCAAAAATTCATAACTCCTCAGGGAAGCATTTTTCACTATTCGGACATACAACATTTATTTCTTGAAATTTTTTCTATTTAAAAAAAAATACTTTTAAATTCAAATCTATTGGTTATAACCATCCTACCAATGATTTAATGTTTAAAATTAAGTTTTGAAAAGGTTCGCTCGCTTAGATCGAAACCCAAAAGATGTGAAAAGGTAGCTAAAAACAATACAAAAATATGTACCAAAGCCCAAAATTTCAGAATTTTTTTTACTGGGCCATTCCTGTTTATACAAAAAATTATGTATGCCAAAATAGCTGAAAATCAATCAAAATCCCTTGTGGCGTCTATTATTATAATAGGCGTATGGACTCAATTCATCATAAACATTTATTTAGGCTAAATTCTCTCATAAGCTAAATTAAGAATAGCTATATAGGCTCATAGGCTAAATTAAGAAATTACCTGACTTAAAATTACATTAAAATGTTAGATTATTTAATCAAAATAGCTGAAAACGATCAAAATCCCTTATAGATGTATAAGAAATTATAAGAGAATTTATTATTTCTTGAATTATAAGAGAATTTAGCATAAACAAATGTTTATGATGAATTGAGTCCATACGCCTATTATAATAATAGATGCCAAAGGGATTTTGATCGTTTTCAGCTATTTTGATTAAATAATCTAACATTTTAATGTCATTTTAAGTCAGGTAATTTCTTAAATTATAAGGGAATTTAGCCTAAACAAATGTTTATGATGAATTGAGTCCATATGCCTATTATAATAATAGACGCCACAAGGGATTTTGATTGATTTTCAGCTATTTTGGCATATATAATTTTTTGTCTAAACAAGAATGGACTAGTAAAAAAAATTCTGAAATTTTGGGCTTTGGCACATGTTTTTGTATTGTTTCAGCTACCTTTTCACATATTTTGGGTTTCAATCTAAGCGAGCAAACCTTTTCAAAACTTAATTTTAAACATTAAATCATTGGTAGGATGGTTATAACCTATAGATATGACTTTAAAAGTATTTTTTTTTTTTTTTGAAAAATTGAGAAAAATGTTTCCCGGAGGAGCTATGAATTTTTGAAAATCAGATAAAAAGGAAAAAAACTGTTTTTACCAACTTTGACCCCCTGTAACTCTAAGATAATCAATGCAAAAAATCTGAAAAAATTCAGAGTAATCAGAGGCAACCGTCAGAACAAATTTCCAGAGTTATAGCTACATATCTATTTTTCGGCCGGTCTATCTTACAGAAAATCACCCATATTTAATTAAAAAAAAATTCAAATTTGATGAATTTTCAGAGTCTGACTATAATTTTAATTTTCACATAATATGTTAGTAGAAAAAGTCTTGCACATTGAGGTTTGGAGCCTATGAACATAAAATGTAAATAAAAATGAAAAATTGATATTTCTAGTAACAAAAATTTTGCAAAATAAGGTTGAAATTATGAAATATTTGTTTTAAGGTATTAATACTGAACATGTACTCATAATTTATGAAAAGTTCATTCTTTTTTTAATTCTTAGTTAATAACTACTATTACTCTGAGTAAAGTTAAATAACAAACATTATGCAGAAAAACCTTGCAAGACATCCTGCAGGATAGCCTGCAGGTTCGCCATCAGGACTACATGCAGGATAATATACGACAAAATATATATTGACAAAATATATACATAAAATATGATGCATATGAAAATATACTTCACTTTAAGAAGAATAAGAATAAAAATCTTATATATTTTGCAGTATTTTCAATAGGTATAGAATAGCAAAATCTTTGACAATAAGTCGTATAAACAAATATATTTAGTGTCATGCTGAGGTTAGATTTATTTAATACCATTATTGTATACATCCTAGATACATCATAGATATCGATAACTCCATAAATGAATTTGAGAATAGAAGTAATTTATTACGGTGATTTTTGTCCTTCAAATACAGAGAGGAACACATGTACAAATCTAGCTTAGTAAGTCAGTTCAAAATTGAAATTAACTTAACAACTGTTGGAGTAACGTTATGAGGTGATTGAAGCTTTACTTAAGATATTTCTAAATTATTTCCTTTTTTTCACTTCTTTTGTAAAGTAATAAGTTATAAAAATAATTTAATTAAGTCAATAAATAAAACATTGAATTACGAGCTGAATGTGATTGAAAATTTTTTGCTATTATGACATGGTTTATCGAGCTTGTCAGAAGTGGTATTAAATTTATCACCCAATTTAAGTTTTAATATTTATTTTATTGTAAATGAATTTACAATCTTATTTTCAATTTGTTATGTATTAAATAAATATTATTTTTCAATATTCAATTACTAAATAAGAATAGTAACCTAACCAAGTTATAATTGCTTCTTACTTTCTGTAGAAAATCCTATAGGTTTTATTTGTAAGGATATATATAAAAAAATGCAATTAAATTCAATAATGCTTGAAAATCGTACACAGAAATACTCACTCACTCAATCAGTTAATTGAAAACTTTTAATTGAAAAGATGTATTCTATTAACAAAAGTTTACTATTAACAAAAGATTATGACTCAAAAAAATCTTAGTTTAATAAAAAGTTTATGAACATAAAAAAAATTTAGTTACACTGATAATTTGAAATTATATAATTTGAAATTATATCCTGTTTTTCAGAGCTTTATGGAAATTTAGTAGGTTGCAGAAAAGTAGAGGTACCGGCAAAGGGTAGTCTAATGATATGTTAAACATCCTTTTATTTTGAATTTTTTATATTATTACAATTATTATCATCTACGTAATGCACATTTTTATGAGATATTTTAAAAATTTATTTATTTATTAAATTACTAAAATAAGCTTAGAATAGGCAAATAAATTCTTAAAATTTTTTTTACTTAGAATACTATTCCAGTACAGGTAGTGTATAAAGCCAAATAAAACTCGCATAAAGATTTTAAAAAAGATGTAGAAATAAAAGAAATGAATCGTATTCGATTTAACTATAATTTGATCAATCTCAAATACGTAAAAATTAGAAAACAGATCACCAGCTTCGATCACTCATTAAATTAATATTTCAAGAAATTGTTCAAAACAAGGTTTTTTGAACTTTTATATTCATAAATATATTTACATAAGATACACACGAATATATTAAACTTATTTAAATTTATTATTTAATTTATTATTTAAATTTAAATATGTATACACGCCTACATACATGTATGCATGTCTGCACATCTACATGCTGTAACGAGAGGTTAGGCGTGCTATTTGAATAGCGCGCGCTCGTTGTGTCGCACGATGCGAACTTAGTAGTAGGCGACGCTACTGTACTGCGGCAAGGGACGCGCGGGGAAGAGTAGGAGAAGGCCCGCGCACCACGCTGATCAGATTCGATTTGACCACGCCGGTGTGTGCTTCGCGCGTTATATTTTCGACCTTTTGCAAAGCCACCATCGTGCCCGAGGTGTGTTATTGCCGATACGGAGACGAGCTAGAGGTGATTGGGGATACTCGTCATCTGCGTGCTGGAGAAGGGACGCCTTCTCCGTGCCATCCGAATCGACCCAGGCAGGGATCCCGTAAAGGAGATAGCGGCTCGAGAAAGAGTACTGAGGAAGCAACGCGTACCTCGTACCGACTGTAAGTCGAATTTCGTTAAGAACCATTTTCCTCATTGAGATCGCCGAAGGCGAGTGTTCTCTGCCACAGAACACTCGTCTCTTTCTTAATTGAGTGCGTGCGTTATTTCTCTCCGCTGTCGTGCATGCGACCATTGAGTGCGGATCTTATTTATATTCAATTATTTTCCAATAGACGAGTCTACGACTTACATTTCATAACCAAACAATCGTGAAGTTTATTCTCTTTCCTTTACTTCGTCCTCTCGAATAAGAACTCGTAATTTACGGAGAAGTGTGATGTTCGAGCGCATCGCACATTTGTATTCGTCGCAGTTGGCTAAGTATTAGACGCGCATAGACGTTCGCCGAGAAGCTACGCCGGGGAGTGTAGGAGCTTATACACAGGTAAGACTCGGTGACGCGGCGGCGATCCGTAGCCGCCGTGCTAAGGCCATTTGCCCCGTTACAATTGGCGCCTCAACGTGTGAGAGGTCCGAGTGATTAGGATACGGGAACGTTTTTTTTTTCGTGTGTTCGAACTCGCGATTAGCTAGTTAGGGAAGATTATTGCGTAAATATATATGATTAAATTTTGGCCGTTGGAAAAGTCGGCGTGTATCCCGAAAGCATAGAAGCGTCGGGGATTAGCGCGCGGTCGACGACAACACAGCGGAGAGCGGCGAGCGTACGGCGCAGATGTAAACATTGCGCGTGTTTACGTCGAGCGAGAGTTGGAATAAGGCAATATTCCAGCTCTAGAATTTTATATACGTGAGTGCGAGAGAGAAAGATTTCAAAGTTTTATTTTCTCGGAACGTATTTAGTTTCGAGTACTGTGGCGGTCTCGAAATACATAGTTTTTTTGGTGTGATATACTCGGTGTGAAGAGTATTTATTTGGTATAGTGTGGAGTTCCGAGAGAGCATTATTTTTGAAATCTGCCCCGGTTGGTAGTGTTGAGCATTGATTTCGGTTAGATTTAAATGCCCAGCGCAGTACTTGACTGCGCGGGAGAGGCAAGCTCGTAGTCGAGCGAGCCGTCAGCTGTAGTAGTGCTTACAGTAGAGCTCGGCGCGCGGCGCGTCGAGTATACAGTAGCTTTGAATTTTGCTCACTGCCGCGGAGGGGGAAACTCGTACTCGCGCGGCGTATGGTTGTGTGTGTATGCGAAGATAGGCGTTTTCTTCGCGTTTTCTTTTCAGGTCTTCCTTAATAGGGGATATATGTGAGAAGGAAGAGTACTCACGTGTATTAGTTTACAGGTGTGGTAAGTGTTCCTGGTCGATAAAGTAGGTTACAGTGAATTTTTGTTTTATTATTTTTTCTTCTTTATCGATAATAGTTTTTGGAGTTTTTTTTTCTCTCATATTTATTTGATTTTCAGTATTTTTTTTTATGCAATAATTTATTTTAGAATTTATTGTGAAATTATTTTTCGAGTTTTTATTTTTATTTTATTTTTTCGACCGGCAGCACGCGTGCGAGTTTTTTTTAGTTAGGGATTGCGCACGCGTACACACACAATTCTTTGCGTTTTTTTTTTTTTATAAGATTAAATAGCGCGGTATTTTAAGATGTACGACGACGAAGACGACGCGATCGTAAACTGGATCGTTAGTTTACAAGAAGGCGAAAGACTAGATGCTTTGACTAGTATGAAATTGAAATTAGATGGTACACGGGAAGATCAGGTGGCTCGATTATATAGATGGTTGAGGGGAGAATATTCATTCTCTGATTTTGTGCCTTCTGCCCAGGGTGAAACGTCAGAGATTAAAGCAGAAAGAGTGAAAGCACGCAGGACATTTATAGATAGTACCTGCGCGCAATGGAGGTTATCACAGTTGAATAATTTGTCTGTGACGACCGAGCAACATCCGCTGCACAAAACGTTAATGGATGAAGTCATTGATGCCCGAATTGGTAAATTGTTGGAAGAAAGCAAAGTCAATGCTGAAGAAGTTAAAGAGTCTGAAGGTAAAACTGCAGCAGGAGAAGATCGGGATGTTCTAACTGGTGTGGATGGTAAAGAATACGTATTGCCGCCAGGCCTAATGCAGACTATGCACGACATGCAGAAGACGATTAGCGAGCTCAGAGAACAGTTAGAGGCTGAGCGCGCTGGCCGAAACGATGCAAGGGCAAGCAGCACGAGAATACCGCTAACAGGCGCCACACCATCGAGAGTTACGTTTGATTTATCAAACGTAAATACGCCGATAGCACCGAAGAGAATCTTCGGGCCATCTGACACGGAGAATTTGGAAAGCAGTGGTGAAGTCGACGACAGACGGATTCGGCCGTCGTCTAGTGGTCGTAATCTTGAGAGGAATTTACCGACTAGATCATTTCCTCGGGATCTAGTAGGAATTGTCAAGAAGTGAGGATTAACATTCTCAGGTGGTGTTACAGAAAGGATTGAGCGATTTATTGAACAGCTTGAAGATGATATGAATCTTGCTCGAATGACTGAGAGCGAGAGACTGTCGGTATTGTCATTGGTATTCAGTGGAGTAGCGGCTGAGTGGTACCGTAACAATAGAAGTCAATGGCGGAATTGGCAAGATTTTCGTCAGGATGCACTCAGCTGGTACGGAACAAATAGACGTTTCCAGCAGCGTCTGACGTCAGATGCGGAGAGGAGGTTTCAAGGCGAGTACGAATCCGTACGGGACTTTGTGACGTGCCTTCGCGGCATGATGAAGGAGATGATTCCGGAGCCCAGCATGGAGAATCAGCTGGATTTGTTACATAGAAATCTAAAGCCGGATATTCAAGCATTAACACCAAGAATGCAATGCGTGGATCTGGATAGTTTTCGTCAGATTGCGGAAGAAGCGGAGATAGTAATATCAGGCCGCAAGGATTATCGTTCTCCACCTCCGCCGGAACAAACCATGTTATCTAGTTTGGCGTATAGACCGCCGGCAGGTGTCAAACCTGTGACGTCCATGAGTACTAAAGTAGCTTCGGTCGACGTAAGTTCGGCCGAGCCAAATGCACAATTGGTGACAGAATTCGGGAAGATGATTGATCAGAAGCTCAAAGAATTCAAGAATGAGATAGTTAAGAAAGTTACAGAGCCTAAGAATGAAAAGGGAGTCCCGAAAGCTTCGACTTCTTCCGATGGTAAAGATCCGGAGCAGAAAAAGAAGATCTTTATCTGCTACAAATGTAAGAAACCTGGACACATTAGGAAAAATTGTCCGGAGGGAAAAGAGGAAGCGAGCGCATGAAGGAGGTCGAGGTGCGTTCGCGGTCATCAAGAGAGACCTCGGTGTTACCGCGAGTGAGCAGGAGTATAAGCCCTGTTCTCACGAGCGTTAAGAAGAATTTATTTTCGACACAGAGTACTGTGAGTGCGGATGATGGGAGTGCACGCCCGAATCATTTGTGCAACAGAAGTGCGAATGTTGGAAAGGTTGATTTACAGGCTAGTCAACTCGATCAAGCGAGTGGATCTAAGTCTGGTACGGATCGGATAGCATGGAGGAAAGACGAAAGCTTGCAAGCGTCTACCGTGCTCTCGTCTATCTTGACTAAGTCAGTTGAGAGGGAAAATGACGAGGTGGGTGCTGCTGTAGTTACTGACAGCCAGCCCGTTAGAATTCATCAAGACGTGAACTCGGTGATTGATGAGATTCTAGGTAGTCGAGTGGAAATTAGCGCTAATCCACTTGACGAAGATAATCCCCAAGAGAAACGTTGGTGGATGCAAGTGAGGGTCGGTGAATTTCGATTCCGAGCTTTGTATGATGGTGGTGCTTCGCGAGTGTGTATGGGCCCGATTGGTCTGCAGCTCGCGAATGCACTGAATCGACAGGTGGTACTGAACCAAGGCCAGAATGCTAGGTTGGCCGATGGGAGAAGTACACCGATTACTGGATATGTCTGGTTACCTTTCGAGGTTGGAAACTTGAAGAAGGAAATCCGTGTTGCGATTGTCCCGGATCTTCCGACTGATTGTATCGTGGGGGTTAACTTTATGTTAACGTTCAAGGTCATCTTAGACCCCATGACCTCGAGAGTATATCTTGGAGATAGTAAGAACTATGTCAACGTTGAATTAGCAGCGGTGGAAGGCGGTTCATTGCAATTATCTTCAGTGGGTTTGGCTGATGTTGGAGATCGAGAGCGGGAGGTGCTTACAGCACTTCTTGACGAAATTATCGGCCAAGATACGGATGAGATTGGCTGCACTTCGTGGATTGAACATCGGATCGAAGTGACGTCGAACAAGCCAATTAAACAGCGATATTATCCGGTATCGAAGAAGTTAGAAGAAGAGATGTTCAAGCAAGTAAGAAGGATGCTTGACGCTGGAATAATTGAACCGTGCGATAGCCCATTTTCGAGTCCTGTTGTGATGGTGCGTAAATCGAATGGCAAGTACAGATTTTGCGTGGATTTTCGCAAAGTGAATGCGATCACGAAGAATGACGCATATCCGTTGCCAATGATGAACATGATTTTGCGTAAGTTACAGCAGGCACGCTATATATCAACAATTGATTTGAGTAGTGCGTACCATCAGATACCTTTGAGTGAAGAGAGTAAGCAGTATACGGCATTCTTAGTCCCTGGTATGGGATTATTTCAGTTTAAACGTCTTCCTTTTGGTTTATCTGAGGCAGGAGCAACTTTTCAGAGGCTGATTGATATGATTATTTCTCCAGAATTGCAACCGCACGCGTTCGCGTATTTAGATGACATTATAATTGTGTCAAGTTCGTTTGAGGAACATGTTGGTATCCTCAGGCGCGTGCTAGAGCGAATTGAGAAGGCTGGTCTCACTGTTAATCGTGAGAAAAGCGTTTTCTGTCAAGAAGAAGCTAGATACTTAGGTGTCTTGGTGAACAGAAATGGTTTTCGACCAGACCCGGAGAAGATAGTGTCAATCGTCGATTTTCCGGTTCCGAAAAATCTGACGCAAGTGAAAAGATTTTACGGCATGGCGTCGTGGTATCGACAATTTTTGGATAATTTTGCGACGCTGGCCGAGCCGTTGACTAGATTGACGAAAGGAGATCCGAGAAAACCTTTCGTTTGGACTGAAGAGCAGCAGAAATGTTTTGAAGCCATTAAGACGATGCTGGCTTCGGCGCCGATATTGCATACACCAGATTTTAACCAACAATTCGTTATCCATACGGATGCGAGCGATACCGGGGTTGGTGTGGTTTTGACACAGGAGATCGATGGTCAAGAGAAGGTACTTGAGTTTGCAAGTAGAGTACTTTCATCTGCAGAGCGGAACTATACCGTTACAGAACGCGAGTGTCTTGCGGTGATCTTTGCTATACGCAAGTTTAGACAGTATATTGAAGGTTATCAATTCAAAGTGATAACTGATCACAGCAGCCTTAGATGGTTATGTAATCTGCGCAACCCGACTGGTAGGTTGGCACGCTGGGCTCTTGAACTTCAGGGTCACAAATATATCATAGAGCATAGACAGGGTAAAGATAATGTTGTGCCCGATGCTTTATCACGGATATATGAAGATGCGGAAATATCTATTGCATCGATTAGTCAGGATTTACAGTTTCGCGATCATTGGTATAATGATCGGTTTAATAAGGTAAGGAAAACTCCGAAGAATTTTCCTGAGTGGAAAATTGTGGGCGGGCGACTGTATAAATATCGCCCAAATCCTGAACTAGTTTCAATTCTTGGTGAGGATGACGATGCATGGAAGCTCGTCATTCCAAGTGAAAAACGACATCAAGTTCTGCAAGAATGTCATGATCAGCCGACAGCTGGACATTTTGGCAGAGAAAAGACTTATAGTCGGGTGGTAGAGAAGTATTTTTGGCCACGACTATACAGAGACGTAGCGAAGTATGTACGTAGTTGTAAACTTTGCCAACAAAGTAAAGTTGAACAACGTGTTTTACCTGGTTTTATGGGAAAGAGAACCGTGCATAGACCATGGCAATGGGTGGCTGGGGATATTATGGGCCCCATGCCAAAGTCTGCGAAAGGACACGAATATGCACTTGTGTTTCAAGATCTCTTTACTCGTTGGATCGAGTGTATACCGCTACGTAAAGCTAATGGTAAGTCAATACTTACTGCTTTCAAAGAGAGAGTAGTGCTTCGATTCGGTGCGCCGGAGGTATTCCATTCAGATAATGGCACCGAATTCAAAAACAAGTTGATTGACGAGTACCTAGCTGCTCAAGGAATTAGACATTCTTTTTCGCCGCCATACCATCCGCAGGCGAATCCTGTGGAAAGAGTGAACAGGACGATTAAACGAGAAATTTGCACGTATGCGAACGGCAATCATCGTGCGTGGGATGAGCATCTTAGCGAGATAGCTTTTTCGTATAATACGGCTGTGCATGCATCGACAGGCGAGACGCCTGCAATGTTGAATTTTGGCCGGCAGTTGAATATGCCTGCATCACTTAGAAGTTTAGAAGATAATCAGGCTATTGAGAAGGAAGGGGTGGACGATTGGAAGAATCGTCTATCTAAACTGCCAGCGCTGCATGAGCGTGCGCAAGCAATTTCGCAAGAATCGCAAGAGCGTCAGGCGATTCATTTTGATGCACGTCGTCGTCCAGCTGAATTTGAGGTTGGTGACAAAGTCTGGAAACGCAGTCATGTGTTATCATCGGCAGCGGGTGGAGTTGCTGCAAAACTTGCTTTTCCTTTTGTCGGTCCGTACATCATTACCGCTAAGAAGGGCTCGAACACTTTTGAATTGACGAGCGAGCAAGGGAAGATTGAAGATCTTATTGCAGTTGAAGAACTTAAGAGATTCCACGAGGCGGATGACACCAGCTCAGAGGAAGACACTCGACCACCGGGGGATGGCGATGATGAGGCGAAGAGCGACCCGTCTGATGCGAGCGTTAACGGTTTTAGTGAGGGAAATATTTCGACGAGTGCTGACGGACAGCAAAGCGGTAGTTCAGGGAAAGCGTCGAAGACATTTGACATGTCAAGCGTAGGTAAATTGATTAATGTTGTGAACGACGTCTGCGAGGTCAAGCGTCGACCGGGGCGTCCGAAAGGCTCGAAGAAAATTAAACCGAAAGAAGTGGTAAATTTGTCACCACGAAAAACTCGTGCTCAGCGGCGTGCGTTGTAATGTACTTGTCATTAGTCATTCATTTTTCATTCTCATTTCATGTCCTTAACCTTAGTTTCCTTTCTCTCGTTTGTTTACATCAGATTGAAGATGGACGATCAGCAGCGCCAGATCTCAAGGCAGACGGGCGAAGCTCGTCGACTTCGTTTGGAGGCAGCAATGGCTGAAGGCCGGGTAGTTATCTGCACGGGTGACGTGTCAGGAGGAGTCACCATGACTCTCATGCTGGGCAATGCGCTCCAGCATGTGAATAACACGGGTAATGTGATGCAGGTGAACCCCACCGATTCACCTACAATTACCGAGGTCGAGGGAGCTGCTGGTCCAGTACCAGCATTGCCAGCAGCAGAGAGTGCGGAGGTCGTTGTGCCTCGCACCGTTGATCGACCTGAAAGTGTGCAGGGGGTTGAGGAAAACCCCGCACCATTGCTCGTGGAGTTGGCAGCTGCCGATTCCGAACCCAGTGAGGATCAGGAGTGGGAAGACCTGGTTGAGGAGATCGGTAAGCTGCGAGCCGAAAATCGGAGGATGGAGGAATGGGAAGCGGACGTCTTCCGCCGCTTCGATGCCTTCATTCAAAGGAAGGACCGCTGCGCTCAGTCTGACGTAATGAAGTTGGCTGAGCGCGTCGCTGATCGTCGCGAGGAACAGCAGGCGATCGCGCGAGTTCGCAAAGCTCGCGCGCAACGGCGACGCGATGAGCAACGAGAAGTGGAGCTGGCAGAGGAGCGTCTGCGAGCAATGCGACTGGCGAGGGAGAAATTGGAAGAAGAGGAGAGACGGGAGGTCATGCGAGTGAGGAAGCTGCAGGAGCAACTCTCCTCAGCTCGCATGCGAGAAGAACAAGAGAAGAGCAGGTTGGAGGTACGCACTGCGTACCTGCAGAAGAAGCGCTTGGAGGGGCCCAAGTGTTACGTGTGTGGGTATCCGGGTGTCAAGAATACCAAGACATGCCCGGAGCGCGCCACACACGCCGAAATCCTTAAGAATGCGGGGAGATAAGGGAGGTGGTTAGTTTTTTTTTTTCTCTCCTTTGTGAAGCAATAAATAGTATAATTCATTTCCTTTATTTCATTTGTCATGCATTGCATTTTTGTTTCCTAACCTTACTCCTTGTGTCTGCTCATTTTACCCTGAATTATTGTACGATCGTGCGACATGTGTGTAGAGCTGCTTCGCAAGCTATGCAGCGTCTGGAAGGGGGGTGTAACGAGAGGTTAGGCGTGCTATTTGAATAGCGCGCGCTCGTTGTGTCGCACGATGCGAACTTAGTAGTAGGCGACGCTACTGTACTGCGGCAAGGGACGCGCGGGGAAGAGTAGGAGAAGGCCCGCGCACCACGCTGATCAGATTCGATTTGACCACGCCGGTGTGTGCTTCGCGCGTTATATTTTCGACCTTTTGCAAAGCCACCATCGTGCCCGAGGTGTGTTATTGCCGATACGGAGACGAGCTAGAGGTGATTGGGGATACTCGTCATCTGCGTGCTGGAGAAGGGACGCCTTCTCCGTGCCATCCGAATCGACCCAGGCAGGGATCCCGTAGAGGAGATAGCGGCTCGAGAAAGAGTACTGAGGAAGCAACGCGTACCTCGTACCGACTGTAAGTCGAATTTCGTTAAGAACCATTTTCCTCATTGAGATCGCCGAAGGCGAGTGTTCTCTGCCACAGAACACTCGTCTCTTTCTTAATTGAGTGCGTGCGTTATTTCTCTCCGCTGTCGTGCATGCGACCATTGAGTGCGGATCTTATTTATATTCAATTATTTTCCAATAGACGAGTCTACGACTTACATTTCATAACCAAACAATCGTGAAGTTTATTCTCTTTCCTTTACTTCGTCCTCTCGAATAAGAACTCGTAATTTACGGAGAAGTGTGATGTTCGAGCGCATCGCACATTTGTATTCGTCGCAGTTGGCTAAGTATTAGACGCGCATAGACGTTCGCCGAGAAGCTACGCCGGGGAGTGTAGGAGCTTATACACAGGTAAGACTCGGTGACGCGGCGGCGATCCATAGCCGCCGTGCTAAGGCCATTTGCCCCGTTACAATGCATGACTGTATGCAGAATTGCATGAACACTATGTTCAATTGTAAAAGGGGCCTGAAAATACCTGATCTAAAATACTCGTACAAAAAATTAAAAATCTTTACATATTTTTATTAGCAATCAGTATTTTTATAAAAAAAAATAATACAAACACATAGATATGCAATTCATGTATTGACTTAAGCTATATGTCGAAACTCATGCATGACTAAAAACTCCATACCATATCATGTATACAGATTATTAATATAAGTGGATTAAAAATAAAATGAAAGAATTAAATTATTTCTTACCACCAGTTGCTAAAATTTTAACTGCAAAAGTTTGGAAAGTTGCAGTTTTTAAGCTGGTCTTGATATATTTCGCTGATTGGATTAGGCTAATTTTAGGCCACGAAATTTTTACCTCCTTTTCTGTGGCTATGATATCAGTCACCTCACTGATATTGTTTGCATCAAGCCAACATAAATATTCGACCTGATATTTATCTTCCTCTTCATTTAAAAATTCTACCAAAATGCACTCTTCATTTTTAACCTTTTTTAATCGTTTTAAAAGGTTATTAAACTCCTCCTCAGCTCCTTCTGTACGTGCCATGTTAATAATTGCAACTTTACTCTGCGTATTAAATATACTACTTAAGTATATTTTTAAATATTTTTTATAAAATAAGTAATTTGCCTAATCGGGAAATTGTGCTGGACTTGAATAAAAAATTGCTTATTCACGGGAAATGGTGCTGGACTTGAAAATAATTCACAAAATGATTGACTACTGTGAAGATAGTTAGATACATGATCTTAAGGTCATGTTTCATGTAATGATTCATGGCGATACAAGTATCGCATGTAGCGCAGAACGTGAAATAGTGAAATCCGAGAATTGTCGATCAAGAAAGTTTTAAAGAATACTTGAACGAAAATTAAATATTCTCCTTGAATATTATCAATTTAATTTAATAATAATAATAATTTATTTGTTTATAAAACAAAACAATATATTGCAATAAAATTGAAATAATTGATGATTGTAAATCAATTAATATTATTATAAAAGAGTATCGATCTCTCCGAGATAAATGTTGGGAAAAAGGAAAAATGGTATAAATTAATTTTTACCTTTATCCCAACACTTACCTCGGAGAGTTCGATAGACTCTTTTATAATAATATTAAAAAAACACCGAGGGATAAAGCCTTTGAATATTGTGCTATACACATATTCACACATACGTAAATCAATTAAATTTACGGAATCTCTGCTGACAGATACTTACATTTATTACTATTTTTTGTTAAATTTAAATGAAAATGTATACACACGTACAGGGGAGAGTGGCGCGATTCCGCAAGTATATTTTTTATAAGCTTTATCTTTCTTCTAGAATTTATTTCTATGTCCATTGATGCATTGACATTAAGTTGGTACTCAATACAAACTAAAAATTATTTTTGCGAATTTTTTAATTCTGATTTAATTTTTTAATAAATAAATTAATTTTTGTGATTTGAAAAAAATATCTTAATGATAATAAGAGTAAAACATTAATTACACGTTTTCATTTCATTTAATTTAAAAATTTTTTAGCCAGGGACTTTTTTGTTGTCATAGATCGATGAACATGTATAGTTCTTACAAAATTTGTAGAACTCCAATAGAAATCAAGAGCCATTGCACTTTCCGATAAATAAAATACACATCATAGTAACAGTAATAATAATAGTCATATTATTTTTAATTAATAATAATATTTTACCGACACATCCTTTTCACACACACACACACACGCACACACGCGCGCGCACGCATATATACACACTTATTTATTTAATATAATATAGTTAATCTATTTACAAATAACATTTTAAAATATTTAAAATATTACAAGATTTAATTTCGGAATTCGGAATCGAATCGGTAATGGAATCCTTGTATAGTTCCATAGCAACATATAATTAGTAATATATATGTAAATAAACAATATCACAATACAGCTGTTGGATACTGTCAAATTGTTATTGTATAATATTTTGTAAATACATTGTCATTAGAGCACTTGGGGAAAAAATTCTATTAAATACAAGAAACTCCTAGTATGAGTAATCGAAATAAAAATCTGCACAAAAAGAGTCGAAAAGGGGGGCGGTATAAAAAATACTTACGACATGCAAACATGAAAATCCCCAAATCAACATTGAGGTACCGGGAATCAGTAAAAATTCGAAATTTTGTAGAAAGGGCTTCTCAGGTTAGTATGATTTACCTTTTTCTTTTATGGTTTAGACTGTTTCAAAAAATGATATTGTTCCTTTATAGCTTGCTTAAGTTTTTTTATTTATTGAAAATTATGTTTTGCATATCATAATAAATTAAAATAACAATTAAATGAAAATAATATATGTCAATAGAAAATTCTACAGAGAATCCTACATAAACTTATGCACGAATTGGTATTGCAAAATTATAATAACCTCAATCAATACTTGCGTGTTTATATTATCGAACTATAAATGTTTTATTGATGTAGGAAATATTATTTTGAAAATATTATTGAAATAATGCATATAATTTATAATACAGTTATAAAATAGAATATAATTAGGTTGATTAGTAAAATAAAAATTCTGTATTGTATTAGACGAGATCATTCTAAAGATTTTTTAAATTATTCAATTTTAAATTTAATTCATTTATTTGTCGGATATGGACAATCACAAAAATATGTCATGCTTATCTATATGGTTTTATCTGTTAATACTTTTTTCTAGAACGATTTGGAAAACATGAAGAAAAATTAGCCACGTATCCTACAGAATTTTATGGCAAATCACGTATGGGATATAAAATAGAAATATTATAATATATGCTCTTATACCTTTACCTGGAAACAAATATGGCGAAATTAGTTCTAGGTTTATTCACAATTTACCTAAAATAAATTATTTAATAAGTTTTACTTGCATTAGTGAAAGGAAATATATCTAAAACTAATTTCAAGAAACACAGTATTTCCTGTTCGATATGCTAGTAATAAATTTTATAGGTTATCTTAGATTTCTTATTAAGTTCGTGTGTTTACTTCACATACAACATATAAAACCTATCTCCTCTATTTTTACATAATCTATTATTATATTTTTATTTAGTTTCCCTTATGAAAAAATCCTAGTGGATAACTTTAGAGTTCGTATAGGATATAGCCTGAAAGGGTGATCATCCTGAAAGATAAACTGCATAACTTCCTGCAGCATTTTGTGACGTATCAAATTCTCCTTGAAACTGAAAATGAAAGGAGTAAATTTTTGTACGTTACTGTCCTGCTGAACGTGGCATAAATTTAGGCACTCGAAATATTCTTGCTCTGCTTTCAGACTCTTATCGTAGAAGGAATTTGAAAATGTATGGGTACAAAGATTGTTGTTTTGAATCATATGTGTACTGCATATTTTAGTGGTTTAAATAAAGAATACTTTTTCAGAATTTTGTATTATGTCTATTAAGCAAAATTTAAAACAAACTTTTACGTACGGTTACTTAAGGTAGTTTATCCCAAAAACAGTTTTCTTTTGATTTTCACGAAATTTCTTATACACGTTCATTATGGTGATACTAAAATGCGTGCAAAATTTTAACTCATTTACCCGTGCCAAAATCGAGATATTGCACTGTTAAGATTCAACTTTAACATGCAATTCTTATATACTACATCTGTTAAGCAACATTTAATTTAATTACGGAAAAACGGCTCTTACGATTTAAAAGAAAAATGAGCTCATAATATTTGACATTATTTAAAACTGAATAAAAAAAGTTTGGTAACGATTGCCCGTTTAGTTTACGAGTAATTGTAATGCAAAGTTAACTATTTTCTCCATTTACTACAAAATCCGCGATAAAGAAGCGGGAAGCGATGCGTAAAAGCGACAACGCTATTGGATACTTTCCGAGTCTCGCATGTGTTTGTTTACGCGGATGTCTCACGGATACGCTTTCTTATGAGTGCGTGCGACAGTAGTGGTCAATCTTTGTTTTCATTTCCTCACGTGCTCAGTCCTATATTTTCGAACTAAGCGGATGAGAACGACTGGAAGGTCTGAACTACCTTGAAATACAGGACAATCTACAGGTTAGCCTGAAATCGTTTACTTAGACTCAATCTTTTTAAAGTTTGTATAAATTTCGAGACGGTTCAAGCAATATCCATTACTATTAATCTGTCTTTCCAATTTTAACCAATTTCACATCGTTTCAGTGTTATTTTTCTGAGTATCCGCCTCATTTCCGAGTCCTTTTCATTTCGTATTTTGTGTTTGTTTTTAATGTAAAACATCTATTATCGCATTTAAGGGGGAAACCCGAAAGATATGCCATCACAGTCACAGTTTCACTGTAATCCAAAGAGCCAAACCTATACTTAGCATTAACGAGTGTCCTCTCTATGTCGCTCTTTCACTCTCAATACTCCACATTACAAAGCATTGAATACGCTTAATTTGCAGGAGCAGTTACAGTCCCAACGGCGGTGCTCCTACCATACAAATAACGTATAAATCGTATACATTATATTTTTGTATATTTAATGTGTACAGTTTATGCTTGCATTTTCATGATACGAATACAGTCGCAGATATAAGCATTCTTTCTCTCTCTCTCTCTCTCTCTCTCACACACACACACACTTTCCCTTTTCTGTCTGTCTTACGATGTATACACACCTACATATGTATGTATACATGTCTTTATGAGTAAGACAGTAGCACATCTATGAATATGTCTAGCGTTCTTTAATGATTTACATTATTTTTAAATAGTGCATTTCAGCAAGTTTTTATTTATAGTAAATTCTTGGATTCTCAAGCCCTTATTGTCACTCAAGCCCACCATCAACTTAATATTCTAATTCTGTACATAGCCTAACCTTGCTAGGGTATGCACTTAACTTGTGGGCATGCTTGACTAACCTTTTCTAAATAAAACAGGAGCTCCAGTGCGTAATTTGAAATAGTTCAGTATTTTTTTATGAAATTTTTCTGCAGGGTCTCTAACAGAAAATGTTTCAGAAATAAAGCGCGAAATGCATGAAGGATGTTCTGCAGCGCATCTTATAGGATCGTATGCTGGATTCCCTGCAGGAAATCCTATAGGACATCCTGCAGGATTATTCCATAAGGGTAAATAAAATAAAGTACAGCAATAAATAAAATGTACATGTGATGTATCAGTAGTAATTATTATGTAGGTACTTTCATTACTGGTAACAAACATAAAAATATTTTCACTCATTTCTTGATTTATATTAAGTAGAATGTTTAAACTTTTTTCTGTGACCGTTTCCTACCCGGAAATCCACAGAATATTCTGCAAGATTTTTTCTTAAGGGCGCGAGCAGGAAATTCGAAGGAATGGTTATACATAACAAAATAACTAAAAGGTTTAATTATGCACGATTCGTGATATAATTATAGAATTTATCGCAAGATTCTCTAGTAGGTTTTCTGCAAAATTATTTTCTAATGACCATGCAGATTCTTTTATAAAATTGATTCACTTCTTACACAGCTTCATTCAAAAATCATCACTACTAATGAAGATGACTTTTGTTCTAACGAAATTGCGAACAATGATGTAAATGGTAAAGCAGCAATGACCACGTTTTCAACAGCTAACGATGATGATACGATGGAAGAGATAATAGAGACAACGTACTTGCATGGAAGTGAATCATATGAAGCACTTCAAATATCGGATATAGACATAAATCTTGATAATACTGAGAACTATCAAACTTATACTGAAGCAAGCCATACAGAGTTAAAAGAAAATACAAATCTCACGTTTGACATCACCGACGAACTTGATAATAGTGATGAAATTTCTAATGAAGATAAAAATGATGAAATTAATCATATCGATGACAATTTTTTCAGCGATAATGATTATTTTATTAACGAATACTTATGCAGCGATTATGAAGAGGATACGAACACAAGTTCAACAAGAGATGATGAACAAGTACGTTGATTTTATTAATGATCGATTAATCGATGAAAGAACCTATTGCTTATTTTAAATTTGAGAGTTTAATAAATTCCACTTTCTCTAACTAATTATACCTATGTCTTACTCCGTATATCTTCTTAAACTAACAAAAGGATGTGAAAGTCTGTTGATCAAGAATCTAGCTCAAATAAGAGGGAAGCATTTTTTTGATAAAAGCATGAAATATTCCTCTTGAGATTTTATTTGATGGGCTACAATAACATAAACATATATTTTGTGTAATGTAAATATTGATATTATGCAGGCACTGAATATCTATATTGAAAAACGATATCTTAGTTATTAGGAGCCATCGGACAAAACTCTAAAACATGTGTATCATTTTTTAAAATTAAAAATAATTTTATTATGACTAAACAAATAATTTAATATATACTGCAAGAAATTATACAAAAGATTCTAAACGAACACTACGAAACGAAATTTTTATATATTCCCTTATCAAAATAATGTGCAGATATTTATGCAGAGATTTTTGCAGAACTCTCTGTAGAGCTCTGCACAGATTACTGCAGAGATTTCTGCATTGTAATTACTTCTGTAGAGAATTTGGATCTTCTACAGAGAACCCTGCAGATTACTCTGCAAGCCTTGGAGATTGCTCTGCAGAGCCCTGCAGAGAATTCTTCAGTGATCACTGCATAAATATCTGCACATTATTTTGATAAGGGTTGTTAAATTATCTTTTATTATTTCCTTGTTTATCTGTATAACTTACTTCATATTAAAAATGAACTCTTACTACCCTTATCAAAATAGTGTGCAGATATTTATGCAGAGATCTCTGCAGAATTCTCTGCAGGGCTTTGCAGAGCAATTTGCAGGGTTCTCTGTAGGAGGTCCAAATTCTTTTCAGAAGTAATTACAATGCAGAAATCTCTGTTTCTATATCTGTTACTCTTTCTTACTCTTTTCATACGCTTATCAAAATTATGTATAAAGTGTATATGTAAAGATAACTGTTAGAATTTTTGTAGAAATCTATGCAGAATAATGTGTAGATTTCTGCAGACATTTTTAAAATTATTTCTCTAGATCTTGCGGCTTATATCTCTGCAGCGGTCTTGGCAAAGTTTTCTACAGAGTTTTCTACAATTTAACCGTAGATCTCTCTGCAGAGCTTTACTCACAGAGTTTAACTGATAATGTCATAAATGAGCTGTACAAAAGATTCACAAATTTCTGCAAATATAAAAGGTGTTCGTGCTACATTGATTAAGAATCAGAGTTCTAATCAAAAGTTCAAGGTTTCCAGTTCAGTTGGGAACAATGCAAGCAATCTGGTTCCCTGCATATATTCTTGAGCAGACTGTTATATAGAGCTTTCTGCAGAAGAATTTGCAGAAATATTTGCACATTATTCTACAGAAAATTCTGTAGAAATCTCTGATAAAATCTTATAAATTCTCTCTCTCTTTTTCTTCCTCATTTACTGCTATTTTTTCATTCTCTTGTTTCACTCTGTCCACTTATCTTTTTCAATAGTCTTTTTTTAATAATTCTTACAAAGTAAGACTCTAATAAAGTTAATTTTATACGGAAACTAATAAGGTATACTGCTGAATTTACCCAATTGAAACAACGCGCTGATTACCCTTATCAAAATAATGTGCAGATATTTATGCAGAGATTTCTGCAGAGCTCTAGAGAGAGTTCTGCAGAGCAATCTGCAGGGTTCCCTGCAGATGGTCCAAGGAACTATGTTAATGCTTTTGAAGTAATTTGTGTAGAATTTTCTACAGAGATTACTGCACAGATTACTGCAAAAATTTCTGCATTGTAATTACTTCTGTAGAGAATTTGGACCTCTTACAGAAAACCCTGCAGATTGCTCTGCAGAGCCCTGCAGATAATTCTGCAGAGATCTCTGTATAAATATCTGCTCATTATTTTGCTATGGGTAGTATTTCGATAAAGCGCTCTTGCTCTAAGTTTAGTTGATCTTATTATTCTTCGTTTTTAGTTTTGACACTTTTATATTGAAAAGTAACAATAGCACTTTAATTATGATTTCTTTTCAGGAATGGTCCGCATTATATGATTCCAGTAGTATCAACAGAAAAGAAAGTGAATTACTTATTATGGCTATGGCCCTGAGACATAATTGGACTGATGTAGCATTAGAACACACATTGCAAATGATTGACTGTCATTTATCACACGATGAATACATTTCAAAACATCGTTACCTAAAAGCCTTTCCAAAAACCAACTTCGTAGAATATTATTACTGTGCAAATTGTTATAAAATTTTGACATTTAACAATGGTTTAAACAGTATCTGTGTTATCTGCAACAGTCAATACAACAAAAATTCCTTAAAAGCAGACGGGAAATATTTCATTAATATATCATTAAAAGATCAACTAGAAGAAATTATTAAAAGTAGGTTATATTTAGAATTAAGAAAAATCTGTTCAGATGATGATATTATTAATGGTAAGATTTATAAGCAAATGAAAGAAAAAAATATTATACGTGAGCAAGAGATAAGTATTCAGTGGAATGTTGATGGCATGAATTGCTATAATTCATCAAAAGTAAGCATGTGGCCCATACTCGTATGCATAAATGAATTAAAATACAGAACCAGAAAAAGCAATGTTTTCCTCTGTGGTCTTTGGTACAACAAGAAAAAACCGTATATGAACATGTATCTTAAACCATTCATACAGGAATTATTAAGATTAAGCGAGGAAGGAATAGATTGTGTCCCATTTGGAAACAAAAATGAAATAAATATCAAAGTTCATACTTTAGTATGCGTAGTTGACTCCGTAGCGAGACCAATGGTGCAGAATATGACACAATTCAATGGAAGATACGGTTGTTCTTATTGTTTTGACAAGGGTGAGCAACTTCATATTGGAAGAGGCACAGCGCGTGTATATCTACTCGAAGAGCCAAGATTACGTTCAAATAGATCTTATAACACACTTTTAAATATTGGTGCAGAATGTAAGAAGACGATAAAAGGAGTTAAGGGTCCATCTGTAACATCACTTCTACCAAGATTTAGTATAATAGAATCATTTCCACCAGATTATATGCATAGCTGTCTTCTTGGTGTAGCAAAATTGTTCGTTACCTCGTGGTTTGATTCTAAAAACCACAATGAAAATTATTATCTTGGATCAAAACTAACTGAATTTAACAGAAAGTTACAAGCTATTCGGCCACCTACAGAAATAACGAGAACACCACGTCCTATAAATGAAAATTATAAAGCTAATGAATGGAAAAATTGTGTGTTATACTATTTGCTTCCGTCTTTAAAATATTTAATGAAACCAAGGTATTTTAATCACTGGTTTTTATATACTTTTGGCTTATACATTTTTTCAAAGGAACGTATCAATAACAATGAACTACACTTAGCAACAACTGCATTTACAAAATTTGTACAAACAACAAAAAAACTATATGGTGACCATTATTGAAAATTCAATGTACATCTGCTTTTGCATATACCACGATATGTGAGAAATTACGGTAGCTTATGGGCATGGTCAGCTTTTCCATTTGAGAATTTCAATGGAGTAATAAAAAAAGTGACTCATGGAACACAACATGTTACACAACAAGTATGTAAAAACCTCCAACGATTGCGATATATCAAAAATAACTCCCACGTTTTCGAAAACGACAATTGCAGTGTAAAGGTAACAAATTTATTCCTAAAACTGATGAATCAATGCCAAGTAAAGCGCTGCATCGTATACTCTAATGATTTAAAGATATTTGGAAAACCAAAAATTGTAAAGGACCCCGGAGGAATCATATGGGACTGTGGGTCCCAGTGAATTTCTGTGTAACCGTAACCAAATTGTAGGTTTTGACGTCCTGATCATAAGTTCTCATGGGCCCGAGTGGCGAAAATGGGCCATTTTTGAGAAAATAACGATTAAAGTCGAGCTTTTTCAGCGGAGGTTGGAGCGGCCGCGCGAGCAACTTCAGACAGCTGTTCGCTAAGACGCATGCAACAGATTTCTGTTCTTATATACATAACCCTCCATCGTGTTTTGAAAAGTTATTCTGTCAGCATTGGTGACAAATCATTATGAATTAATATTGGCGCGTTTTGAATCACATCAAAATCACATTTTAAAGAGCATCAGTACCAGTGACCCACAAGAAATAAATTGCGAGAGGAAAAGAGGTCTGAGCGGTTCGAACGATGGATTGCTCTTTACGGGCTGCTGTTCAAAAGTAGGTATCTCGCAATTCTACTCATCCGCAATACTTGCACGTATACGTATAACACGCGCGCACCCTCCGGGAGTAATTCTAAAGAATGGAAATACGCTCCGGGACTAATTCCTGATAATGGAGAAACCCTCCGGGAGTATATCTAGAAAATGCAAAAATCCACCGAGTGTATTTCTAGATAATAGAGAACTCACCGAGAGTCTTTCTTGACAACAGAAGATACTTCCAACAGTATTTCTAGATAATGTAGAAACCCTCCAAGAGCATTTCTTGATAATAGAGATAAACACCTTGCGCATTGCTTAAAAATAGAGAATCTTTTACAGACTATATGCTGATTACCGAAAACCCGTCCGAGAGTATTCCTTTTCATTGGAGAAACCTTTCGAGAGTATTACTTTAATGGAAAACCCCTCCGGTAGTCTTTATTGATAATGAAAAAATCATTCGGGAGCATTTTTTCATAACAGAGTATCTCTACGTCAATCAATACTTGTAACCGAGACCTCTCCGAGAGTATTTTTAAATAATGGAGAAACCATCCGGGAGTATTTCTTGATAACGGAAAACCCCTCCGATAGTCTTTATTGATAACGAGAAAATCATTCGGGAGCATTTTTTCATAACAGAGTATCTCTTCGTCAATCAATACTTGTAACCGAGACCTCTCCAAGAGTATTTTTAAATAATGGAGAAACCATCCGGGAGTATTTCTTGATAACGGAAAACCCCTCCGGTACTCTTTTTGATAATCAAAAAATCATCCGGGAGCATTTTTTCATAACAGAGTATCTCTTCGTTAATCTATGCTAATAACCGAGAACCCCTCCGAGAGTATTTCCAAATAATGGAGAACCCCTCCGAGAGTATTTCTAGATAATGGCGAAAGACACCCAGAGCATTGCCTGTAAATGGAAAACCCATCCCATAGTCTTTATTGATAATGAAAAAATCATCCGGGAGCATTTTTTCATAATAGAATATGTCTTCGTAAATCTACACTGATTACCGAAATCCCCTCCGAGTGTGTTTCTAGATAATGGAGAAACCTTTCGAGAGTATTTCTTGATAACGGAAAACGCCTCCGGTATACTTTATTCATAATGAAAAAATCATCCTGGTGGATTTTTTCATAATAGAATATGTCTTCGCAAATATATACTGATTACCGCAAACCCCTCCGAGAGTATTTCTAGATAATGGAGAAACCTTCCGAGAGTATTTCTGGTTAATGGAGAAAGCCACCACGAGTATTCCTTTACATTGGAGAAACCTTTCGAGACTATTTCTTTAATGGAAAACCCCTCCGGTAGACTTGATTGATAATCAAAAATCATACGGGAGCATTTTTTCATACCAGAGTATCTCTTCGTCAATCAATACTTGTAACCGAGACCCCTCCGAGAGGATTTTTAGATAATGGAGAAACCATCCGGGAGTATTTCTTGATAACGGATAACCCCTCCGGTAGTCTTTATTGATAACGAGAAAATCATTCGGGAGCATTCTTTCATAATAGAATATCTCTTCGTAAATCTATACTGATTACCGAAAACCCCTCCGAGAGTATTTCTAGATAATGGATAAACCTTCCGAGAGTATTTCTTGATAATGGAGAAACCATCCGGGAGTATTACTTGATAAAGGAAAACCCCTCCGGTAGTGTTTATTGATAACGAGAAAATCATTCGGGAGCATTTTTTCATAACAGAGTATATCTTTGTTAATCTATGCTAATCATCGAGAACCCCTGCGAGAGTATTTCTAAATAATGGAGAACCCCTCCGGGAGTGTTTCTAGATAAAGGAGAAAGCCACCACGAGTATTCCTTTTCATTGGAGAAACCTTTCAAGAGTATTTCTTTAATGGAAAACCCCTCCGGTAGACTTGATTGATAATCAAAAATTATACGGGAGCATTTTTTCATAACAGAGTATCTCTTCGTCAATCAATACTTGTAACCGAGACCCCTCCGAGAGTATTTTTACATAATGGAGAAACCATCCGGGAGTATTTCTTGATAACGGAAAACCCCTCCTGTAGTCTTTATTGATAATGAATAAATCATCCGGGAGCATATTTTCATAACAGAGTATCTCTTCGTAAATCTATACTGATTACCGAAAACCCCTCCGAGAGTATTTCTAGATAATGGAGAAACCTTCCGAGAGTATTTCTTGATAACGGAAAACCCCTCCGGTACTCTTTTTGATAATGAAAAAATCATCCGGGAGCATTTTTTCATAACAGTGTATCTCTTTGTTAATCTATGCTAATCATCGAGAACCCCTGCGAGAGTATTTCTAAATAATGGAGAACCCCTCCGAGAGTATTTCTATATAATGGTGAAAGACACCCAGAGCATTCCTTGTAAATGGAAAACCCATCCCATAGTCTTTATTCATAATGAAAAAATCATCCGGGAGTGTTTCTAGATAACGGAGAAAGCCACCACGAGTATTCCTTTTCATTGGAGAAACCTTCCGAGAGTATTACTTTAATGGAAAACCCCTCCGGTAGTCTTTATTGATAATGAAAAAATCATTCGGGAGCATTTTTTCATAACAGAGTATCTCTACGTCAATCAATACTTGTAACCGAAATGAAAAAATCATCCGGGAGCATTTTTTCATAACTAGCCACAAGCACTAGCCACCCGCTTTTAAATGAGCCTTTACACCCTTTCTTAATAGCGGTAGACTTTCACGAATTTCACGTCGATATAAAATTTTGCAACACATAGGTAATTCCCTTTTTAAATTCGATCCTGTCCGCAACAACAGCTTTTAGTTTAAAATCTTTACTTAATTCAAATCTTTACTTAATTAAAAAATGGAATTCCATTGTTTATTATTATTAGAGGCCATTGGTCTCAACGAATATGCGGACACACTTAGAAAAGTGCGGACACGATTTGACAAAATGCGGACACGATTTGACAAAATGCGGACACGAGTTGAGAAATGCGGACACAATCTGACAAAATGCGGACACGATCTGACAAACTGCGGACACGCGTCTTATGCAGATTGGACTCGCTGATGTTAATACTGAGGACTAGCGTCCTTTATTTAGTTAGGGCATGAAGGCATGATGGCAAAGTTTTCATCTAATACGTCTAAAATGCTTTTATAATTGTTATGTTTTATTTATTCAGAGCCAGACAAGTTCGAAGGGTATAAAAATGGTCACACAATACTTTCATTCGTCTCTCATACTTGTTACAATTAAGATGTTTTTACTTCTTTAGTTATGCGTTCTTAAAGATAGCGTATAGGTAGTACCTTGACACCCTCTTACGATCTCTGGTAGAGTCTTCTTCAACAGCTCCAAGAAGACAGCTAGTCTTCAGCGGCAAGTCATAGTGACGGCAACAGTTTGCTTTACCGTATGCGAAGAGGTTAGACGAACACTGGTACTTGGTTTGGTCGTGAAAGGCGCCGCGCGGACCGAATCTTTAGCATCCTCGATCAGGGCGTTAGCTGTTTAATTAATCCGTGGGGATACCGCGATCCAATCAAAACTCGCCACTTAGAGAGAGGTTACAAAAGATAAACAATCGCTTATAGTATAAAATGCTTACTGCTCTTTCCAGATTGAAACTTACGCTTACCATTGCGCAACCAGCTCACGAAACTGGTATATTGCAATACATACATTGTCAGCATCCTCATTTATACACACGATGCGTATGCAACAACAATCACACTGTCAGCGCTCTCATTTACAGTCAGACAGTATACTACACGAAAAGCAACCACTCACCAAACATAATCGATTGACAAATAATACATTCAATTAATCATGGTATCTTACAGCCCCATTGAGCTAATGACCATTTTTTGAAGTATCATTTTACTTATTTTGATTTCATTAAAATTCCAATTTTAATTTTCTTGTGTATCGTAAAAGAAAAAAAATTAAACAGAAATAAATATTTTTGACAAGAACAACAAAAAGATCAAGTTTAAGTTGTATTGAATGAAGCGTTAGAATATTTGTCATGCTTGATGGTTTTGTAGTTAGATGCGCAGTGCGAGAATCTCGCGATTTTTCAATAACATTCTTGCATTACGATTATAATTGAATT
This sequence comes from Philotrypesis tridentata, assembly GCA_018906965.1. Taxonomy (NCBI): domain Eukaryota; kingdom Metazoa; phylum Arthropoda; class Insecta; order Hymenoptera; family Pteromalidae; genus Philotrypesis; species Philotrypesis tridentata. The sequence goes on along the minus strand of JACCIB010000298.1, from coordinate 13,468 downwards.
TTGATTTCTTTTAAATCCGTAAGGTAAATTGTTGCTTATATACAGATAAAAACCGGTCAAAACTGCATGCACGCACGTAAACCCACATGCACATATATACACGCTCGCACGCACTCACACATACACATATACATAAAGTAAGGGCTAGGAGGTAACAAAGGAGGGACAACAGAGGAGAAGTGCTAGGAGGTGCAAGTGAGAACCATAGGAAAATGCATAAGTGCGACAGAGACACCTATTCTTCCCTTCGACTTGCTTTTTTTCCACTATCGATGGACCTTACCTTTTTCTGCCGTCAGCCAAATCTCTAAAGTTAGCATTAGATAGAGTAGAGGACGAGAGGAAATTCAGGGATGGAAAGTCTGTCTCTGTCGTACTCATACATTTTCATATTTTTAATGCTTCTCTGCTCCTAGCAGCCACATGCCTTGAAGAGAAGACTCGGTACGCGACAAGCTGAGTTGAGATTTTTTCGGTCGGATTAGGCCACATGTTGAGATTTTCTTTTGTTTCTAAAGTATCAGTCCTCTGCGATACGCAGAACAGCCCGAAGGAAAGGAAGATAGATGAGGAACGCGCGAGTGCTGCACCGACGACAGCCGAGCTTGACGAGCCACGAGGCGACCAAGCAAGTGGCGAGTGCATGGCAGCACAGTGGTGAAGCGAGTAGCGAGCTCCCGCGTACGGGAGAGAGCGGTATAAGAGTGCGTGTGCGCACAGGAGATATAGGAGTGCGAAAGAGATAGAGCGAGAGAGAATCAATGAGTGAAGGCTACCTAGCCTATACAGTCCTACAGCTAGTATTGGGTCGAGGTGGAGAAGACAAGCCCTCTCCACATCGGCTACAGTTACTGGGTATAAAACAACGCGACAAAGAGAGAAATGTGTATATGTCATGTGTCTACGGGAAAACACTCTCTGTGTATAAGTTAGAACGGAAATATAATAAATAAATTACGGAAAAATTGTATCTACAGATAATGAAAATTATAAGCGTTACACAAATAATTACATACCTGTAACGAATAAAACAGCCGCCGAGAACATTAAATAAATCATATTTGCCGACATGAAAAGTCACGTGAACTCTCCTGTATATTAGGTATATGCATGTATGTGTGAGGGCCAGTGGGCCGAGCGCCGAGTGCCAATACCCCCCGACGCTTCGAGTCAACAGCAGTAATAGTGGGAGAGCAAGGGAGATTTTTGAGAGAGATAAAGCACAGTAACCCACGCGAACTACCCACAAGCGTTTAGTTTTCGTGATCACCGTTTAATAAGGCACGAGACTTCAGACAAACGAAAGGACGCGGCGCCTAGACGACGAACAAAAAATAAAAGCGAACGTGATCCTCAGTATGCCGCCGTGTAGCCGTAGCCAACTGGCATCGGTCGATTCAGGAATGAGTCGCGAATGTGCGTGTATCAATCAGCTGTATCCTGTGACAGTAACCAAGTGGAATATAAATTCATCCATTAAAATTAGAAGCACGCGAGTGTTTCTTTATTCTAAGTGTTACCTCGACCTACCTACAGCCCTGTTGAGCACGAGCCTTGGTGCTGATTATGTTTATTATTTTTATTATTATTATTATTATTGTTATTATTTTTATTATTATTATTATTATTATTATTTATTATTATTATTATTTTTTATTATTATTATTATTATTATTTTTATTATTATTATTATTATTTTTAATATTATTATTATTATTTTTATTATTATTATTATTCTTTATTGAAAAATGATTTTAATCTCAAGTGATGGTCAGATAACATTATTGGCTCAAGTGCACATCACAAAGTGTATGGCATAAGTATTATCACGTTGTTCTCTATGCGATTGTACGCGCCCGCGGCGTGATACCCGCTTGTTGATTTCAATCGCTATTCAATTCGAGCCATTAATGACCAATTCGAGCCATTAATGAACATCACCTCAAATCAAAATCTTTGTTTTTAAATTTTGCAACTAACATGCACTAATTATGCAATATCTATGCTTCTAATAAAAATTTTGAATTTTTCAAAATGTAATGGATATCTACATAAAATTACGTATAAATGTATAACGCTATGATATTACTTTTGTTGAAAGTCTTCTTTTTATTGCAAAATAAACAATTAAACTATTAATGAAAATTTCCTGATCACTTTTCGGCAAAACACCTTTCTACCATAAGGGTTCGAGGACTAATGATTAAATTGATGGACTATATAAAATACCTTACTAAAATAAAAAAAGAGAACCAACTTGGAAAGCTTATAATGCAAACTGTCTACTGTGGCCTGCGTAAATTTCAATTGGTAATAGATCCATAAAGAGACTCATTTTTAAGAAATTAGAGAGCTACTCTTGAACTCTAAAGTACTTTGGTAAGAAAACATAACAGAAAGGGGCGAAAATCATCTGAAGAATAAGTAGACTAGTGAAGACTTCCGTGAAAAGCACAACGAATTGGACAAAATATTAAAAAATTCAGGTGGCACTGAACCTTAGATAGGCAAATGAATGCCAAAAATTCACTGAGGAACACCACTCAGATCACGCGCTTGAGTACTGAAATGGCATGCTGTAATCACATTATATGAGTACACATTATACAAAAATCAATGTTATAAAGATTCCGAAGGGCATCGTCGACCGTAAGATCAATATAGATATCAAAAAACTGTCGATTAAGCTAGCTGAGTTGGTTGAGGTGGTATTAACATGAGGCGATGATATCTCAAGCTTCCTCAATTCAGTCCACATAGCTTGAAAATCTATGAAGGATGAAAGATACGAGTAACTGTATTCAAGCCCTGCCTCCTTTACCTTGCCATGAAGCATAATGAATTATTATTAGTGAGAGATGGGAAGTCTCTGGCACTCAGCATCTTGATAAGGGCAACGCATCCACAGACTCATAGTCACAATATGTTTTGACGAGGGGGCTAGTCAACTATAGAGCGCTGACCTGATCACCGCGTAAAGATACTTAAATTAGAAAAGATTACGAAACCGTATTTAATTTTACATGGATGCCCGGTTACGTTTCTGATATGCTATGTTCGCTTCGACTGGTTAAGGTTACTCTCGTTCTCCTAGTCATAAGCCTAAGTAATTCCTCATAGTCAGGAATTCCTCGTTAAATAACCGAACACAACATTTAAAAGTTCTAACTGATTTATTGCTCGTGCTCGCTCTCGTGCACGGGATCTGGCAAGGGGACTGTAGTTGGCTTGTTTACATTCAGCAATAATATATTATAATTTAAGTCTACCTCTAGAATATCTATCAATGGAACATGCACTTTCATACAATCTTTTTACTGTTTCATTTCTCTTTCTTTCTTACTCATGCTGTCTCTCTTGAACGCATACGCTTGCAATTAGCTTGCCTTTATAATGACTATCGCTTGCATGCGTACATATCGCCATGTCGTCGTCTTTCTGTCGGCTTTGTCTCTCTCTCTCTCTCTCTCTCTCTCAAACAATTAGCTACATCCCGTTACTCCTTCCTACACGTACTCGCTCTCTCTACTGCAGTTGCGTGACTGACCCTGGCTAATATTAAATCCTTTCAGCGCCACAGTATAATTATTCTTGAATCTGGTTCATGTGGTTCATGATTCGGGTAGTGACGAGGTAAGCATATATACGACGGGCTGCCCGTCACAATGTAAAAGTAGATGATTGGTCATGTCATCTGAGGGTCTCTGTGTAGCTCCATACGGAAATGATTGTAGGGAGTTCACATGAATAAAGGCATGAATAAATTCTGCATCACCGCACAACATGAGAGAGAGAGAGAGAGAGACTGAGTGAGTGAGTGAGTGAGTGAGTGAGTGAGTGAGTGAGAGAGAGAGAGAGAGAGAGAGTGAGTGAGTGAGAGAGAGAATGTTTTCGAGATAAATCAATTTCGCTATTTCGGTAATTATCAAAACGAATATATTTTATATTAAAAATATGCAATCCAATAATTATAATCCAAATTAACCCAAGAAAATACATATCTATTATTTCCTGTTCCACAACCCTTTCTGTTCCACCATTATAGTTTTTTAAAATCAGAAAAAGTTGAAATTTATTTTCACGAAACAGTTGAGAAAAATAATCTCATAAAAATTCAAAAATTTTACTAATATTTTCTCCAATGCTCATCCGGTCAATCCGCCCGATCCGTCCTTTTGCAATAATCGGCTGCTCGAACTGTTTGATTATTTTGCATTTTCTCAAACTCAGATACTCTTAAAAAATAAAATTCCTTGGTGTATATAATTTCATAGAATTATTTAATAATGTATAAGGATGATGAATAACATTGGAGCAACTGCGGATGCGGTCAGTCCGCCCGATCCGTCCTTTTTAGAAAACTGACCGCTCTCGCTCGTTTATCAGATCGAAAGCTTATTTCCTATCATACAATCGATGTAAGTTGAAATTTATTTTCACGAAACAGTTGAGTACAATAATCTCATAAAAATTCAAAAATTTTACTAATATTTTCCCCAATGCTTATCCGGTCAATCCGCCCGATCCGTCCTTTATAGAAAACTGACCGCTCTCGCTCGTTGATCAGATCGAAAGCTTATTTCCTATCACACAATCGATGTAAGTTGAAATTTATTTTCACGAAACAGTTGAGTACAATAATCTCATAAAAATTCAAAAATTTTACTAATATTTTCCCCAATGCTTATCCGGTCAATCCGCCCGATCCGTCCTTTATAGAAAACTGACCGCTCTCGCTCGTTGATCAGATCGAAAGCTTATTTCCTATCACACAATCGATGTAAGTTGAAATTTATTTTCACGAAACAGTTGAGTACAATAATCTCATAAAAATTCAAAAATTTTACTAATATTTTCTCCAATGCTCAACCGGTCAATCCGCCCGATCCGTCCTTTTTATAAAACTGACCGCTCTCGCTCGTTTATCAGATCGAAGGTTTATTTTCTATTATAAAACCGATATAAGCTGATACATATTTACATTGAACAGTTAAGAAGAATGTTCTCATAACAATTTGAAAAATTATACTAAAATTTTCTCCAATGCTTATCCGATCAATCCGCCCGATCCGTCCTTTTGCGATAATCGGCTGCTCGAACTGTTTGATTATTTTGAATTTTCTCAAACTCAGATACTCTTATAAAACAAAATTCCTTGGTGACAATAATTTCATAGAATTATTTAATAATGTATAAGGATGATGAATAACAGTGGAGCAACTGCGGATGTGGTCAGTCCGCCCGATCCGTCCTTTTTAGAAAACTGCCCGCTCTCGCTCGTTTATCAGATTGAAGGCTTATTTTCTATTATAAAATCGATGTAAGCTGATACATATTTACATTGAACAGTTAAGAAGAATATTCTCATAACAATTTGAAAAATTATACTAAAATTTTATCCAATGCCCATCCGGTTAATCCGCCCGATCCCTCCTTTTTCGATAATCGGCTCGTCGGACTGTTTGATTATTTTGCATTTTTTCAGACTCAGATACTCTTTAAAAACAAAATTCCTTGGTGACTATAATTGTATAGAATTATTAAATAATATATAAGGATGATGAATAACATTGGAGCAACTGCGGATGCGGTCAGTCCGCCCGATCCGTCCTTTTCAGAAAACTGACCGCTCTCGCTCGTTTATCAGATCGAAAGCTTATTTCCTATCATACAATCGATATAAGATGATACATATTTACATTGAACAGTTAAGAAGAATATTCTCATAACAATTTGAAAAACTATACTAAAATTTTCTCCAATGCTCATCCGGTCAATCCGCCCGATCCGTCCTTTTTAGAAAACTGACCGCTCTCGCTCGTTTATCAGATCGAAGGCTTATTTTCTATTATAAAATCGATATAAGCTGATAAATATTTACATTGAACAGTTAAGAAGAATATTCTCATAACAATTTGAAAAATTATACTAAAATTTTCTCCAATGCCCATCCGGTTAATCCGCCCGATCTGTCCTTTTTCGATAATCGGCTCGTCGGACTGTTTGATTATTTTGCATTTTTTCAAACTCAGATACTCTTTAAAAACAAAATTCCTTGGTGACTATAATTGTATAGAATTATTAAATAATATATAAGGATGATGAATAACATTGGAGCAACTGCGGATGCGGTCAGTCCGCCCGATCCGTCCTTTTCATAAAACTGACCGCTCTCGCTCGTTTATCAGATCGAAAGCTGATTTCCTATCATACAATCGATGTAAGTTGAAATTTATTTTCACTAAACAGTTTAGTACAATAATCTCATAAAATTCAAAAAATTTTACTAATATTTTCTCCAATGCTCATCCGGTCAATCCGCCCGATCCGTCCTTTGGACAAGCTTATCTTAAAAATAATATATTGTGTTTTAATTCTATTATATCTTTTGCTTTTAGGCTCGTGGAGTAACAGAAACTATTGCCCATGAAGTTACCGAAAAAAAATAATTTCTATTGTGAAAAGTTCAATAGAACTTACAGAACTTGATTTGAATGAAATTGGCGTAAAAGGATTGTACATAAATCCGAAAAAAAGTACAGAAGTAACTGAATTAAAGGATCGCCAGAAAATGTTTAAGGTATAAACATAAAAATAAACTCACCTTCAAGGCTTAACTTTCAATTATAAAATTTTTTATTTAGATTGTGTCCTTGTACAAAAAATATCTTGAACTATTTTTCACTACGAATCAGGTTTCCGCAGCACACACAAAATAAAGACTCGTACTGCCAATCAGACTGTAAGAATTTTTTTTATTGAATATATTACATACCTATGCAACAGCTCAATGATCGTATCTAGCTTCATCGTGACTCAACGATATTCTCGATCATTCTATCAGTTTCTTGCTTGTTCACTATACATTCTTTCTGGAACCTACTCACGCTGCCGGCGTTGATCGTCTCTGACGTTGTACATTTTCTCTCCATGGCAGCAATCAAAGGCTCCATATATACTTTCTATAACTTTATTGTCAATGTCACTTTAAAGAGCTTGATGCATGATCTGCTATGATGTCAACTAATGCTGAGAGGATCTCAGATTGAACTACTTTATGCATTCTTAATCTTAATACCTCGAAGTCTAAAGTTATTGTAATAGACTCTCCCCACGATATTAGTAAAGGGCCATCTGTGGCTAACTAGTACGTTATTTTAGGGGGACTGGCATAGGATTTCTCTTCCTCGGTGCGTAGTCTCGGGATAATTATTAATTCTACATTGAGTACATTGATTCTATATTGGTTAATTGTTGATACTGTATTTAATGATTGAAACTGCAGAGAGACTCTATACGGGTGTTAAATATATCTACGGTTCAAAGATGATGAGCTCATCTCCCCTTACAGACGAGAACCTCAGTTGCTCATAACAGCTAGAAGGCGTGATTACTTCCCCGCTTATCTGCTCAGGATGCTGTTTATTAGGACTACATCGATTCATCTTTTGGGATCCTTCGATTTTCACAAGGCTCTCAGACCTGTTAGGGAAAATGCGACGCCGCTGGACATACCGTCCTGATCTTTGAACTTTCTTAGAAATTCCTTCTGCGTCTCTTCCTAGCTGTGGAACTCCTTATCTCGTAATCTTCGTGCCATTCTTCAGATCCAGGCTTTCAAAAGAAGTACTTTTGCTTACTTGGTTAACGTCGGCTGAAATCCTTTTTTTCCACCCTCCGCCCCCCCTTCATCTCTTACTCTTAGAAGGGTTAAGTAATTAGAGTTTTATTGTTTGTCTCTATTGAAAACTGTACTCGCACGCGACTGGTGATAATGGCGGTGATGCTTGATATGCGGTAGATTGCATATGCTTCTTGCTCTCTCGTTGCTGCTGATGACTCGAGGCATCTAGGTGTACTCTTTTCGGCTCTCTCTTGATGTGTGTAACTCCTTCGAGTCGTCCCGGTCGTACTGGTGCTCGTTGCTCTCTCACGAGGCCTGCTTGCCTTCATACATACGTCATTGTCTCTTGTCCCTTCTTTCTAGTACCAATCGCCTATCTTCCTCAACCTTTCACTTCGCATGCTGAAGATGGTCGCCGTTCTGTGGGCTTGCTTTTTCCAGTTCCTTGGGTTCTCTGATCCAAAACTTCGGGATCTCGCTCGTCCTGAATTGTTTTCTCCTTTATAAGTTTTTAAGTCGACTTTTTACATACTTTCATACAGTATCTCGTTCTGTGGTTAGACCGTAATACTTGGAGCTTCATAGCTAGAAGTGAATCAATGCCGCGCATGTGTACGAATTCATCAGCGCCTGTTAGGCGGGGCCCCACGGTTCTATATAGGATAATTTTTGGAAGTTCGCGCCACTAGCAATTAAATTGTTTATGACAAAAAAAGTTTTTGTAAATTTTATATTGCAATAGTTTATATAAAAAATTCCTTTTTTTAATTGGACTTACGCTCAAACATGTTTTGTAGTTTATACAACATAAAAATTCCTATCCGACCTCGCTATCTTAAAATGCTGGCTTATTGCAAAATTCTTAATCTATATTTTCACATTGATTTCTACTTAATAAATACTTAATATCTTTTCTTCAAATTAATTTTTAACAACATTGTTAACAATAAATACCCGTATCTGGGTACATATTTCGGCCACTTTTTTAGTTAGAGAAATGCAGTAAAATGCACCATAAAGTACGTAAAAAATCATGAATTTTCATATAAATTTTATCAAGATCGGACTAATAGGAACCGAGATACGATTTTTTTTTCAATCGATTATTATGCCGAAACTACTTGATATTTGTAGTGGAAACTCGCCACAGTGCTTGTTTAAGTAATTTTGTTTTGATTTAACGTGTCTTTTTTTCAGCTTCAACGCTATGCAAATTAAATTTTCATAATTGCTAATCGAACACCCGAAATTGCCATGTTTCCTTAAAAAATCCTTTTTCTGCTGTATACACAACATTTACACGCATACATTGTACATACAGAAATATGAAATCAATTAGTAGCACGACGTATATATATGAAGGTTGCGTAGATATTGTATATGTGGCATAAAAAGGGTTTTTTTGAGAAAACAGCAATTTCGGGTGTTCGAATAGCATTCCAATAGCAACTGTGGTTGCCGAGATAATCAATAAACAATTAAAGTATACGAATCTTGCCCGCCGCCGCGCGGCGGTCCACCCACCATCGCGCCGCCCGGCTGTCGGCCCGGTTGGAGTGACGCGCGGCCGCGCGCTGAATTCCCATATTTCTTTGGCCGTTTTAGATGAACTAAACCATCTAGAGCTATCGGATAAAATGTCATCATTTAAAGTATCATTTAAACAAGCACTGTGCCGAGTTTCTACTAAAAATATCAAGTAGTTTCGGCATAATAATCGATTGAAAAAATCGTATCTCGGCTCCTATTACTCCGATCTTGATAAAATTTATATGAAAATTCATAGTTTTTAACGTGCTTTATAATGCATTTTACTGCATTTTTCTAGCTTAAAAGTTGGCCGAAATACGAACCTAGAAACGGACATTTATTGTTAAAAATGTTGTTAAAAATTAATTTGAAGAAAAGATATTTTCACCATTTGTTAAGTAGATTATGAGCTGCCGATTGCAGGTAGTTCCATCTATTTATTGTGATCTGCGCTAAATTGAAATCACAAGTCACAAAAAAGTTGTTTTAGACCCGAAGTCGAAAATTCAGGGTTACTATCAGTACATTATGACTAAGATATTTTGACTGTAAAATTAAACTTGGAAAAAAGTGGCCAACTCAAGTACAGGACTTCCCGACTACATAACGCTGCGTTATGCGTCGCCTGCATGTTGCTGGGTTCTTGATCGCAACTTTGATCGAATCTCTTCACTGATCGCCTCTCTTGTTCATGACGTATGTACCAATCGCAGAAAACTTTTTTCGCTTATTTTTCCTCCACACGTATTTTTTATATCGTCTGCTGATATAATACTTATCATCTTCTGCAACTCGATGTTCTTTTCCCTGAAATTTCTCTCACTTCGCGAGAAAGATACTCATGCACTCTTCCAATCTAAAGTGTAAATATCAATACCTGCGACATAAAAAATGTGACAGGCACTAAGGACTGTAGGGTTTTCAATCTCGAGATTGAAAACCCTACACTGTACACTGTACTTCGTATAACACGGTTTCAAGAAGCACATCTTACGCTTTTGGTATCTAGTGTATAATTGATTTATAATTTTTATGATGTTGGTTGTGTATCTTACAGACTCCAGATGAGGCGATTAATATAAATATGGATGATAAGGCAAGCGTGGAGAAATCATATGATGATTTGGCTTCCAAGATCGTCTCCAAGGCAATTAAAACAGCATATATTGCCAATGTTAATCTGGAAGCAATACAAGAGCCAAATCTTCTTGCTGATTTTCCATTCCATATTAGTCCTGCAAACCCTGATCAAGATTCTGATAACTCCGGAATCAATGTTGCATCAGGCTATGTAAGCACTCACGCATCTTTTACCGAAATGCACAATGAAGATGGATGGCTAGATAGCGCTAATATTTTTATTTGGGGCTTACAAAATGCAAAAAAGATATGGCTATTTGTACATCCAAATTTCAACACACGTTTTTCGCAACTTTTAAAAAAATCAATGTTAAATGCGCAATTGAGTGAAGACCAATGTAGTTTGCGTCAAGCCAGCTGTAATTGGCCGTTCCACCACAAAGATATTTTTGTGACAGTGGCTTGGTGCCGTGAAAATGGAATACCAACGGAGGTAGTTGTGCAAGATGTTGGAGACGCTATTTATATAGGTCCCAACGTCCTTCACCAAGTGATGAACGTTGGTGTAGGATTCGCACAAGCAGTCAATGTTGGAGGACCACTGTGGCGACCTCTTGCTAGGAATTTTCAGCCCTGTGACTGTAAGGGCTGTGCAGTCACATTTTGTTTTACTGATAGACGCTTTTATTCTAAAATTGAATCTATCAAACGACCATTCCATCGATGTGAGGTTGAGAACTGCGAATTTCATGCGGACGTTTTAAAAGATTTGGAATACCATCAAAAAACGATACACAGGCAGATATCCTCGATCATATGTGAGCGATGTAATAAGCCGTTTGCAACGAAAAGTAACTTGAATAGGCATATTCAAAGGGTGCACAACAAAGAACCTTTCAGATTTCAGTGCACTGTTTGCAAAAAGTTTCTAAGTCGCGACAACATAACTAGACATAAGAAAAGGTGCATCCAAACAAACAAATAGACTTATACATAATACTCGTACATAGACTTACCTTGACCTACACTAACATAACACACAGACACATACACGTCACAATACACAATACACATACGGATTTAAATGGGTTCGAAATATATTTAGCTGAAATTAAAATATGCTACATTTCATGTTGTATTTCTGTATCCCTTCCCCAGTGTATAGTATATATATATATATATATATATATATATATACTTATATGAATCCGTACTTATGCGGACGGCGCTGTGTCTGCACAAGTCCGGGTCAATTTATAAAAATTATATATATGTCAACAGAAGTACGTGTTTATATATATAACTCATCCCTACTTATGCTTACGTATGCATAAGTCCACCAAAGTCTGCATAAGTCTCGGTTTGTGTACGATTTCGTCTGCATAAGTACGGATTCATGAAAATATATACAATATATATATACACAATATATAAATACATAAATCGGGTATTTTGAATGCGCCGAAAGTAGGGGTAGTATAGGGTTATTTTTAAATATGGAATATTGAATGCCAAAAGTGGAATTTTGAATGCGCTAGCGAAGGGTAGTTTATTATAGGGATGCATTCAAAATACCCGATTTATATATTTATATATATATATATATATATATATGGGTGATTCTCTGTGAGATCGACCGGCCGAAAAATAGACCTCACTATAACTCTGTGAATTTGTTCTAGAGGTTGACACGAGTTACTCCAAATTTTTTCAGATTTTTTGAATTGATTGTCTTAGAGTTACAGCGGGTCAAAGTTGATAAAATTAGTTTTTTTGCATTTTGTGCTGATTTTCGAAAATTCATAGCTCCTTAGGGAAGCATTTATCACTATAGGGACATATAACAATTTTTTCTTAAAATTTTCTCAATTTTTCAAAAAAATACTTTTGAAATCATATATATATGTATTACAAGTCATATGTGTAATTTAAACCTTGAAATTCAAAATTTTCAAGGTACGACCCATCGGATCCCAACCAAAATTTTTGTAAAGATTGCTTATTTTAGTAGAAAAGTTTCTACGTATGTCCCAACCCATCAGACCTGCTCTATTTCTTGCTAAAAATAAAGTTATTACTCATATTTTGCTACATTTGGCAAATAATGATCTACTTCCGCCTTTATAATTAGAAATTCATCTGAATTAATTATAGTATGTACAGTAGATATATATAATACATAATGAGGTGATATTTCTCAATGTAATAGATAACAATTCTATATGTATAGCGACTAAAATCTGGATTAATAGTTAATTTATAAATAGTACTTACAGTCATTGACGTGTGAGGTGGTTTTAACTTGTTTTGCCGGACCAACTAATTTGAATCGCCTGTAACAAACAAAGAATAATTTATTTTAACAAAAAGAATTGTGTTCTCTAATTTAAAGTTAATTGAATTAAAAATAATAAAAGTATACATATCTGATGTTCAATGAGTCATTCACAGTATCTTCATATACACATGACTTTTGTCCAAGTGGACTTTTACACTTTAAACTTTCTCCAGGCTTCAGCTCAGACACTGTTACACACGCGGAGTACGAGTTTTAGAGGGTTTAAGTGCATTTTAAACAATATATTTTATTATAAATTATTGGTCCCGGCGCGTATGAGGTTAGGCAGCTGATAGCAGCAGCAGTAAAACTAAAGCTTCAGGTTATACTCAACATAATAGCACGAAAGTGCATTGGCGGCAGTTATACCCTGTATTAGGAATGAACAAGAGGGCGACAATTTCGAAATCGCGTAGAATTTAAATGTATATAGCTGATTGTTTTATTTATTATGATGATTTTGTTTATTTCTTACATTATGGAATAATGGTTGAAACTATACATTGAACTATGCCGAAAACCAACTAAATATATTATTCAAATCGCACGCGCTTTCAAAATCGCCGCCGTCTTGTTCATCCTAATACAGAGTATAACTGCCGCCAACGCACTTTCGTGCTATTATGTTGAGTATAATCTGAAGCTTTAGTTCTACTGCTGCTGCTATCAGCTGCATAACCTCATACGCGCCGGGACCAATAATTTATTATAAAATATATTGTTTAAAATGCACTAAAACCCTCTAAAACTCGTACTCCGCGTGTGTAACAGTGTCTGAGCTGTAGCCTGGAGAAAATTTAAAGTGTAAAAGTCCACTTGGACAAAAGTCATGTGTATATGAAGATACTGTGAATGACTCATTGAACATCAGATATGTATACTTTTATTATTTTAAT